>OY720634.1:26718618-27318618 GCA_963169105.1 Ceriagrion tenellum | reverse complement strand
GTCCCTAATGTTCCAAAAACTTCAATAAGTTAGCAAATGATTCCAAAGCAAAGAGGAAGAACAAAACAAGGAGGAAATCATTTAGGCTGGCAACAGAGAAGTAAACAAGCATTATTAATGCAATAAGTAAAACTCACGGCATTAGTCATGATAAAACATTACATTTTGCAGGGATCTACAAGGATTTGCAGGAATTTTTCGAATTTCGTATGAACTCGCTGAAGCGGCCACCTTCTGTAGTTCCAACCCATATGAGTACATGAACATTGTTTGATAACTTTGTCAGGTGCATGTTGATTGCTCACGATTTCCTTACTACTTCATTTTCTTTTATTTCCCTCGATACTGCTATTTTTTACACATATGGAGGAGAAAATCTCTCATACAACAAGTACCAAATGAAAGGTAAAGTTAAGTGTGTCATTCAAAGCAATTTTGTGATAATGGGAAATCATTTAGGTGAATGCTAAAAGTCAATGTATGTTACCCCAAAAGAAGAAGGTTCAATTTAAAAAGCTGAAAACTCAATGAAATCAACCTCAAGAATGTTGCATATACGAAAGTGTCAGAAGCCTTTCAAACATTAACATATGCATCTGCCTTGATACTGGTGCAAACTTCACATCAAAAGTTTCAAAAGATAGAATTACAAAAGTTTCAAAAAAGGGTCAATCACATATGTTATATGCATGTGTCTGCCAAAGAAACTGGCCTCTAAGATTATTCATTACCAGTATTTATTAATGAATGCCAAATAAAGCCCCAGTGCCCCTAGTAGCCAAATGTTATTACTGGTGATGTTTATACCATTTAGCACTCACCATCGTAATATAATGTATGCCAAATGCACACATGGAAAGTGTTTTAATGTTAACAAAGTCCATAATAAAAGTCATCAGCTGAAGGGGCAATGTATAAGATAGCTTGAATTTATGATTGCTCATCCACAAAATGAAAAAGATGGAGAGAATGGTTGCTGTGTATGTATAGATTAATATCAAGTTATCAATTGTATTGGTCATCACTGGGCCACTGGGCTGAAGCAGTATTAAATGTGTTACCACCAGAGGCAGTCGTTCTTCATTCACATTCCTCACCTAAAGATCCAATGGGATCTCTCAGGTAAAACCTTCCACATTTCCATTATGCACTTCTAAATAGAGTTAACTATCACTTTCACAAAGCTGGCATACATTTCCTTAATTTTCAACAATTTATTTAAATATTTTTGTAAGTCTACTGAGTTAACTAGAGCAAATTCCAATTTTTTCTAGTGCTCATAATAAAATGCTGTTTAAGTATCAATACATACACTGGATAAACAAATACAATTTTCCCAGAAGACAAATTTTAAAGTTTAAACAAATTATATTTTGAATGAACAGATATATTATCACCTTTATAGCTTTCTATGGCAAACAGTGGAAATTTATGCATTGGCACCTTAAGCTTCCACAACTTAAATAACTTTTAAATATTTTTATACCCATTAAAAAGTTCTGTCAATAGAATCATCTAGCAAGTTCACTTCATATTCATTATGCATTGGACAGTTATGCTAAGTGAAACGATGATAGTCATGCAATTACAGTAATTACCTCAAAGCATATCCACTATCTATCCACACTAAATTCAAACTAAGATCATCATCTCCACTATTCAATGACAGTAATTCCATTTAAATTGAATATTATAGAAATATGTATAAGCAAACTAAAAATGACTGCAATTAAATCATACTACCCAGATGCCACAAAGTCAAAGAGTCATGTAGTCGAGGGTAGATGAGATGAAGACAGAGATAAGTGGAAATGATATTATCAGAATACACCCATCTCTTTCTAGCAGAATGAGTCTCACGCGTATGAATTTCGCCGCATCCTGGAATAATGAGTGAGAGCATTCCTGTCTTAAGTGAGAGGGGCATCTTGAGCGAGAGGCCTTGTGTGCTCAGATAACCATAGGAGCTGAACTGGAGGGAACAATGCTCCAGGCAGGACCACCTATGCCAGATAGTCAAAGGTTAGGAGACAGATAAATGGTAGACCTCACAGCATCTGTTCCTCAGTGTGGCAGCTGCAAAAGGTGTCTGACCCTAGCGGGGAGGCTTATCACATGATGGTGACACACAAAAAACACTATTGAGAAGACCACAGGATACTAACTCAATCAAAGCAAAACCTTAAAATAATGGACAGTATTTAAACAAAAAAGAATCCTGACAACTACAGAACCCAGCTCAGTAGGCCAGGTATCGTGCATGGCAGAAAAGGGAGCAAGGACCCTGCCGTCGACATTACACGAAAATCATGCCCAGTATAGGCATTTGCTGAATCAGAAAAATAGAACTAGAAAAGGAACACACCCATCAGAATAGGTACAATGAATGTTAGGACTATGCGATGGGCAGGCAAACTAAAGACATAGAGAAGAAAGAAATAGAGGTGGGTGTAGACAGCATGGGTCTAAGCGAAGTAAGATGGAAGGATGGCAGAGACTAATGGAGTGATGACTATAGTGTGATATATAGCAGAGGGGATGAAAGCAGTCAGCATAGGGTTGCATTTGTAATTAAATTAACTTAGATGAAAAGTAGTCTATGCAGAACCTGCGAGTGAGATTATAGTCATTGAGCAGAAGGCAGACACAACGAACTTAGTTGTAATCCAGGTGTATACACCTATATTGAATCAAAGAGAGGAAGAGGTAGACAGTAGCTGGAGATACAACCTGGAGGAGAAAATAATTAAAAGAAAACCAGGCAGCAAGCAGTAGGTGGTAACAAGGAATTGGAATGTGGTGGTGGGTGAAAGAAAAGGAGGGTGGGAAGTGAGGGAAATTGGGCCAGAAAGTAGAAATGACTGCAGTGAGAAAACTGTTGATTTTTGCCACAAAAATGATCAAGTAATCAAAAATAGATGGTTCAGGACCACCCTCGACACAGTTACACATGGAAGAAGCCAGGGATTCAGAGACATTTCAGACAGATTATTATGGTGAGATACAGATTCAGGATTAGAGCTAAAAACTTGCATATATATCCTGGGGATGCAAAAGTGAAGGAAATGGAAGAGCATCAACTCAGAAGCTTGGCTAGAGAAAATACAGCGAAAACAACCACTGGCTCTGAAAAGAAACAAAGTAACAGAGGCATAGTGGAAAGATCACATTGAATCCTTGAAAATTTTTCACAAAGAGGGAGGATCAGATGCTCTGTATCAATTTATCAATGGTGGTAAGGGAAGGGGAATTGCTGCAATATCAGACAGGACAGTGAAGGTGATATTAGAGCCAAAAGATATACAGGAAAGGTGGAGGGAATACGTGGAAGAGCAGTATGGTAAGGAAATATGGTCCTGTAGGTTGAATATTGAAAGGGCTTGACATCGACAGAAATGTTATCGGACCAGGTATCCCAAATAGTGAAATCAAAGAGCACTACAAGACATTAAAAGGAATAAGGTGGTGGGAATAGATAACATACCTGTACAGTCTCTCAAGAGTGTGGGCCAGAATGGAAGAGGGAAATTTGTAGCACTAATTCTTAGAATTTAAGAGAATGGAGGAAGAATCGGGATGGGCTATGATAGGACAAAAGATGAGGCAGGGGTGCCTACTATTGCCATAGATTTTTAATGTTTATTCAGAAGAAATGCTAAGGGAGGCATGGGGTGAGATGAAGGTAGGAATAAAGGTAGAAGGGGATCTGATCAAGTCAGTGACATTTGCAGATAACCAAGTATTGGTTTGTCAGTCAGCCAAGGGGATACAAGCAATGATGAATGCATTAGAGGGGCACTTTGGGCAGTATGGGATGAAGATAAACCATATGAAGAAAAAAGTGATGAGATTCTCCAAAAGGGAGAAGGGAGGTCTGAATATAAGGGTGGGAGGGCAAAAATAGAGCAAGCCCACAAGTATATGTATCTGGGTAGCATTTTGGAGGAGAATGGATTTAGTGGCAAGGACATAAGATTTAAAATTGCCTCAGCTTACTAAGCATTTTCAAAGAGGTGGAAATTGGTGAGGGGGTCAAAATAGAGACAAAGAAAAAGCTGGTAAAGACTCTAATATGGAGCGTGGCACTGTAGGGGTAGGATACCTGGTCATTGTGAAGGGAGGAGGTATTAGGCTAGAGGCATTTGAGATGTCGGAATAGAGAAGGATGGAGAGGGAGAGCTTGGTGACAAGAAGGACAAACAAGGAGGTAATGAATATGGTTGGAGAGGAGAGGAAGCTAGAGGTGGAGGCTCGAAGGAGGCAGAAGAGATGGATGGAGGATGTTTAGAAAAGAGAAGGAATGATGAAGAGGGTAATAGAGGGGAGAATGCAGGGGAAGCATGGAAGAGTAAGGAAGAGAATACAAAATTTTGGAAGAAATAAGAAGAGGAAGACATTAATAGGAATTTAAGAGGGATCTATTGGTTTATAACATATGGTAGGGAAAGCAGAACCATATCCAGACATTAGGATTGTAGAATAAGTACTATCCGTATCAACTTACCAATCTGCGGGTAGAATACTAAAATGAACGAACATGAATAAATGACTGCCAAAATATTAGCGCTCTCCAAAAATGAGCAATGTTTGAAGCAATTATTGAAATGCCATGATCTCACAATAAAAGTTTTGTTCACTTTCCACAGAATTTAATCTGATTTCATGTCAAAACCTTGGTCGGTTAAATAAAATTCTGTGGAAAGTGTGTTAGAGGTGCAGTTCAAGCAGTATGGGATGAAGATAAACCATATGAAGACATGAAGGTGACCTTGAGAATGACATAGTTCATGTCGAAACCTTGGTCAGTTGAATAAAATTCTGTGGAAAGTGAACAAAAACTTATATTGTGAGATCATGGCATCTGTACCCTATTTCCACAAAATATTGCCTGATACACTAACCTTAATTGTTGAAATGTGTGGATTGATGGATTTTTAACTATCAATGATGATCAGCAAAAACTTGAACAATCAAGTGCCAAAAGCTTAAATGTTAATATTTATTTGTTTATGAAATCCAAAAATCTTCAACAAAGCACACTTTGCCAACAGAGCTGCCCATCCATGGAGAGAATATGAAAAAAAAATCATCAAGGATTGAGTACACCAACATTCGCTCAGCTCACACGGAATTCCCCAAATATTTTTTCTACATTGATAGCTTTGAAGACATTTTATATTTTCCTTAGAAAAAAATAAAAACCTAGGCAACAGTCATTCGAGAAACGTATGTAGGTACCTATACACTGCAAAAAACTATGTTAATCATCATGTAATGCAGCATATTGGATCATTAGCAGTACATCTTCAAACAGAAAACATCTACCATCCATACTCAGCATTTATCGCAACACATTTTTAGTCTCATTAACATTATCCTGAGGTAGAGAGACTAGACTAAATGTAATGGTTGATAAGAGAAAGAGAGGATGAAGTAGAGTAAGTAAAAGTAAACATATGTAAGGAATACTTTGAATGAGAAATTTTTAAGTAATGCAGACATCAAGCAAAGATTTGATTGATCAAGGTTGGCAGTATTGATAGTAAGGAGGGAATTGACGAGGGCAAATTAATAAGAATATAAAAAATAGACTAAATAAAATTATAATATTGAACAAAGACCTAAATGGCTTGGAGTTGTTGTTGCAGCCATAAGAGAAAGAAGATGGGAACGGGAAACTAAATATAAGTGGGTGTGACAAAGGGAGTTTTTTAGGAGGACAAAGAGAAAAAATTGAAGAGAGTAGGGGAGGAGAGAAAATATTTGGTCATGATTGATGTAGGACAGCAAAAAAATGGAGGAAATGAGAGGAAATAGTGTTAAAATAAGTTGGTTGGTAGTGCCGGCCAATAGAAGAGAGGTTGGCAGCATTTTTTTTTTTAGTGTGATAAGTCTATGGAGCCTAGCGGTTGCACTCAGTCAAGTGTAGTGTAGTATGAAGTGTAGAGTCTACGGCTTCCTTGGTGTAATGATTGTACACTGAACAGAAGAAATAAACCAGTGTTAAATGTAGACTTCTAATAGGTTATGGGCCCAGACATGTAAGTAGGAGACCACTGTCTGCGAGTATAAGTAGCAAAGAAAGTAAATTTGGGTGACACCACAAGAAAGAAATTGGCACGAAAACGTGACCCAGTAAGATGTCACACCCAGAAGAAAACATTAAAATAGAGCGACTAAATGGAGATAATTATCATACTTGACTGTTGCAAGTTCAAGCAGCTTTGGTGGAACGAAACTGCTGGAATGCCATCAAACCTGGATTTGAAGAAATTGAAGATTCGCAACTCAATGCTGAGCAAACGAGAGGATATAGGAAGGCCCTATCATTCCTGTTCCAGGTAGTATCAGACTCATATTTGGAGGATATCGGGAGTTGTACAAGAGCCCAGGAAGCATGGAAAACATTGGAGGAAATACACAGTACGTTCTCACTATTACACCTAGTTGCATTGCTTAAGGAAATGTTTACTGTGGAGATAACAGATGACATGTCTATGCAGGTGTCTACGCAGGAGTACATGGCCAAAATACAGAGTATACAATGAAAGCTGAATAAAGGAGGAATTAAGTTTGATGATAAAGTGGTAGCGATGTTTTATCTGGCTGGCTTACCACTGAATAAGTATGAAGGACTTGTCCGTAACTTAGAGCAAGAAGATTTGACGAGTAGGGCAGTAAAGGCAAAGTTGTTGCTAGAAGAAAAGCGGTTGAAAAGAAATTCGGAAATAAAGAATGATGAAGCACGGGCGTTCGCCGCAGTGAAGAAGGGACAACTGTATGCAAAGCAAAGGTACGATAGCAATGAGCTTGAAAAAAGGAGAATTTATAGACAGTCAGAGCCAGTAGGTGGACATAAGCAGAAGTTTTTCAAATGCTATTCATGCGGAAATAAAGGGCATATTGCTAAGAATTGTCCAGAATTCAAGGAGGAAATTGGATTGCAACCGAAAAGAGAGGAAACAAAATGCGTTACTACCGCTGTGAAGGGTGATTATAGGGTATTGTGCACGAGAAACCCACAGGTACAACCAGGAAGGAATAAGAGGTTCATTGACTCTGATGCCACGGATCACATGACACCCTACCGAGACTTCATTGACAATTTCTGTGAGATGAAGGGATCAGTGACTTTGGGAAATGGTGTTGTGGTCGATATGAAGGGAAGGGGTTCAGTGACAATAAAAACAACAGTTTCGTCAGGAGGGTGGACTATTAAGTTTAGTGAGGTTTAATACGTTCCAGATTTGGACATCAACCTCATATCCATCAGCTGATAGGCGAAAAATGGAGTAAGGGTAATATTTTGTGAAGATAAGGCATCTGGAGTAGATGATGATGAAACTTTGTTCACTGCTTGCAAAGAAGGTGGTATTTTCGCCTTAGAGACAGAAATTACTGAGAGTACAGGTAATAGAGCCACAGTAGCAAGAGCAAAAGAAACCACCTCCATTTGGCACAGCCGGTTTGGTCATCTTAACCAGGAAGCACTGAAGAAAATCCCACTCCTAAATATCAAGGAAGACAAGGTACCCAAGATTTGTGACACTTGTATTCAAGAGAAAATGACTAGGAAGACTTTTCAAAAATGCAGTAATCGACAATCAAACCAAGTCCTTGAGTTAATTCACAGTGATGTCACAGGCAAAATTAAACCTAAATCGAGTGGAGGAGCCCAGTATACGGTCACTTTTATAGATGACTATTCTCATTATGTGACTGTTGGATTCATGAATAAGAAGAATGAAGTATGTGGGCAGTTCCTACAATTTCAATCTGCTGCTGAAAACCTGCAAGAGAAGAGCATCAAGGCAATCCAAAGTGACAATGGAAGAGAATATATTGGAAGGGAAGTCCAGTAGCATTTAATGAGTTGTGATATCCATCATAGAAAAACCACACCACCCAGTCTACAACAAAATGGTGTTGCAGAGGCAGAATAGAATAATAATGGATATGGTAATAAGTATGTTAATTCAGTCAGGTGCACCACATAGATTTTGGGCAGAAGTGGTAAATACAGCATGCTACATTCGGACTAGGAGCCCATCTTCAGCTATTGATAACCAGATACCTATGAACTGTGGAGAGGAAGGCCACTGTTAGAAGAAGAACTAGATCACATGAAAGTCTTTGGATGCAAGGCATGGGCCATAAATCATGATGGAGGAAAGCTTGACCCAAGGGCAGAACTTGGTGTTTTTCTGGGGTATGAAGATGGAGTCAAAGACTATGGACTGTGGAACCTTGCCAAAAATAAGGTAATCGTGAGAAGAGATGTGACATTTCAGGAAGACTCATTCCCATTTCGAGAAAGGTATAAGAAAGAGGAAGGGCCATGCTCGAGTGCAAATGCAGAAACTGCAGTAATCATCCCTGTTCCTGATGAGGATGACGATGGGGATAGAGAAATCAACATTTTTGAGATATCCATCCCAGGGGAAGCAGTTGTGGCAGATGAAGATGATGTGGAGGACAGTGAAGAGTGGTATGTACATCCTACCCTTCCAGGGAGCCAGTCCCCTCTAGCCGAGACCGTGAGGGAGCAAGTGGAGGCAACAATGCAGAGGAGATCCAACAGGCCACGGAGAGCAGCCTATTGCCATGAATGCCACCTTTCAGCATCCCTGAATGATGATGAGGATGTGAAGGGGGTGTTGCCGGGACCAGGTACTGAGCTGTGGAGGCAGGCCAGGGAACAAGAGGTAACACTGAGGGAAGAAGGGGACATTGTAGGGCCTGTTCAAGAAGCTTTATCTGGCCCATATGCAAAGAAGTGGAGGGAGGCTACAGAAGGTGAGATGCAGAATATGGTTAAAAATGAAGCGTGGGAAATCGTCAAAAGACCAGTAAGCAAGAATGTTGTGGGAACCAGGTGGGTTTTCCAAATCAAGGGTGATGAACATGGTGAAATTGTTAGATTCAAAGCACGAATTGTTGCACAAGGTTATTCACAGGGGCCAGGTATAGACTTCTATGACACCTACAGCCTTGTGTTGAGATGAAAATCAATAAGAATTCTCATTGCATTAGCAGTAGAAAATTAGTGGGAAATTCGTCATCTAGATATAAATTGTGCCTATTTAAAGAGTCCAATTCATGATTAAGTGTATGTTGAACAACCAGAGGGGTTTGCTATGCAGGGAATGTGTTCACAAAAGTTTGTTTGCAAATTGAAAAAAGTTTGTACAGACTACATCAGTCAGGCAGTGTGTGGAACATGTGCATTGATAATTTCCATAAAAACTTGAATTTGAGGGAGTGTATTTCAGAACCCTGTGTCTACACAGCAGATCACCTGATAGTTGGGGTGTATGTGGATGACATTCTAGTGATTGGGACAGACAGTAAAGTTAAAATGTTCAAGGAGGAGTTAAGTAAAGTACTTAAATTCAAAGATTTAGGGCAAACCTAGTAATTTGTTATCCACGAGTGTATCAAGAGAAGGTGATGTAATTGGTATAAATCAGAGTAATTATATAAAGAAAGTATTGAGAGAGTTCAAAATGGAAAATGCCAAGGGTTGTTCTGCACCATTAATAGCAGGTTCTAACGTAATCCATGAAGGTGAAAATGCAGATTAACAGTTTAATCAAAAGGTGTATCAGCAAGCAATCAGTAGTTTACTCTACTTGTCAAATTGTTCTAGGCCAGACCAAGCCTTTGCAGTTTGTAAATTGAGCCAGAAATGTAGTAATCCTGTCAGAAGTGATTGGAACTTGGTGAAATATGTTTTTCGCTACTTAATCAAGACAAGGTATCAGTTTATTCTTCTGCAGGAAAAATAAACCAGTTACAGTTTACACTGATGCAGATTGGGCAAATGACCAGAAGGACAGAAAGAGTATCAGTGGTTATGTGATTTTTCTAGCAGGTGCTCCAATTATGTGGCAGAGTAAGAAACAAAGAGTGACAGCTACCTCAACAGTGGAAGCAGAGTACATAGTCATGTATGAAACTGTTAAAGAAGTGTTATGGTTAAGACAATTTTTGATTGAATAAAACCAGGAGAAGTATGTGTCTTCACCGATAAGAATCCTAGTGGACAATTTAGGACCAATGTGTGCGTTAAGAATAAAATCCTGTCTGACCGCACAAAACACATAGACGTGAAGTATAATGCAATCAGAGAAAGGGTATAATCTGGTATGATAGTTTCAATATGTTGAATCTGAGAATAACCTTGCTGATATTTTTACCAAACCTATTCCAGAACATAAGAACCTATTCCAGGACAGAAGAAATTGTCAAATTGTTTGGTATGAATTGATCAATGTGGTGTATTGATAACTGGATAGGGTTGTGTTTCATTAATTGGTAATTGAAAACTCAGTAGAAGTATTTGTGTTGTTTTAATTCATTCATATGTGTAACACTTTAATTTACCTATTGTGCGTCAAGGGGAAGTGTTAAAATAAGTTGGTTGGTAGTGCCGGCCAATAGAAGAGAGGTTGGCAGCATGTTTTTTTTTTAAGTGTGACAAGTCTACGGAGACTAGCGGTTGTACTCAGTCAAGTGTAGAGCTACGGCTTTGTTGGTGTAATGATTGTACACTGAACATAAGAAATAAACCAGTGTTAATGTAGATTTCTAATAAATAGTATGCTGAAGGGACTCATAAGGGAGAGGAATGAAAAAGTAGTAACATGGGATAGAAGGAAGTACAGGGTATGAGAAGATAATTATGGAATGCAAACGGAGGCACAGGTAAGCTCGCAGTCACATCACAAAAAATATTCTAACTACAAAAACTTCATGTTGTACTCAAAGGATGAATCATCTTTCAATTTTGGAGTCAATTAATGCAAATGAAAAAGATTATGTAAAAAATATAATAAAAAATATACAGAGGAGCTGCATGAGATCACTATTCCTGGCCAGATATTGTCTAATAATTGAAGCCACAAGATTCCATAAATTTTCTCTTATTAAGCTTGTGTCTGAGTGATGACAGTTTCTTCAGACACCTTCCCGAGAGAAAATGGACAAAGCTGTTGCCCAGACACAAGCAGGCATGGAGACCTTCCCAGATATCCAGCAGCTAAAGTGAAAGTGTCAAACGAAACTAGAGAAGCAGTTCCAACTACTCACGAAAAATACTATGTACCTATATATGACACACTAGAATTGGGAATCCCAGGATTTATGGTGAATGCACCAAAAATTAACACTTATCTAATAGTACAAAGAAAAAACTTATCTAAAAGGAGAGGTTTGAGAATGGACAATCATTTCTTCTACCTTGAAAGCAGTATAACTGAAAAGTAAATTGACTAGTGCCACTTTCTGCAATAATCAAGCTAAAAAGGAATTCTGAAAATATCACTGTATGAATTTGGATCTCAAAGTCCAATAAAGGAAGTAACAAACAAGGCAGTGTTACAGGAAAACATTCACAGACATGACTCCATCAATGGTACAAGGTTCAGAACAGACCAACGGAGAATATAAGCAGTCAAATTCAATTCAATCCAATATTCTGCAGGAGATGTACGCCAAAACTCATAAAACTAGATAAAGTTATTAATGTGGTAATATCCAGTGAAGGAGGGGCCACACATGACAGGTTAGTAGAGCATGGAGGCACCCAGAAACCTTAAAATATAATTGGTTCCTTAAGGACAGAGAAGAAGGTTCCACAAAAATGACATAAGCAAAATACATACACTGAATTCAAGGAACTATCATGGCGAGTATTGTTTGGAGCAGAATCAAGGATTATGAAGAAATGATATACTGCAAGCTTGGAGATAATTAATCTAACTTGATCGCATAGATACTGGGCATTGTAATGTTAGGTACATTTGTGTCATCCATAACACACAAATCCCATCACAAAATTAATTATATACAGCAAAAAAAAATCACTTCATCTTAATAACCACTACAGGTACTTCAGTTGATAACAATTGAGTATAGGTAAAATTTTCTTTAATGTGACCAAGAATGGACAAGAAATATTGCTGTCAAACATTAAGCCACAATTAGCTCAGATTACATACCTTAGTACTCCTGTAATCAATGGCCTGCCAACAAGATATCCAGGGTTACCGGACCTCATTTTTACATCAATTGGAGCAATGGAATTGCTTTTGTCTTCAGCATTATTGTATTTGAAGCTAATTTTAAAAGTCTGAGAGACATGGGTATCAAAATATTTCCTTTTGCGGCCCCTCTCCTGTCGCTGCGGGTTCGCATTTTTGTGAATCTTCTTATCTGAGTCAGTATTTCCAAGTGGCAAGGGTACATCCACCAAATCATATCGGGCATTCAGCTTAATGATTTCATTGCCTTTCCACACAAATTCCAGCTCAACACCAACTACCACGTTCTGACAAGAACCAGCTATCCTATCATAAGATGAGCGTAGAAGACTACTTAAATCATCACATTCTCTCTCTAGAGAGGATAAACTCTTTGCTTTACGAGCAGCTGGTCTTACATCAATATAGTCGCTTGATGTAACTATATACTCAGACCCATTTTTATAGCAATGGACAATCACTGATGTGTCAGCGAAACTCCTTTTGTTGATATTCTTGACAATTCTTGGTGGGAATTTCTCGACATCTAGCCAAACAGATTCATTATCACCACTGAAAACGTACTGAAGTAAATGGAATGAAGAAAATGGTGCATCGCAATCTTCAGCAGTAAGTGACCAACTACAAGACCACTGTTTACCAACCAAGAAAGGAACAGAAGTTGTGGCTGAGCATGAAGTGGCTTCAATAACTGGATATGGAAGAGATAGGGGAATCATTTCTTCCGCCTCGTCCACATAAACTTGAACGTTAGTTCCATATGAGTATGGGTTTCCGGAGTCATCATCCACGACATGTTGAATTGACGTATTAAAAAATCGGTATTGGCTCCCACCATTCAAAAGCTTCTGAAAAGCAACCAAGTTTTCCAATTTTCCTACATCTTCATACAGATGACCCAACACTGCAGCATTATTAGCATGCACGCACAAAACTGAATCAAAATCTGAAGCCCATGGACAAGATGTATCAGACTTAGCTAATGGGTACATCTCAGTTTCACCATTTTCCATCGGCGAGCACTTGGAAATTTGCCACTGTTCGACGGTACAGTCCTTCACAAAAGAAAATTAAAATCAATTAATAAACAAGAAACAATTATTGAGTATGACTCAGAATTTGAAAAATGAGCTCATACCGAATCAATACAGCAATGCACATCGCACGAATGCGCTGTTAGGTCACATGTCGACATTGACGAAACATCGAATGATCGAAAATATTCGTTGTTCTGCGAGGATTTCAGTCTTGCCACTTCAGTCCAATTAATGGGTAAGAACAATATTTCAGCTTCAACTTGCACAAGAATGTGAACTGCGAAAAAAATGCCATAAAGAAGAGGCTAGTAGAGGTGGTAGGAATTCCACATTATGAAACACTGCGGATGAATATCGAAAATCTTTCCTCATTAACATAGAGACATTTATAACAGGCAAGCATAACATTTCCATTACTTCGTGGAACTAAAAGCTCTAACATGTGTTTACTTTCGCAATGATGAAATAATTATTTAATGTAAACCACGAAAACAACACACTCTGATAGAGTACTTTGGCGCGCTTCACGTCAAAATTACCAACCAAATATAAACTACAAACAGCGATGAAACAACTTACTAAGAGTTACCAGGAGCGTAACTATTTTTCTTCTCATATTTGTAATCGACCGACACGCATAAAAATCAACAATTCTCAGAGAAAATAATGAAAATGAGGCTCAAGTAAGGAATTAGAAAACTGGGGAGTATTTGAATTTGTTGATACTTTGATTAACAAAATAACATCGAAAAACGTTGCCGTGGTAACGAAGTGAATGGCGGCGATGGCGGCAGATACGAAGCGTCGAAGATTATGCGAAGGACGAATACATAAGGTAAGTGGACAATCAGTGGTTAAAAATGAAAATATATTAGGAGTCATAATATTTTTATTACAACATGTGAACATTCGATCTTAACACAGTCCCAAGTTAAGCCTTTTTTTGCTCGAAACGATGTAGCAGATGAATGAGCCATTTAGCCCCATAGGCAAAAACATAGTCAGAAGTTTGATGGTGAAGGAAATGATGTAATTCTTCCTTTGAGGCAAATACAAGGAATGTGAAACAGTCTTGGAAGGTTGGGATACAGAGATAGGAACAGACCCATAAATTTCAATGAGATAATGTGAATGCACATCTTACATAGTCACATTCATTTTGAAATATATGTCTATAATTTCAAAGCTAAATTCAAAAATAATTTAATAGATCCTATAAATCACACAATATTCCAAGATTGAAAAATAGGACCCTTAACAATTGGATTTTTTTCAAAATGAAAGATGTATTTTTGGAAACAAAACAAATAAAATGTATGCTTTTATAAACAATGTAAGAATGAGAAGCATCTTTTTGACTGATGGCACAAAATCTTGATTGATGAATACTGAAGTTCATAAATTATCTATATCATTAATATAATGGTCACCCCTCAGTCATCTCCACCAGTCATGACCTCCATAAACTCTGTAAATAAGAGAAAATAATATTTCAAATGAGACTCTGGCTTGTACTTTGGTGTTACACGAATTTGCATTTTATTTTGCATGCCATTGACATGGATTTGTACACATACTACCTAGGTAGGTAATTGCGAGAATTTTTTAGGTGTGAACACATCTATTGCTAATGTTAATCTTCCACTCCACTGAATCCAATTTTGAGTAAAGAAACCTCTGAAGAGGTTGTGATTGAAAGATGAAAAAATGTACATATTTCTGACTATATAAGCAGAATTGATATATAAAAAAATCATATCAAACAATCCTAGAAAAATAAATTTTCAACAAAGAGTTAAAAGTTGTTTTTGAGAAAAATTTACAAACTCTGACATGCGTCCCATAACAAATATCATGTGTGGCTGAACATTTCATGAATATTTCAATTCTAGCATATACATTTATGTACATTTTCCAAGTTTCTTATGGGATGTTGCCAAACATGAGTGCTTTGAAGATGAACCCTTTAGTCCATTCTGTCTGTCATTCTTCATGAACACTCTACATACCACATGAAAAAATCATATGGAGTGTATGTAATGGAAACTTTTGAATACTAAGGACATTTTGTGGGGCACATAAGTAACACCAAGAATCTTTGTCATTATCAAAATCTATCTCAACATTAAGAATTAAGAATTGCTCATTTAATATTCAATTATTAACTCAGGGAGTTTTTCACCACTTTTTTCCAATGAATTTAGTTTATTGGCTATTTCTCTTGAAATAAAGACATTAGGTCAAAAATAAGGACAATTTAGGGATTAAATGCTATATTAATTACTATGTCTTGGAGCTAATAAATGTTTTTTGTTGTGGATTGGTGAGCAGCTTTCTGGGTAGAAGTGCATTTTTAATAGCTCTAAAATCTTTGAATACATGTATATCACTGTCCATTCTAAGACCTCAACGGTAACAATAAGCAGCATCCATGCCCTATGCTGGTACAAAGCATGTACCCATTTTTCATGTACATATGTTTCAAATACATGTCATTTTAATTCAACAACAATACATTTACATTCCCATCACCTATCTGCCATAGGCTTACCAATGTAATGATTGATGATGATAGGACAGTTTCAAATTTTTGAGGTCAAAATTCCAGTCATTTACGTATAAATATTCAACATCTACTATTGCTCACTTACAGTGGCGGATCTAGATTTGGTCCCAGGGGGGGCAAACCAGGGGTCTAAGGGGAATACCCCCAGCCGAAGGGGGGTTCGGGGGAGTGTAAGTGTAAGTTTCGCTTCCCCCTTCCCCCCCCCCTCCCCATAGAACCGCCCCTGCTCACTAACCATTATTAGCACCTAATAATATTACATTTTTCTCCTGCTTTCAAAAGAGAGCAGTCTCTTTTTACATTTTTCAGTCATTAAAAAGCAACATTTTAAAAATGATTGTTGCAAACATCTGTTTGATCATAATTCATGACAGTTTTCAGGGCTCAGTGGTTGCTAGCTACTAGTAGAGCATGATTGTAGCAGCTAATGTATTTCCTATGGCTGGGGATGTAGACGGTTAATGATAAAAATGATAAATATTTTTATCTTCCCCACATGCATATGAAGAATCTGATACATTGTTCAAGTTCCATCTAAGTAGAGCAATTTACCATCAAAGTCCACGGTCCCAGAACCGTCAGAATCAATTTCTTCAATCATCATGTCCAACTCCTCTGCAGTGATCTTGTCATCTAATTCCTTGAGGATTTCTCTCAGAACACTGGTAGTGATGTAACCATTTCCTTAAAAAAGAGCGATGTATTCTCATAGTGAACAAATGTAAACAATATATTGAGATGATCTATCATAGGTTTCAATTCCAATTACTGTGGCAAATTTTTTAATATTACAGTAATTTTTTGGCTATTTCTACTTTTCTGCAATTAATTGCTATCAGAGAATTTAATCGGAAAGTTAATAGCAATAGCAAGGGGTAAAGAGAATTTCAACCATTACTATTGCTACATTAATGATTTAGAAACAAAGAAAATTTCAATACAAACATGGAAGCCCACACACAATTTTGTGTTGTTTTGTTTGGTTTGAGCAATTTCTGTTCAAACAGTATAAATGATAACCTCACTAATATTTCAACAAATAAGTTTTTTAACATGCCTTACTTAGCTAATAATTAAGACTGTACATGAAATGCATATAGACCTAGCTTAAAATAATATTTTTGGAATATATATCAGTATGAAAAATCTCTGAGCCAGATATGAATATTATAGAAAAATTACAGTAATTTGCAGGGGCTGCCGTAATTTATGTAAAATACCTGACATGCTTTTTAGATGGTTATTGTTATCACCAGTTACAACAGCATTGCATTATCATCGAGAGATTTACTCCATAGCTATTAGATCTCTTGGTACTGACATGATAACAATAAAATATTTTAAGTAGGTATATTTACAAATCAATCTACGCAATGAAATACTATAAGGTCTTGTTTGTTATCTACAGTACCAAAGCTTCATGAATAAACTCATTTTCAGTACAAGTATATTAGGCAAACTTGAACTCATTCCACTATACTTACCTTCCTTATCATATAAACGGAAAGCTTCACGCAATTCTTGTTGCATGGCTTCTGAGTCCTCTTCAACCATGAACCTAGCAGCCATAGCTACGAATTCTTCAAACTCCAATTCACCAGATCCTATTCAAAATAAAATGATACATTAAAATTCATGTTCAGACATCAATATTTTGTACTTATTATTATGGTACCTAATAAATCTCAACATCTAGGAAGGCTGATATGGGTGGTTATGAGGAAATGGCAAGGGATATAGAATGTATATGTAAAGGCAGGCTGCAGTAAGAGAGACACATTCATAGAATATGGCTTCATTCTTTTAAAACAAAAGACCACAAAGCCTCTTCTTTTAACGACATAAGTCTACTAAATACTTAATTTTCAAAATTTTCTTAAAAAGGGTGGTGATGCAGAAGTATTGGCTATCACTGAGTATATATATAATGCAACCAGTTTATAGCTGCTACACAGCAAGTCATTAGTATACCATCAAATAGCTACAACATGAGTGTATGCTGAGGTTTATATGAATGTTAGGGTTGCATTACTATGTAGTTGTGAGGTAAAATGAAGTCCCAGTTCTGGTTGAGAGACATCGGAAGATTAAGGTTAGGGAGACGGCATTAAAGTTAGGCAGGGGGTTGTCCACCCTAATTCCTGAACAATGAGTATGATTTTGGACAGTACTTATTCTAACGCCCTAATTTCTGGCATATTGTTCTACTTTCCATCCTCCATGTGATCAGTCATTAGATCCCTCTTAAAGTCCTCATATCATATCCCTCTTCTTATTTCGTCCGAAATTTTAGCTTCTTCCTATCTCTTTCATGCTTCCCCAGGGTTCTCCCCTTTATTAACTTATTCAGCATTCCCTCTCTTTTGAACACTTCCTCCATTCATCTCTTCTGCTTCCTATGAACCTTCACAATTAGCTTCCTCTCCTCTCCAACCATATCAAATACCCCCTCATTCGTCCTTTTCGTCACACGGCTCTCCTTCTCCATAGCTCCAATCAGCTGACCTTATCAATTCCCTCCTCTATCATTATTTCTCTACAGATAGTACATAGATATCTAGATTACCAGCCTAACTGGGTAGCATTGGAGTTAGTAGTCCATGACATAATCCTTGTCGGAAAAGCAATCAGAGAGCAGCTAGAAATCTAAATATGGTTTACACATCCAATGAATTTCTATTTAAAATAAATCAATTCCTGGCAATCTTCTCTGGTGCCCAACAATAACAGCACTCCAGCTCACATCAACAGGTCACCTAATATTAGACAGGGTCCACTACCTACCACTTGCTTGTCTGTGCTGGAAGGGGTAAATACTCCCTTCATTTTTCTCTGCATGGAGTGGTAGCAAAAAGACAATGCTACCACAAATTAAGGCTAAATCATCATGAAATACCTGAGTACATGGTTGGCATTTACATAAAATAGTGTTTAAATAACACTCTGTTACTCATTTAATAATGAGAGTGGTCAAGGAGAGGAATGGTGGGTCAACTTACCATCAGCATCAACTTCAAGAATAATTTCTTGAAGTACATCATCAGTCAGCTCATGGCCTAACATTCCCAAAATTGTGCCAACCATATCTGTTGAGATTGTTCCCTTCTTCTCACGATCAAAAGCCTCAAAGGCCTTCCTGAGCACTGGAGGGACAGAAAAGAAGATAAAATAAGTAAGTTTATAAACCTTTTACTTATTATTAAATGGCTCTTTATATGATACAAATTCTGAACATGAAGGATCAGTCTTTAAAGTTTTCCACCTTGTTTATCACTCATTGGGCAAGGTTTTTAATTCTGTATACATTTGTGGTGGATTTTTGATCAGTATGCTTATGGTAATTGGCTGGTTTTATAAACTCTGGTTGGATTTTGTTCAGTTAGCCCCTTTCCCTTCTATCACATGCTCAAGTTTTTGCGAGGAAAGAGCACTTATTGATGGACTCAAGAAAAAAGAGCAAGTGTCCTCCCATCACACTCTCTTTCACTTTAGGAGAATGCTCAACTCAAACAATACCAAACATGGTTTACAGGTACTATATTTAAGTTATTCAGAGTATCCCGCTGCGTATTGAGCATTTTAAATAAAATAAAATTTTAAATTAAAAATTTTAAATTAAGCAAATTTAAAATGCTCAATACGCAGCGGGATACCCCGAATAACTTTAATATAGTAAAGAGTCGCTGCGAAAACCATCAAACAAAGATGGTTTACAAGTCTCGCTTTTTAAAACACATAGTTGTAGCGAGCAGCATTTATAATTACCACCATAATAATAATATGTCAAATATTAAATGCAAAACCACAAAGACCTCATGATGCAACCAGGAAGTGAGGAGAGACTGTAGTCGGCCAAAGAGCTGAAAAACTTTGAGGAAAACGCAGAACCTTTGAGGTAACATCTCAGTAAATATATTGCTAACCGAACCTTCAAAAATCGAAAAAGATAATTTAAAAATAGCACCACTAACCTACTCTCATGTTTGAGATATAAGTGAATGGCACTAAAGAATTACACCCCCCTATCCAAATGAGAATTTTTTTATTTTAAAGCACCCTTAAAATGGGAATTCTTTCCCAGCTCTGTTGGGGTACGTGAATAATTAAAAAGGATATTTAGTCGGTGCTTCTCAAATGAAGTCCTTAATGAATTTTTTAATTTAAAAAAAATACTGCTATTTTATAAGCACCGATGCATGTTAATGTCAACACTGTTCCTCCTGATGAGAATGAGACAAAAGCTATGTATCATTCAAATAAAACTTAAACAGCGATATCAAATTAACATGATATAATGCCCGGGCCTGATATTAAGATAAAGCAAATCATTATCATGTGCTGCGTTCAAGAATTTCGAGGCTTCTAATTTAGCGCGTAAGCTGTATCCTCAGCCAGAGTAGAGGCACTGTATTAATAGAGGGCCTCTGGTGGCACTGCACTACTGAGGGCCTCTTCAGTCCCCTTTAGTGCACACGTAAAGAGATAGCGAAACTCAAACAATCGTACAATAGAGCGAGTATCTTCACAATATTAGGATGGAAGCCCTAAAGTGGATTCCGTTCCGATTCGTAGTTGTCAAATAATAATGACGTAATGAGGTGGAAGTTGCTTTTATTTCCATCTCAAGCGCTCGAAGCGATTACGGAATTCTTTAGGCTGGCGTATAGTGACTCGCACAGTTATGTGCGTCAAAATTTAAGCGCATGGCTCTGGCTTTTTTTCTATCCTCTCTGAAGGCCGATTAAAATCACGCGGTACGTAACTGTACTATGTAACTAGCCAATGTGTACCAACGTCCTGTTCAAATTGTGTTGGGAATCGCAAGAATGCATGCACGGTTGCGTAATATGGCAAAATAGCCCGTTTAATTTCAGTATTTTCTGTTCGGCTAATTGAAAAGCAGTTCCAATTCGTGCAACGTCGTACCCCGCGTAAAACACGTGTGACATTCTATTCGTTAAATGATAGACAGTAAATGTTCTCCGATGGAAGCGGAGTTAGGAAGAAAATGGGTGTGCCCTGTCAAGCGAACCTTCAACGATTTGATATTGTTTGATCAGTTTAAATCTCTATTGGAAATTTAAGCCATCTTTGATATTCTTCTTCAGTTATGTACCGCAAATTTTGAGTCGGCAGCTCCGAAAAATAAGTTATAACCAGTCTAGGCCTGTATGCACTCCTCCAACAGTAAATAGTATCGCGGCGAGTTGTATGATTGTCTGTGTGACTGAGCGGGAAATAGAATCTTCATTAATTCCATTCATTTTCTGGTTCGAATCTTAATAGGTATATCTGTTAGTACAGTAAAACGTACATCGTAAAGCGGCCTTCATAGAAAGTAGCTTAATGTGTGAAGGGTACGAAGTCGAGATATCCAATTTAAAAATAGCCAGAATGAAGTCATAGCTTCGCCGTAACCATGACCGGATCTCATGATGAGTCACGGGACAACTATGCTATCATAGTTATATGAAAGGTAGTAGAAATACATGGATGAACGCAATTAGATGACCGCTTCCTATCAGAACCTCATGCTTACGGAACAAAGTAGTAAAATTGTCCGCCCTCCCAACGACGGGGGCGTAGCTCAGATGGTAGAGCGCTCGCTTAGCATGCGAGAGGTACCGGGATCGATACCCGGCGCCTCCAAGTTTTTTTCTTGTTTTTCTACGTTCGCATATTGTGTGGGCGCTAATCCTTTTTGCCATCACCGTGGGTGTATTCTTCGGGCGTTTTTTTCTAAATCAAGAGTGCTAGAGATGCCTTCGCTCCACCTCCCCTAATTCGTCTTCCCTTTCGGTCGCATTTGATCAGTTCCATTTTGCGTTCCTTGCCTAATAGCTTGATTCCCATAATAAATAATGGAGGCAGATCATCGGGTGGGTGCCCCTTTCATTTTAAAGTTGTATTCGCTATCTACAATCAATCTTAATATTGTATCTCTAATTTGAATTAATTCACGGAAAATATAGCAGGAAATTAACGTCTTGCTTTGCACGAAGTGAAAATGAATAGGTGATACACGAGCCTTAGAAAACTGGAAAATCTCGAAAGTAATTTTCAAAAGTGGTAACTTTAATGTTTTTGAACTTAAATGGCCCCTCATGTCGATTTAGAAATTCAGAATGTTGTCTTACTCTCGTGGGAAAAGGTGAAAAATATCCTTCTAGAATAATACAGTAATAATCAGGCTTAAAATAATTATTATGAACTTGGGGTAAACATTAGCAGCTCACTACCGAGACTTATTGAAAATGATATTCTGAGAACTATATTTATATATACTGTACGACTAACTTCACGTTTGTGTACATCTCAAGTGTTTGTGTACATCTCTCTTCAAGTACAATACATTATATGATTTACTCCTCCGTTTAGAACCACAGTTTAGCTCCATTGAACTATATATGTTACCTACATTTCAGTATCCTTAGCCCAAACTGTTGCACCAAATCTGTTGCTGAAAGTGAATTTTGGGAAATATTGTCCATAATTTTTACGTCAATTTGTTCGAGGAAATTTTTGGAATTCGCACCATTTCTTAGAGAAAGACCCGTGAATCTTCGTTGCAGAAAGATGACTCGCGAACACTTATGATGCATGAACGGTCTGTGAGGTCATATAAATTCATCACTTCAAGTTACCATTGGCATAGATAAAAATTAACAACATTATTCACTTTTTGCTGCTGATATTTCGTTTTTATTTCCGGATTCATGACGTCCGTATGATTTTTAGAAGAAACGTAGAGGTCCACATTCGCATGAAATTTTTTTGACACCGAGCAAAACCAAGGTATACTTACTGGCAATCTGATCCCTGTCTAGCTCTTCCTGAAAATATAAGAAAAGAATTTCAATTAGCAAAATCATTATAGGCTATAAATTCATTTTATAGCAATATCATAGAAAAATACGAATTGCATCTGGAGAATTAAGAAGTAATTGACGTCTCTTAAGGCCGCTTTACGTGCACACGCATGTTTGCACGTTTACGCATTTTATTGCAAAAACGCATGTATGAACTCTTTCATGAGAAACATTGTACCCTGCAAAGCAGAAAATTTTATTTCCATGTTTCGTATTATTTCCGAATTCATTACTTCCGTAAGATTTTTAGAAAAAATGTTTTATTGGAATGAAAGAATGATTGTTTGAAGCTGAGCGGAAAATTGAACCTACTCTACCTCCATTTATTTTCTTGCACAATCTAAGACACATTCGCTTTTGCAATAAAATGTACCGTGAAAAGCGGCATTCACAAAATATCTTCCCTTGGAAAAATGTGTACTATCATTATAAATCTCAGGAGTAGTTCTGCACGTCAGACAAAAAACTTCCACAAAGGGTGCACATTACATAAAGGGTTTTTAAGTTTTAACCCTCCGCCTAGCACTTGCGAGCCTTATTTCAAATCGGTTGATTTCTCGTAGTATGTTATGCTTTCAAAAAAATTCTCGTCTGGGTCAGTTTACTATTTCATTCCTCCACACAATTCATATGACTTGACACACTGAAACTAAGTATTTAATTTCTAGAGAAAATGATCAGGATGAATGACCGACCAAAGGGAAGATTCCTATTGACCTCAGTTTACAATCAGTCATTTCCAGTGCAGGAATCCTCCGGCTCTCCACCAGGCTTGTGCTAGTCCTCTCCATGATGGCATATCGATACGCGACTCTTCAGGGCTGATGAAGACGATGCACGAGTCGGCCATTGAAACGTCTGCCAGTATGGAGAGCCTGAATTGATGGAGAACTCAAGAAGAATTCCAACATGAAGTTCGCCAGGAATGTAGTAACAAATAATTTCCAATGCTTCACATAATTCTTCTTCAGACCCAACGCGCACAAATATAATCCCATCCCTATAGATAATTGATTAAGGAGCAGCGCACGGCTCAGCGTCATTGATTAAAGTTAGAAATTTGCAAATCTAAAGCCACGTCCACACCAATAATAATTTGAGTCGAGTGCGTTCCCGTGAATATTTTCGGCGAAAATAAAAAAAATATACCAACGCCGTGCAGCAAATGTCTGCGTTCAAGTCGGGTTGACAGTGTAGAAAAGCCGGCGAGCAATCGCGCGGCAGAGGTGTCCACATCGAGAACCTTAATTTGGTGCAAATATGTTGACGTTCGTCAAAAACCGACTCTGTCCGGGGCGTGTACGTGAAATGTGTAATTAATTCTTAGGTGCGTTATCCCTTCCACACATTCCACCAAACAAATTCCCGCACACGCGCAAAAATTTATGCCACGTATCGTATTAGCCGAAACTTTTTATAGGTGAGGACGCGTCTCAACATTCCTACAGTGCAAAAGAAAAGTTTAGGAACACGATTCACGAGTATTAAATCACAGCAGCATAATATCCAAAACAATTTTCGTTTCCTAGACGATGACCTATCTAAAGCTCATTACGTGTCTACCAACCCATGTTGCTAAAACCGGCGAATATTCCAAATTACCGCGTGATTTTTACTTTTTCATTCTTTTCCGAAACACCTTGCGACATTCAAGTGTTATTACGACAAATGTGATGGATTCAAATACCGCGACGCGCGATCTTTCTGGGTTGCACAATCCAGCACAGGTAGACCAACGTTATAAATAAATCAATTCGCGCTCCTTCCACTCGATGAACCATTTAAGAGCCTCTTGTGTTACCTGAGTCTTCTGAGGTTCCTAAATTTATAGCTGAGCCATCTCAAAAGCCCTGATAAAAGCAGTCGTGAAGTGTAATCTCGTCAAAGAGCCAGAGACTTTGGCAACTCGCGGATGCATTATTACTTTGGAGCGTCAAGAGAAGGAATTTCTCCAAGCTTATTTCCCATAGGCACCCCTCTATATATCCCTCCTCTATATATCTATATAACATTATCAGAAAGATTTTTGGAGTATTTTCTGTCGATTGGTGAAGTCAAAATTACATTAAAAAGTTTATAAAGTCTTTTTGTCTTTATGTATTAAGGCTGTACTATATTAAAAGCGAGAATAGTTGAACCAAAAATTAATTTTATAGGACAAGAAGTAAAGATAAGTTACATTTCAAGAATCCTAAGTTTAATAAGTCTATATTTAAGAACTCTTTTTTTTGTTTTTAGGACCGTTGCTCTTTAACAAATTACCAATTGAAATAAATAAATGGAGCTCAATTAATTCGTTTAATAATGAAATTGAAAATTGGTTAGCTCAAACAAGAGATGTAAATACTTTGCGTAATATTTTTGAATAAAGGTTCAGATGAAATAATATAACAATGTAACATTTTGGTTAATAAAATTGTTTATAAAGCTATTTTTGTAAAAAAATGTCATAATTATAGTAAAATTAATAATGATAAGTTTAAAAACGCTACAGGAGGCGGCATGAGTTATGTAAAGAAGACTGAACTCATTTGTATTTTTTACTTTTCATGTTCTATTATGACCTTGTTTTTGTATTATAAAAAATTTCTATTGTACACTGACCACACTAGTGGAAAACGTGGTAAGTAAATTTCCTAGCCTGTTTTAAATTGTAGCCATATTTATCGCTGGAAATAAAAATTCATTGAAGTTTAATTATATTAAATTAAATAATTATAACTCGGATAGTCCCCCGACCAATCTTCTTGACTCATTCAGGCACACAGAATTTTCATTGCTGCTTTCGATAATTATGTTTGAAAACAATATCACTGTAAAGAACGCACACGACTTCGTACGCAGTCGCGCGCACTGGTGCAACGACATACACAGAAAAACCGAAAGTCATAAAAAAATTAATTGGCTTAACCGAGACCAGTCAATCTGTTATTGTAAACTTCATCTCTTTGGTCTACGATCATAATGTGCACAGTCCACCGAGCAACATTATCACCTTACCCGGAATCTCATCAAATTTTCAATGCCATTTTGGCGGTATGTAGATCCGTAAACTTGAATATGAAAGTTGACCTTGTCACAACCCTGATATTAAATTAAATAATACAAATATCCTATCATTAAAGTTGAATGGAAGGATAGCATTTGTTGCGGTATCCTATGGCGTCAACCATAACTACTCTTCTCACTCAACTAACTACCGCGAAGAGCATAAAACTATTAAGTTTGCTCATCGCGGAAATTAAGCTCATTACCCATTACTTAAGTAATTCAGGTCGTACTTTTTCACATTTCAGCCAAATTTCCAATCTATATTTTTCATAACCCCGGGAATAACATATTTTTCACGCATTCCTGCGTTTGTACATCACGATGTTCAAACTTCAATGGCGCGACTAGTCGTGGATGCACAGGATCCGTATTTTGCTAAGGCTGATGCTCTCACTGCATTTATCTCCACCCTAAAATAATGATTTCAGCTTGGCTTGCAATACCATCCAAAGCGAGCGACCTCCCCCCCTTCCCTAGAGAAGGTCCCCCACCTTCAACGTACGCTGACTGACTGACGACTTCTATTCCGATCTGAAGCTTTCCATTATCCTAGGTAAACCTTGCAACTTCATGCAGGACCGAAAATTCGGAGAAAAAATTTGATATTCCATCGCATTCCTCGATTGGAACACAATGGACTTACTCCCGACGCAAACCGGACGTATATTACAAAATCAGACGAAATGTCAAAAGCCTGGACATTTATATCTTAGTAAATTGCGGTGTTGTACAGAAATTTGGAACAAGTTATCCAAAGATCGAACAGCACCATGAGTAGGTTTCTTCATTACCAGGCGAGGGTCATTCTGAGCAGGTCATCGGCCCGGACCATATGAGGTATTATGGCCTCACTTCCAACTGATATCTCAATACGCTCCAACAAAAGGCCTCAGCAGTGCTGAGTTCAAGAGGAAATAGAGCCCATTAAAACTGAATATGAAAAAGATTTCCATCGAATAAAAAATGAGGCAATGAGAATCATGAGTCGTAAGTATACATTTCCTTCGACGACTAAGTTCGAGCTATGAAATGCTTAGATTTTAGAAAGTACTTGGGTCTATATAATTTTGCGAAGAGGAGATGCGTCAATGAACAGCCCCAAAAACCCCAATTCTGAATCTGCCGCAAGGACTCACATTCCCTTCTTCATGAACACGGGAAGTTGGCTCCAACTAAACTTCCTCCTTCCATCTCGCGCCTGGTCTAGGAACAACTCGTGCCCAAAGCATGACCTCGAATGCGACGACTTTTGACCTCGGTCCACTGCGTCGCCACATTCTCCATGTATTCACTAACTCCAAGCATGTCCATCCCCACACTTCCCATCCCATCACAACTCATCCCTGAGGAGTACTCCACGTGTGGTGGACAGCTAGGGCTCGCTCCTTCGACCACGCTGCCGTGCGGTATTTCCATTTGAAGTTCGGCGAACGATGAACATTCCCTGATCACTCCCTAACCCCTGGGGCCCTCAGAATCTTCTCGCTAAGTAAGTCCAATGTGAATCGTGCACGGGTCGGAATGGGGCTGAAAAGGATTCAAGAGAACTCTTTCCTACCATTTCGGACGGGTTGCTTGGCTCGGCTTGTAGTCTCGAAGGAGTCACGCAACGTTAGAACGGCAGGTCTGTCGAGATAGGCGGATGTTGCTCCTTGGAGGTGTTTCTTGCGTCTCGAATCTGCTGCGACTGGGACCCACGGGTCGTGATGTTTGTACCCTCAGTCTTTTCGGATGGCCGTGAAGACGAGAGGGGGGGAGGAGGGGGCGAAAGAGAAGGAATTGGGGTTGGTGGAAGGGGGTAATGAGATGCAAGGGAACGAGATAGAGAAAGAAGGAGAGGGGATTTGGTGGGGGGAGTGGAGGAAGAGAGGTAATCCAGGGTATGGGGTGGCAGGAGGGGGTGGGGAGAGTTTGCTATGGGACGCTCTCCTGGTGGGAAGTTGCAGCGTGGCACAGGACGGGAACGAACGTCTGGTCTAGGGGGAGGTGACGGGGGAGGTTCGCCGGGGGGAGGGGATTCGTATGAGGACTGGGTCAAACACAAAGGGGCGGTGGGTGGGGATTCGAGGAGGAATCAGGGGGGGGGGCGTGGAATGCCTCCAAAGGATTTCTCTGACGAGGGTGGGGTGCGGACTGGAGCAAGGCTCGGAAGGTAGGCTAAGGTGAGAGAGGCGGAGATGAGACACACAACCGACTATAGGGAACGGATCCCCCCATGTCCCCCCCCCCCGCCCTAACCACCCCATCGCATCATCTCTCCCTTATCTGTTGGCGGACGGCGGGGGGGGGGGGGAGGAGGTTGGGGAAGGGGGGCTGTCTCCGGGTTTTCTAGGCAGCGGCGGCGGAAGTCGAGTGGAGGACTGCCATCGGGAAGTCTTCCAGCGGAAAGAGAGAGAAGTTAAGCATCCCCGACTTCTATTTTAAATTATTTTTTCCCTCCTCCCCTCAACAAACGCGCTCCGCCGTCCCGAAGACATCCCGTGCCGCAACAATGGATCCTGGAAAAGGAGATCGGGTTGTTTGTGTCATTTACGCCGTCCCGAGGTATTTAATTCGAGCGCCAGTGGGACCTTTCCTCACCAACGTCCTCGCGCCTGGGACCGCGGGCGTACTTCACCCCCGACTCCTATTTCCCAAGAATGGAATAAAGAGAGGAGGGGGGGACACGAGTCTCCATCGGGAGAGGAGACCTACCTCTCCCCGTACGAAAACAATCACCATGCGTGCAAAGATTCTCACGAAATTAATCATCAGTAGTAGGACAAACTTTGTCGTTTTCGCTGCATATTCTTTCCTTATCGATTTAGATTCTCATCACCCATTGATCATTCAATGCTGATATTGGTCGGCTGCAACCCTCAATCCTATTCTCTCCAATGCTCATTCCCTTACTCCCTGGTTGTTGTCCTTGTGGTGGCGGTTGCAAGTCCATTGTTGCTCCGTTTCGCCACCAGAGGTCCAGGAGGACAACGGTCACTAACATCTGTCATCACAATTGGATGTTAACGCGGCAGCCATCTTGACCGATATAGTTCGCTGTAACTCTGAAAGCAGAAAGAAAATAAACTGCGTTAGGTGATTTGTGAACGTAGCCACGACGCTATATCCTATATACTTTTCCATTTATTTGGTATTTCTTCTATTATACTTTCCTCTCTACATCTGCCTCTCTAAATCCACCTGGTTTCTAGAGTTGCGAGGAATCGGGTTGCTATGGTGACTAGAGCAATGAGTTTTTTTATGAGCTTTTCATTCCTATGGTCGGAATTCGAATCCCGGCTGTGGCGGAGATTTTCCAGGGGAAATCCCGATCCTTACTTGGGTGCTATGAGGAGGCAATATAAAGAGAAGTGCGAGGTCCATTGGATGGGAAGTTCCACTCTTGAATCCTTTGCGCCTTCCATAGGAGTATTCAGACTGATACTGATGTCGAGATTATCTCCTCCATTCTCTCAAAGTCGAAATCCTTACATTACGAACGCACCAGGCAGCTACAACCTCTGAATACTAAACGACGCAAATGAATCTTTTGAACTGTTAGTCGTTAATCGTCATTCCTGAATAATTCACCAACCTATAAGAGTGTACATCGTGTCCACTATGCCAAGATTGACTTTTCTCAACGTCTTCTTCTGCAGTTGTCAATCCATCAGGATTGGTTGGCGACAGCCCTCCACCTCTCTCTATCCTCTGCCCTCCTCTTCATTTCGGAAAATCGTCCGTATCCCATGTCCTCAATTATCTGCCTCCAATACTCCAATCTTGGTCTTCCTCTATACCGTTTGCCCTCTATCATCGTTTCTAAAATTATCTTTTCCAAACCCTCATGTCGCAGTACAAGTCCAATAATTTTTGTCCTGTCTTCTTTTTAATGTTTTCCATAGGTTCTGCTTTTCTCTCACTTTTCTTAATACCTCTTTATTCGTTACTCGCTCTTTCCAGCTTATTTTACACATCCTTAGGCACCACATCTCAAAAGCCTCTAGTCTTCTCCTCTCTTCTTGCCCCACAGCCCATGCATCGCTGCCATACAGCAAAACACTCCACACAAAGGTCTTTATCAGCTTTTTCTTTAGCAAGACTTCGATGGAGTTGGAAGTGAAAAGTTTTCTTTTACTGTTGAAATCGATCTTTGCTCGAAGTATTCTGCATCGTATTTCCTTTGAGTTCCTTCCATCAGAAGTTATTTTACTTCCTAAGTAATCAAATTCTCTTTTTCCGTTTTTCCGGGGAGAAGAATTGGCTAAATACACTTCAAAATCGCCATTTCGCAATGAATTATCAATACGTCACTGAGTACTAAAGGAAAAGATGAGAAAAAATGAGCCTACTCACACATTACCTCATCTCCTTTTCCTTTCACCACGAAATCGCTTGGCGGACGAAAGCGACAATAAAATCGCTGTTGACGATTTACGTTTGCTTTCTCATCGTGCTGGGTGTTTTTTATTAAACAGGTTGGAAAATACTCCAAGTGATTACTGCGTAGAATCAATCCAACGCAGAAGTAGGACCAGTCACGACGACAGCTTTAGCAAAGTCACACGCTGAGAGGAACAAGAATTTTAGAATTCACGAAGAAAAAACTACACACTTGGGTTGCTGAATGCTCTCACCGTGATATCGAGGAATCGGATTTCGTATTCCAGTCCATAATTATCCCTTTTCACGGAGAACTTCTCACCCGGATTTAATAACGCACTCCCGAATGACTTCACAGTTTATCGAAATCAAGTAGTTTCGAAATCCAGTGTGCATCATACTCCTTTGGAAAGTGTCCTTTGGTTATTTCAAAATAAAATTTTCTGGGGCGAAAAATGTTCTAAGACGAAATCAATTACGCAGATATTTTGGCACTCCTTCAAATAAGGTGCTTTTGGCAGGCTCCTAAGACTAAAAGACCTCATGGATATCTTTTTTGGTCGACAAGGGAGCGGAGATTCCGTTACATTACGAGACAAGTCTGGAACTGAGTCATTATGTCTCAGCTTCAGAACTTAGAATTCACATCAATTTAAACTTAGCGTTCACGGAGCTAACTACGCTATATCCTGATAATCCTCAACCCACGGTGGTATTTTGGGTACTCAATTAACATCCTCCGAAAGTTATCTTACTCAATAAGGTGCTAAGATTTAATTTCAAACTCTCAATCCTTTGACTGTTATCAAAATGGACCCCTCCTTCCCAAGGATGTTAATTTTACTTGATTGATTTTCCATAAAAATACATCTCCGTCGATGACAGTACTTCTCTGAGCAATAAAAACATGGGCAACCAATAGGAGAAGATAAAAATTCCGAGAGAGCTTCCCCCACACCTCATCCAGATTTCCTCCACTCCAGAAACATTTTCTCGGCGCGTGAGCTAATCATTGCAGGAAACGACAGGGAGTCCTTCTGCGAGAAAATTCGAATTTATGTCATCCAAGCTAAATCATCATATTCTTAATAACTCAGATGAAATCATGCACAGAGCTATAGGGTTCAAATTGTTTTAATAAATGCGCTATATATATGTCATTGAAATAGCTTTATAGGAAACGCATTATTAATTCTGGAAGAACGGAAGCTATGCTGGGTGAATCACAAACTCAAATAGTTATTTTCAAAGAGCTTCGAAACTAGCCGCTCAGTAACTTTAACGGAGTCACTCGCTCGTGATGTCAAATAGTTATATTCTTTGCAGGGATTTACCTATCGAGCAGATAGCGTTTTAAAATAGTGGGTCATATTTTGGTACTATGCAAAGAGTATGGATAACATCTCTTCAACTGCTGCGGGAGAATCTGGAGAATGATACGTACTATTAATGACTGTTCGGTACGAAAATGCTCTTACAACAAAACCTCCTTAAAATTTTTCTGGCAGATTCCTTACGACTGCACGCGTCAAAGTTAGTGAGGAAGTTCACCCATTAATTATTTCAGTTTCAATACTGCAAAGGCTGGTAACCTTGCATTCTCTATTCCAACTTACTACTAACGGTCAAACAGACGCCTCAGACGGCTTCCATCACGATGTGTGGCGGAAGCTTTGTAAGGCCGGGCGTAAGGAGACGGAAATGTCAATACGGAGAAATTCGTACTTGGGATGTGAAAGATGAGTATGGAAAAGAGTGTTTTTGTGAAACCAAGCGCAAGAGGCCGGATGGTGTTAAGACTGATGACAGTGGGTTAGCATTGAACGGGATTTGGTCAGGAGTTGATGATGGAATGCACGGCATCAAAGGTCCTTGATAAACTTAATGGTGGAAGGCGTGACTTTATGGAACGTTACCGCAGACATTACGAAAAAGAAAAATCTCTTAGTAAATTCCACACTTAAAACTTTTACTCCCGACCTAGGTTTCGATTGCCTTGCAATCATTATTCCTTACTTTCTTCCTGACTGATATTTCGACGACTCACTCAGTATTAGGCGTTCCTGTGTGGCGTGGCGTGCCTGTTCCACCTTTTAAAATTATATGCAAGGCAATCAAAACCTAGGTCGGAAAAAAAATTTAAGTGTGGAATTTACTAAGAGATTTTTCTTTTTCGTCATGCCAAAGGTCCTTGATCCTCAATGAAAGAATTAAGATGCAACTTAGGAAGTACCAGTTTGTACCCTTTTAGATTTCTCTGGGTTCGTATTAAAGTTGGTATTAAAACAGTTGCTATCGTGGCATGTGACGCACGTGTACATGGACAAAGTGACGGAGAGAAAGATTAGTTTTGGGTAAAATGAGAGAGGACTTTGAACGAATTTGACCCAGGCGAGAGAGGCGGATAATTGCAAGTACCAGGCGACGTGAATGGCTGGGTTGGTTTTGGACGGATACATCCGATAGAGTGGTTGGGCCTTTTATTGACCCCCGAGTGAATAATAATGGAGAAAAGTTGACGAGTGCGTGCTTGGAAAAAGATTAGCTTCGAAAACCTGGTTTGAGCATGAGTAAATCCATACATGATTTTACATGTTTACTCAGATGTAAAAGGGGTGAATGTAAGAGCATAACTGTGTAGGATAAGTGATCGAAAGAATTAGTAATAGATACAAGGATGATGAGGGTTGCCTAATGTGAAACAGACCACAGTTCTGTTTCCTCTAGAGTTGATCTGGCTAGAAAATGGGTACCAAGAATGAGGAATACCCGTGCGCGAATGAGAGTAAGAGTGGCAATGTTGTCAGACAACGAGGGTAGAATACGTTATAAATACATTCATAAACATATGCTCTCTTCGAAATACTATATGGAATAGAACGAATGTATCGGCCATAAGGTGGCACTAATATATGGGTGAATATGAAAGGAATAAGTGCAGAATATCCAGATAGTGCATGCAGAAAGGAGGAATATAGAAAATGAAAGGCGAAGCATGGCGGAATTCAATAGGTAAGGGTAGAGTTTCTATATCTACATATACCGAGGGGTATATAACTCTGAGAAATGCTGTACGCTTGTTGAGAAATAGTCGCGAAATGGACATAAATGGCTAGAAATGGATATAAATGGAATGAAATGGTTAGAAATGGACAGAAATGGATAGAAATTGACAAACATGGATAGAAATGGACAGATATGGTTAGAAATGGACAGAAATGGATAGAAATTGACAAACATGGATAGAAATGGACAGAAATGGATAGAAATGGACATAAATGGTTAGAAATGGATGGAAATGGTTAGAAATGGATAGAAATGGCTGAAACGGAAATACGGTGTAAACTTGTTTTCGAAGTTGCGTACCCCTCGACATATACATACTACCCAGCGAGGCGCCGTATGGGCGTGGGGCAGGGGGTGTAGGACACCAGCCGTGTTAAGATGTAAGGGAGGTGGGTAAGGTAAGGTTGTGGGAGGTGAAATGGTGACGTGGATAATAATAATAATATAATATATTTGTTAATGGGGGTGTATTTAGTGGAGCTCATTTTTTATTGTGGTCGCTTATTGTGCGCGGGAAGAACGAGTTTTTGTACATATCTGTACAGCAATGTATCTATCTAATTTTATCGCTTCTGCCAGACATAAAGATGTAGTGATGCGTCATGATAATACTATCTGTGGCGCTCTGAAACACACGAGTTCTGAATTTCTCAAGCAAGCTAAGCCTAGCGAGTAGCTTACGAGTGTCTAGGGGCTCCCACCTTAATCCCTTTTAATGGAAGTCGGAGAATATTTCTTACAGATTGGCGTGTAGGGCCAAACTACCTCTAGTATTTATTTCTTCAGCTCAGCGTACGTCCTACCTTTTTTCATCCCGTCCATAAAAATTATTCCCTACTCCCATTCACACCTCATCCATCATCTTCCCTTCTCTCATGGTATTAAGCTACCTTTCGACCCTTATCACCCCTTTCAGCCTCCCAATCAACTTCCCCCTGATCTCATCGATAAGTTCTCTCTCATCACCAACCATGTCAAGCACTCCGTCATTTTTTTTCTTTTCCGTCCTCCTAGACACCCACAACTCAAACGCTTACGGCCTATTCTCGTTGTCGTTGTCCTACAACCTCGCCTCTCTTACTCTCATTCGCGCTCGGGCACTTCTTTCTCAAGAGTCCACGTTTCTGCCCCATGCAACATAACATACGACATCAAGCTCTTCACCAGCCTCATATTTACATCCTCTCCCAAGGTCCCCGTCATCAGCTCCCTTCTGTAACATAACGCTGACTTGGCTAGCGCCATCCTCCAGATGTTTTCGCTACTATGCTCATTTTCTTCCAGCATTCTATCCGAGAAATTCAATTGCTCTACTTGCTCGAGTATGTGCCCTTCCACGTTTTTGACCAGCCTCGCTCTCTTTGTCCCGGAGAATCTCATTCCTTTTTTTCCTCATGATTTATCTAAATTTTATATTTCCCATGATTTTTTTCTTATGCATTAATAATAAAAAAAGCTTACAATTCTATCGACGATCGGATAGCCAGCACTCGGTCGTAGGCGAATCTAACCGACTTTATCAGTTGGCCTCCCACTTTGATTCCCATATCTAGCTCCCCCAGGCCTATAGAACCATCCCCTCGGGCAGAAATATAAAAAAGCAAAGGTGACAACGGGCACCCTTACATTGTCCTAATTCACAGTTATCCCACTCTCACCTGTGCCGTTTGGGACATATATAAGATTCGGACGAGTCATTTATTACGATTGGTCGAACTAAAGTGTGAAAATTGCAGTGAATCTAAAGAAAGAGATGCATATTAGATCGATTGCAGCCCAACCTCAGGAAAATGTGAAAGAAAGCATGCGAAGACTACAGGGAGAAAAAGAATGAATCCAAATTCCCTGTTAATGGGAGCAAGGGAAGAATTCATGCGGGTGAGGCTAGCAAAATGTAAAGTTATTTTAAATACATTAAAATCTATTTGGATTTTGGAAAAATGAGCAAAAAGAGCAAAAAACAGGTGAGGGTAGGGGGATAGATGCAAAAAAGTACAAAATATTGGAATGTTGGAGGAAGCATTTTAACGAATTATTTAATCATGGGGTTTATAAAAGAGTTTAGGTTTTCCTAGGGAACAACTTTAGTGAATTTCCCGGGTTTCATACCGGGTGATCCAGTTCAATACTACCAACGTTTCGACAGCAGACGGAGCCATCGTTATCTGGATAATGATTATTTTTATTATTTGATGTTAATTGGATATCCAGTGAAATGCATTTGTAAATTACTCATAATTCGCACGTACATGCTGGGGATGAACTTCATTGTCAATACTTATGACGTAAACGACATTTGAATATGATGGGTAAAATATTTTTTCTTGTGTTCCATTAAGGTTACTTGAAAATTTCAGGTAACCCGAGTATTCGAAAGACACAGAGAAAACTATTTTAACATTGCATCTCATATCTAGAAGTGAAAGAAGCGACAAACTAATTGAGATACACAGCCGTACAACCTATTTCATCCTTTTCGTCTTCCAGCTCCTCCTCCCTATTCCATCCCTTCTTCAGATCTGTTGTCCTAGCTCCTCCTGCCACACACCCATGAGGCGGCTCTCAGTGCGTTAATGTAGATTTTTTATTCCGTAATTTCGATTTTTACTATCATCAGTAGTATTAATACGAAGATAGATTTGTCTGAGGTCTACATTGCTCTCTTCAATCCGCTAACCGTTTTATTCCCTGCTTCTTTCTCGTCGGGAGGCAAGGAATAATTTCGCTAACACCGTCAGAAATAAGGGCACATCATTCTGGGTAAAGTAACCCAAAAATTAAAAGACATTTAGGAGATTCCACTGAGACAATATGAGTCACGACAAATATCTAATTCTACTTAATCGATTGCATTGTTTAAACATTTCTGCATTAACAGATAACATCCATTAGGTATCAACATGTAAACTTAAGGAGCATAATATAAAGACGAGTCGTGGGACATATATTTAACTGTTACCTTTCCCAGTCCTAGGACCTCACTGCAGCTGGACAGGTGCTGCAATATTATCACCAATCAACTTCCTATTTAACGAAAACGGTATTCGATGAAAATGCTCATATTTAAAGCCATATGGTATCAAGTTCAATTTGCGAAATGATTGTATGGGAAGGTATGATTTTGTTGCTTATGTCAAACAGAACGCCAGGAGACAGAGTATGAAGAAGATGGTATTTAAGTCATTTTGTCTTGTCTGAATCCCCTTGAACTTTATTCCTCGGCGGATCCTCCTCAACTTTTAACATTGTCGACTTCTCCAAGATGATACGTCCGTCTACCACGACGGCCGATGGCCCTCGTGTCTATTCAAGCGTTGTCCAAGCCTTGGCGGAGCATTCCACCGACTACAATCGCTATTACTACTTCCAATTCCTCCGACCGCTCTTCCCCAGGCGCTTCCCAACAAAACATTATCCGTCACTGTCACCTGTACGGGCACGTTCCCGAAAAATGGAGCGGGTCGCATACGTCTTAAGGATTATTCACTCTCGGATATCTCATCCCTTCTGCTTGAACGCTCATTCACGCTCAACGATGAGAAAGATAAATAGCCATTGTAGCGAAAGGACGGATGCGGCGAGTGGAAACCGTAGAGTAAAATCGGCGGGGTTCGTGGATGGTGACATCTTCCCTAGATTTCAGAAAAGTTAAAGTCACAGTTTAAATAGCTTCAGCCCATCGACTGGCTAAATAATTACATAGATATAAAAGGTTGGAAAGCATTTTAACGAGGCAATCGATTGCTAAATATTTTATTAATATTAAAACTAATGAAACTTGAACTAATGAAACATTTTCACTAGCCGATGAATCCATAAAAGTAAAAAAGTTGTCATATTTTTTTTTTAAAGTCAGAGAAGTACTATAAAGTGCCATAGATATTAAGCATTATCTACATTATTAAAATCAGCGGTGGTATTTTGACACATTAAGAATGTTAACAGAGCTTTTCTCGAGTAACATTCATGAAAATTATCAGTCATTTAATATTTAAAACAATACCACAGCAAAATTTCAAATTAATTTCCAGTGTATAATGATAACGGTCAGCATCTGTAATGCATTGCTCGGCAATTATGTGAGCCGCTGACTGCTTTTGAATAGATATTTTTTACCGGCCTTTGTTTACTTCATTTATGTTTATTTACATCGTTAATACTGTCTTTATCTCTTAATTTATCATTTATTTGCGTCTTAACTCTCTTAAGTATATCTTTGTTAATTATCATACCGCATAATTCAAAGGCTAATTATGGCTGGGTTCGTAATATTTTAACATTTTTTTCATAAAATATTTGTCTATGGCTGCAGGCTACCCAACACAAGTTGTTTACGTCACATACTTCTCAAATGCTGGCTCCAATAATAGATCTTGTGTGAGATTATTCCGCCAGTTTTTAGCATTGACGTAATCTTTTTAACTGAATGGTGAAAGATTGGTTAGGCAGCGGTCCAAGGGATGTAATTGATAAAAAATACACTCCGAAATATTCTCAGCGTCCGGCACTCGTACCACATACTTAAGGAGAGGCAAACACGATGCTGTCAAAACGAGAAGGTATCAAAGATGAACGTTTCAGCTCTTTCTGGCAAAAAAAGCCCTCCGTGTCCTCATAGGACGACGAGAAAAATTTTCTATCCTAGAAAATGTCATCTTGAGCCAATATATCCTCGCGCCGGGATGGCATCCGGGAATATGCGGTCCTTGTATTCGCAACGTCGGCAGCTTCCGAGCTCAACGGAGGACGCAAATTGTTCATCGTGGCAGCCGTTGGTCAAATTGTCTTTTTATCTTGATGGGTATTATGTTGAGGAAGTTAAATCCACGCGTTTCTTTTATGATATGTACAAGAGTTTGATAACAACTACGAATAACGCACTCTTATGATTAGCTTACAGGAATAGATGAAGTATTCGGGCGAAAAGTAGGTATGCTTGAAATCTATATTTATTTCGTCAGTAAAAAAAATGCATACATACATACCCATCACGCCGTTCCCTTCCGGGGTAGGCACAGTCAAAATGTTTCACTCGTTGATACATAATTGTACACCTAACTCTGCTTCAATAATTTCCTCCATTCTGACCTATCCTTGCAAACCTCTTTTGCCTCATTCACACCGATACACTGTTTCATACACGCCCTCCTGTTTTTAAGACTCCTAATATTCCTCCTCCTAAGAATTTCCTCAATCACATTCAACCACAACTTTCTCGGCCTACCTCTACCTCTCACACCATTCATTCTACTCTCATATATCTGTTTCGTTATTCTACTCTCATCCATTCTCTCAATATGGCCAAACCAACGAAGCACACTCCTTTCATACACGTCCATTACTGGAGCATTTAACCCACATTCATTCATGACCCACTCATTCCTGACCCTATCCATCCTACTTTTGCCACAAATACTCCTCAGATAACTCATACCCACGGCGTTTAGTCTACTCTTATGTCTATCCTGACATACCCATGTTTCACTACCATATAGCAAAGTGGGAAGAAGTACACTTTTGTACACGGCAATTTTCGCTTCCTTTGACAAGCACTCATTCCTTGATATGCTCCACATGCTACCTACCACCTTCCTTCCAGCATTTGCACGTCTCTTTATCTCATCTATTCTTCCATCTTTCGCGTACATCTTACCGAAGTACACAAAATCATCCACCTGTTCAATCACTTCACCATTCGCCCTCATCATACAGTTATTCTCCCCATTCTCCTTATCAAAAACTACTACTTTAGTCTTGCCTGCATTTACCTTCAATTCCATCCTCTCCGTTGATTCACAAAACTTATCTAGGAGCTTCAGTAATCCCTGTTGACTGTCTGAGATCAAAACAGCATCATCCACATATAGAAGAACTCGCACGTTGACATTTCCAATCAAAACACCGTCGTTTTCACTACATGCGTCTATAACACGTTTATCCATAAATACATTAAACACCCATGGTGAAATTACGTACCCTTGCTTTACACCCCGATTTATTACAAACCAATCACTCAGAGCCCCGTTAACTCTTACACTTGCTTTACTATTGTCATACATCGCCATTATAACATTCAATAACTGCCCATTCACTCCATAGTCTCTCAGAACCTTCCACAACTTCTTTCTATTTACTCTGTCATATGCCTTCTCTAAATCGACAAACGCACAGTACACTTTCTTTCGGACACTCATACATTTTTCTATCACTTGCTGAAGTGCAAAAAGCTGGTCACTACATCCTCTCCCAGGCATAAACCCACACCGCACACCCCATATTTTGTCGGAAGTAATATTCCTTACTCTTTCGATTAATATTTTACTGAACACTTTTCCCGGGATACTCAATACACTAATGCCCCGATAATTATTACATTCGCCGTCGTGTTCTTTAACTTGTGTTTTTAAACTCTATAGTTTTAGTAAAAGTTTTAACTAATTTATCCAGTGCCTTATTTATTAAAATGGATTACCACAAAGTAACCAAAGACAACATTTTATTTCTTATTCTGGATGCCTGGAGTATTATCTTAAAATGGATATTCTCACCTGTGGATATTTCTCCTATATGGAGGAACTAGATGTTAAGCCCTTGCGGTCCATCACAGACGGCAATGTAAGGGGGCATCCATGGCATCCTCCAATATTCCCACGGGAGGTAGGAGACCCGGGTGGGCTGGTGGTCTACTAATTGGCCCGGTACCATTCCGAAGATCCGTGGTTGCATTCACGGTCCACTCCTGTCCGTACACAAGGCAACTTCTATTTATTTCATCACCGTATTTTGACATACTGGAATGCTTTCAATTACAGCTTTGAGACCAGCAGTGAGAACTTCAAAGTGATAATTTCCACACCAACCTCACCACACATAAAGGGGCATGTATGTATCCTGGGATAGGGTAACTGATGAAATTCAATGGAAAGAAGAAGGAAAAAAAACAAAATTATTGAAACGATCATCAAAAATATCCTTTTACCATGACGTGGACAATGCATATACCATGAAGCAGTCATCATACACGCATGTTGAGACGGAGGTGAAAAAAACTAAGGCTAAAATTTCACAACAATAATCATGTTGATTTATTTACCTTAAAGCCTCCGGCAAAATTTTCCATAAAAAGCCCTTGCCTTGCGACTACCAAGGAAAATAAAAATGAATAGGTATACATACTTAGTTGAATTAGTGAAAACAATGCTAGGGACCAAAACCACAGCATCAAGGTAAGAAGTAAGGGAATAAGGAAAATGGCATGTGGGAATTAAAAATTTCATTCTTATAAGCGACCTGATTGCGAAAATATCAACTCTGCCTCTTATATATTAAAGAAACACCCATCTAGGGCGAGAAAATTAAAAAGAGCAAACCCCTCCATTGAATCCAATGCATTTCTTACGGAGGAGATGACAAATGTGGGATAAAAACAACCTTTTCAACCGTTGGAGGTTTTTATTACACTTCCGGTCGGTTTTGGTCATGGCCTGTATTCCTAACCAATTTCATATTTCTCCGTCGCCTCTAATTGTAAGTCCCCTCAACAGACGCAACGGACAGACCGACGGACTGCCACATCTACATTTACATAATACCCTGCGAGCCGCCCTTTGGGCGTATGGCAGGGGGTGTTAGGTCACCAGTCGTGGAAAGATGTGCTTTTGGAAGATGAAATGGTGACGCAATGTATTAAAGGAGTACAAGAAAGCATCGAGAAGAGGTTTTAAGAGTATTCGAAAAACGTCCGCCTGATCAGGGTGACATAGCAGAATTATGAAATTGAGAAAGTTCAACTGGCGGGTGTTCACAGGTGATGATAAACATTGAAGAATTAGTACGTAAAACGAAAAAGAAAAACACCATAAAATACAGAAAACATTTACACATTCGATATATTCATAATGTATTTATACGATACATTTTAACAAAGGGTTCGACTAAACTAGCTTAATAATACTAATATAAGCCCATGAAATCCAGAAATTCAAGTTTTGATGAAATCGGATTAACAAAACTCCCACAGAGTGGAGGAATAAGAACATGACTACTCCCACAGAGAGGGGAAATCATAACAGCATGACTAAAGCGGTTGGTACATCTACATACTACCCCGCGAGCCGTCGCATTGGCGTGTGGCAGGGGGTGTTAAGTCACCAGCCGTCTATAGGTACCTATAAGTTTTTTTGGAGCAGAAATGGTGACATGCATTATAGGAGTGTATTTAGCGGAGGTCAGTTTTTATTGTGGTCACTTATTGTTCGCGGAAATAACGAGCTTTTGTACCTATCAGTTCGGCAGTGTATCTCTCTTATTTTATCGAATCTGTCAGACCTAGAGATGCAGTGAGGAGTAATGATAATATTCTCTGAGTCACTCTGAATAATATCAGTCCTAAATTTCTCAAGCAACCTAAGCCTGGCGTGTAACCTCCGAGTCTCTAGGGGCTCCCACCTTAATCCCTCTAAAAGTTGTGAGACACTATACTTATGTACGCTCGTAGCAGTTTTTAACGAAATGAGCAGCTTTCCTTTGTATTTTATTAATTTTTTTGGTTACATCTTTATGATTAGGGTCCCAAACGCTCGCGGCGTATTCGAGGTGTGGCCTAACCAGAGCAAAGTAGCATCTCTCTTTGACTTTTTCATGTCAGTCACCAGTCATGGAATCATGCCATGTCTGCCCGTCTAGTAACTCGACTAGACGGGCAGACATGAATTAATGTGGTTATTTTTCAATCACGGCGTTGGAGTTAATCAAATTACCGCTGATAAGCAAACCAAGTGGAAATCATCCATAGTAAAAGGCAATGTTCACTAGTGTGTGTAATTGTGAGAAAAATTGCAAGTTTGGATATTTTCTTTTACCGTTGAAGTTAATGCAGATCGGAATACGTCAAGGCACATGAATGGCGACGAATGGAACTATATGTTTAAGCGAAACTATCAGTGAGCTAATGACGGGTAACATTCTGCCGGTGTAAAATGTTCACTCCCAATAATGCAAATATGGCATAACAATTTTTTTCCTACTCCATCCTTTAAAATGTTAGATATAATCTCCGTCTGACGTGTACATTAGAAATGAAACATTAGCATCTTACGCTGATGCGAGTCGAAGTTCTTTTCACTCTGAACATAATCCATCACACACAAAAAATAATTCCTAGCTGTTTCGAAGAGTGTTGCTTAAGTTGAGGTGGCTTTGCACATCGAAGTTACTTCCATGACAGTCGCCTTTCAAGTCGCTTGCAAACGATAATTCGACATGCTTCGACATAGCACGGACTTCCACGACAGTTGTGGTCGATGTTGGTGGTAATCGACCGATGTTCGCACTTGCAAGGAAAACAGACTGGCTTCTATTTTGCCTGAAATTAGCGTATCGATTCTGCGATAAAATCGGACCGATCCGATAAAATCTTGGTCACATGAAGCCATGGACTCACTCATTAGCGACATATAAAAATGTATAAATATGGCAAAATCTAGTAAAAACAATACTAAATATCGATCCAAATCGATTCCAAGAAGTTAATGGATCACCAATGTAATTTTAAATTGGGACACAATTAATGTATTAAGTAATTAATCGCTAAAGACGTAGTTATATGCTTTCTTCCATAGCATTATTGGTCATTGAATTAAACCATGGAGGGTTATTTTAATAATAAAAAAATGATACAAACATTAAAAAATAAATTACGGGAAATTGTTAACAAGAGTCAATTTACAATCAGTAAAAAACAGCTTTGTCAGGAACAAATTTTTGCTACGAATCTCTTGTTTACCATTACAGTAAGTTGGAAGAAAAACTCTCCAACTCGAACAGAATAACTCGAAAAAAAGAGTATTTCATAACCATATATAAGTAGGTGTATAGGTAGGTGTAAAAACGACTGACCGAAAGGAACGGTCGTTCCATAGAAGACTGTCTTCGGTCCTCCCGTTCAATCCATGGACCCGTTCCTTCGGACCCGTTCGTTCACGCACGACCCACCTCTAGAGGGAACCGCAAGGCCTCCCATATTAGTGAATTGAGGGGGACGCTTTATGAACGATTTTCCAATTTTCTTTTGTTTGTCCGTTCCTCGTACAAATTCCTGATCGGGATCAGTGTTGTAGGAAATTTCATCTCGTTTTCAAATTTTTAATTGTTGTTCCCGTAACTCTCACCAAAAATAGTTTGAATGAAAAAACTGTGCAAAAGTGTGCAAATCAAAAGCAATAAATATTTTCGACATTTTCGTCAAAAAAGGGGTTCCCGAGTCACAACTTGGCAAACATCAGATTCGAGTTTAGTAGCCTAAAATCATAAAGATACCAAAAATCATCTCTCACACACATTTTCACAGCTAGATACTTGTATTAACCCAGGTTTCCGGGGATATTGTGTAAGACTGAAGATCAAAATATAATGGGAAAATTAAAACATTTTAGTTTTACCTACGAGTTTTTATTGTTTTCTTTTAGCTTGAAACCTTTCTAGACCTACGAACAGGACTTTTGTTTACCTCTGTATGTGTTACTAATGTATTTACCTTACTATGTATAGTATGTGCTTGTACACTGGTGATAAATAAATGAAATAAATATGACTGCAAAGGGAAATTAAAAATGTAAACCACGAAAAAATTAATAGGAGGATATATTCTTGTAGATGCCTATATTTATTTGTACCTACAATGTTTGAAATGCCTAAAAACGCTACTGTAAGCTTTATGACTTTTTTATAGTTACACCATTATAATTACTATCACAAGTCTCACACTTCATATGGAGTAACAATGTATGCACAATTAATGTAATTTTTACGAATTAATTAAGTTCACGAACGCCTTTGGTACTCGAAAATAGCAGTTTACGAACACAAAAAATGCTATAGGTATTTAGGTAATTTTTGGAATTGCCATCTTCATTGCTAACTTCAGTAATCCATTACTTTGAGAAAAACTGAAAGTAATGTGTAAGAAGAACAATACCCAGAAAGTATCGATGCGATTCGAAATATCGCTAAACTCGCTACTTCCATAGACTGAACCTTCCATAGATATGAACTTCCACGAGCAGAACACCATTTACAAAGGGTCTGAGACGGGAACAAAAAAAAACTAGCCTCCAATTCTGATACGATTATCGAAGTTCGTTTAACACAGTCCATCACAATAAGAAATGAGTGTTGTCTGCGTTACGAAAGGTCGGGGGAAAATGGAAAGAAACTACGCCCTTGTGCTGAGAAGAGATCAGCGCTCAAGACCTATTGGAAAGCTCCCAATAAATTCATTCTGTAGAAAAAAACATTTGAGAGCCGTATTCTCTGCACTCTGGTAACTTTCATGCGGATGCATTGCGCGAGTGATGCGTCGTGACCTTGCCCCAACTCCTCCTTTCGTCACCTCCCGCTTCTTGCTTCTCCTTCGATAAACGAGGAGGAGCAGGCGAGCGGGAGGGGGGGGCATTGGGGATACGAATCATTATTTATACGCACGACGGGGGGAGAGCGGCGGCGGTGCTCGGTCGGCCCACCGGCCGTAATCAATGATTCGGGCGCCCCCCCCTTGGCCAGCGGCGCCAAGCCCCGGCGGCGGGGGCAGACTTTTCGGGGCGGCCGCACGGCTCTTGGCCCAGTGATCCCGCGAAACGATGTCGCGTCATGTGATGTGCAACGAGTGCATCGAGGGGAGGAGTTTGGGACGGAGGAACGAAGGAAGAGCGTCTCCCTCCCTCTCTCTTTCTCGTCGACTGAGCGAGAAAAGGACTATGAAGTGGGGGCGCGAAGGGCACGCGATTTCAAACAGTCCCTCCCACCCTTCCCCGCCCTCAGGGGAGAAGAATTCAAGACGTTCGGGTTCGCATAGCGACGATCGACGCGACGCTCCTCCCGCTCGCGATTGTCAAGAGGTCGAGTAAAATTGCCCAAATCGCGCCCTCTCCTAATTAAACAGCATTCATCAGTATGTGGAGAGTTAACTTGGCGTCCCAAGGATACTTGCTGCTTAGGCGCGTGTCAATATGAGTCTGGCTCATGCTCGCAATGCCGTCTTGAAGCGTTTGCAAAACATCCCTCCGAAACATTCCTCCTCTATGATAAGCCATTGCATAGTCTATAATCAATCAACCATTTCGAGTTGATTGCTACGAAAACGGAAAACGATTTATCCATACAGAGAATTCGTACAACTGGGTATACAAAATGTACTCGATTCTTGTGCCCGCGATGGTTGGGGAAGGTGATCGGCGCTCCCGTGGTGGCCGAGGTAAACATAGCTCTATAAGGAAAAAAATTAACTTGTAATAAAAACAACGGAATCGCAATTCCCTGAAAGTTTTAATTTACAATGCACAACGCGTTCCGACTCATAATATTAAGATTTTTCTTTCTTTCCTTTTTTGCCTTTTCTATATCACTGGTCTCCCGTATTCCCTTATTCCCCTTCTTCCTCTCCTTGTTTTTTTCGTCATAACCTTCCACCATATATCCTCCTCCTACCTACATTCCATTAGAAACTCGAGTCCGTTGAGTGTAGGAAGCTGTATCTTCAAGTAGGACCAACCGATTTTAACGAACTGAAATGCATACGATAGAATGAACATTTGTACGTTTCTTTATGGATTTAGAAAATTTTCCCTATCCTAATCAGCAATTTTACGATGATTTGTATGAAAAAAGGCCCTGTTTTTGGCGCTCAAAATCCGGTGGCCCGACTTTATGTTATGACCATTCTCTTAATATTTACGATAGAGATAGGAGATTCTGACATAAGTTAGAAAACATTTTTTTAGCATATTAAAGGAAAAAATTGTTTTTATGTTTAGTTTTACACGATCTGTTGTAAAAGTTGTAAACCTTGACTAATTCCGAAACTTGCGATGCAATAGAGGTTTGAGTTGTACCGTTGTAACCGCAATTACTATTCTATCAAAATCAATCGAACGCATTTTATTTCATTAAAACGGGTTGACCCTATTTCGTCCTAACACAAATACCTTAACTCAACAGACTCGACTTTTTTTAATGGAAAGTAACTCCTGTTTCCTCAACTCACCCCTCCTTTTGGACATAAAATCATGATGTCTCCATTTTACAAATTGTCTTATACCCGATTATGACTCCGTGAGTCAAAATGCAAAGTTCAATGTAAATTAAAGCTTATGTAAAAGTTTAATAGAGTTGTTTTTCTCTATGACGAATATCTACTCTAATACGCCTGGATCTGCTGAGCTAACGGGTAACTTGGATTAAATTTATTCTTCATATATGAGCAATATAAAGGACAGCAAATTTTCTAACTTGCTCTTCAATGGGCTCTCATTCGCTTTACGCCGCTGTCAGATATCGCTTCACTGGTATACATTTATTTCAAAAGAAAGTGTAAAATCATCCTAAGAGTTTGTGATACGTATATGAAATAAAAATGATTACTTCGCCGAGTATATGAGGAGCTCATGGAAAACCATCGCAATATTGGCATCGATATCGTTCTGTGACTTCATCAGGTTCTAGCTCTGAGGCCCCCAAACGCACGCAATTTACAACAATAAACATTTTCACAAATAAAGACGTTATTTTACGACAGGATACTTGACCAGCTTGAAGTATAAGAATATTTACATCAAATAAAAATGATTCCTTAGATGGCTGGAGCGATTTTCGTAAGCGTACAAATTTACGTGGAGCTTTGCATGCTAGTTCTCATTGGTGGTATGTGTTGAAGATGTTATGCATGGATAAAAGTAAAATAAATTGCACTTTACCGAGTTGGTTTCTTGGCAATTTAATGGTACTTTAACATATATCCTTATGGCACTTGACATATATTAATAATAATAGCAATTAGTCGATAATAATAATAAAATAGAATATGATACGTATATTAATATTAGATTTATGGTAATAGCAAAAGAATAATTGGACTCCATACGCACAGATTTTCTCCTAGATGCGAAAGAATACATTTCTCATTGTGATAATGGTGGCTGGCAAATATCATGATACCATGACGAGTTAAAAACACGTAGGTATTTACAAATTAATTTAGCATAAATTCTTTACTGCACACCATAAATCCAAGCCATCATCCTTACGTCATTTATATTAATACCTGTATGTTATTTAATCGTATAAGCATATGAACTTAAGTGGTGAGTTATCCAAGAATTTTTCTCCGACGTTCTTGAAAAGATATTAAAATGTGCACTCAATGTTCCACGATTACCTCTCAAATTACCTTAAATATAATTATGTTTTCCCATAGATAAGAGGGGGCTAATTGCAGAGAAACTCGGTGCCGGTATTGGCCAGATCTTAACGAATGACATCAAAGGGTTTATAGTTTTACGACCAACCTGACTGTGGGAAGGCAGTATCTCAAGAGCTCCCCATGTTTCACCCGATTAGGGAAAGGGATTCACCCAAAATTTTTGTAATTCGCCCAGACTCGAACTTATGGCCCCAGAATAGAAAGCCAGTACTCTGACCCCCACAACAAAACAATCATCCACAGACATATCTGAAATGAGACTGGAAATAAAGGCCTTTGGTCAAGCAGGCGAGTATGTCACCTTGTTCGTATGTACTGCGAACTTACCCCCTTCGAAATGGTCGCTGCATGATTTAATTAGAATGAATAATTGACTTGAAAGAGTTATAATAGAGTTGAAAGATACAAGGCGATGATAATGAGCAATTAATACCAACCCTTCACTGAATTGAGTTAAGAGAGATGGCAGGTCTACGCTAGAGAGTCAGCTGTTTTATCTCGCATGCTCATAATTTGAGTACGTGACCAAATATTATATTTATCTGAATTTCACGAAAAAAATTTTGAATTCAAGTGATATCATGTCCACCCTACCACTCTAGCAATTAGTAATAAACGCTTTACTATGCGTATGAATGCGTTTTCAAAAATCCGCTTCGCCATTTTTAGATTAGGTACTGTTAAGCGAAGTCGATTCTTTCACGTTACGCATTGTGTATCAATAAAGATTATTTATATATTCATTCAAGAAAAATTGCGTAACTTGATTCATCGAGCGCTTCTTACCCTACAAGTGATAGTTAAATTTATTAAACCAATTTTAACACAAAAGCGATAGCAGAAAAACCACAGCTTTGCGTTTTCCACATGAAAACATAGTATCTACTGATCATGGCTTTAACAATTTATTGCCATTATCAAGATCTTTGATGAGGGTCATAAATTGTTAAATAAGAAAGTGTTTACAGAGGTATATTTGGTGGAGGTTATAAAATAAATTCCATAGACTTGCTAACAGATGCATTTTTGTACTATGCCACGTGATCCTAATTTCTGCGATTATACAGATAATACAAATTTGTTGATATGAACTTTTACCCTAATTTGTTAACCTTCGCGTAGTATTGTGAATAAGAAACAGAAGCCACTTGTTCGATACAATTTTCAAAATTGAGTAAACGTAAATTTCCACTGATGTACAATATGGAGAAAAAATAATTACAACGATACCTATAGCATCTTTTGTTTTATTCACCTTTAAAATAAGCAAATGATGCTGCAGTACCCTGTAATACTCACCGGAGCCAGGTACGTTTTCCAGTAGAACCTCACTGATGTGAGTTTCACTGCATAACCAAATTGACTATTGTTTGCTAATCCACCCCACTTATCATACAGGCGAGGTGAGTCGGACAGGACTCATTAAAATAATCTCATGCTATACCAACCTGGTCCATCTTAACCCGAAACGATGTTTTTAAAAGTGATATTTTCTCTGGGTCAAACCAAGCTGTGATCTATGGAATGGCTGATACTCGTTGCAACTAATTCCCAAGTAAATAAAAAAATCTTTATTTGCTCAATGGTTGTGAACGAAGAGCACTGAAATATCTCTGAATGAAAGGATCGATGGCAGGCTTAATTCATCGCTGCAGGTAAAATCCATTTGCAACAGAAAAACTCAACCGTGAATACTCAACAGGTGTAGCTTTTTATGCAGATGATGTAGGACTTATTCCTGAAAATGGACAAAATAAATGCTTCCATCTATCGCTGCAGCAGCGCAGGATGGCGTTACGTCACGATTCTACCCCGTAACAGGTGTCCAAAAGTCGAAGGTCGAAGATATGAAGCAAATACAACCAGGCACTGCGAAATATTTCGCTCTGATAACTACCATAAACTGACTTAAGCACTGAAAAAATGTAAACACTTCTTTTGTTGACGATATTCAAAGGTGTGGAGGTCTGGAAGTTGGATTGCAGCATTTCCTTCCATTCATAAAAAAAATCAACTTCATCTACTTTTATGGGTTATCACGATTAATTATGCTGGAATAACAAGGTTTCAATGATGACACCAGTGGACATCGCTTTGTTCATGAGAGTGTATTTGGGTAGGTGTAGTGTAAGCTTACCTCAGGATTAATACTAAGCATTCTAGAGAAAAAATGATTCATTATGCGCTACATAAAGCTTTGTACGGTATATCTCTATTGAACATTTATTTTGCTGATTAGCTAAAGTATTATCGTATATAGTATGGTCTCCGCAAACTGTTTGTGACGTTGTAGGACTCTCAGTTTTTGCTGGCGCGATAGTTTTCCCGGAGGAAAAATAAGGGTTAGATTTTTTCTCGCAATTTCAGAAGCCTCGTGATGAATATAGTCTTACCTATAAAAACATGATTCTTTATAACAAACACAACAACTCTGTATGGTTTGTAGCACTGCACTTAAGTGCACAAGAGTAATGCATGAAAACACGAGTGCAAAGCAGCGGCGATTTGAGCAGGTGTTCAGCTCCCTCTAGAACGTCTGTTGACGCGCGATTGCTCCTTTTGGGAGAAAAGTCATTGCCAGGTTTTTCTTCGCAACTCGGCGTTCACCGGCCAGATTTTTCTCCGCAATCTCGGCGGTCACTTGAAATGAAAAATATCGCGGAATACAGCAGCTTTCAGCCGCCGTCGACCCACCGCCGTCGCCCGCAGCCGGCCAATCAGCTGACGCGACGACGAAGACAACGTCGCCAATGATATGCCCCACCATCTAATTCCACGCTCTCTCCGGGAGTACGAGAAAGAGACGAGGGGGGAAGGAGGAGAAGAAAAGAGTTTGGGAGAGAGAGAGAGAGATGAGGGAAGGTGGCCAATAGGGGGAGGAAACTCACGGGCAGACAGGAGGCGGCTCTTCATCCTCAAGGTGTTTGACACGGGCTGTAAAATACCGCCATTCCACGCGGCCGAGGCTTGCGAGGCAAAAGACCAAACATGGAGAGGGGGAGCGGGCGGCATCAGCGGCAGTCGAGCGAGGGGCGGCAGGGTAGAAGGGGAAGGGGCCGCTCGCCTCCCCCCCCCCCCTGACTATACCTCACCAGGGAGAGGAAGTCAGAAGGACAGGCATTTTCTTAGCACACACACTATACTATCGCGTCGGGGCAATCTACACTGCCTCACCCGGACAAAGGAGCGTCTCAGCTCTCGAAGAAATAGTGCGAGCTTCTTTGCCTCGTGCCGACTCAAATACGTGCCCTGCCAAAATACATTTCGCATGATTTCAACAACAGGAATCTTAAGTGCTCTTAATTTTAATCCTATGGTAATTAGCACTCTCTTCTACGAGGACAATGGCCCTCTGTTGGAGCTACACAACTTTCGAAAAAATAAAAATATAACAAATGGAAAAAATATGGCATCATAAACATTACTAACCCCGCGAAGAATGGCTCCCATTTCATAGTAAGAATAATTGTAATGAATTTACAGTAAAGTCACTGGCGTATTCACATGTGAATGTAACATATAAAAGTTTTCCGTTCATTTCTGAGTCATCGCTTTGCGCCGACAAATTTATGAGCATTTTCCTTAATTGTTAGGCAAAGTTTTATATTTTGAAAATAAACCACACAATCTTCATATTATCGCAATCTCTTCTGGCAAAACATTTTATTTCCCGGCTTAAGGAAACCTAAAGAGCGTTGACCCCATCAAGGGTGCCCGGAGAAGATATATCCCCCCTCGATTTGCGCAAACAACTTTTTTTTCCGCGAGTTATTATCTTCCTTGAAGGTCAGAGGATTTATATGTCTTCCCATTTGTACATCCAAGGGCGTCTGGACCGTAAACTTATACCTATTAGCGAATCTAAAGTTTCTTTAACAAACAGCTGTAGGCCATAGGAGTTCTAATTACGTAACTCTAGCAAGAATGGGCTAGACTAGCAAGTATTAAAGCAAAAATTCCCATCGACTGCTCAATGCTGAGGAATCGCACTAGATCAGTGTTTCCATCATTCTCCAGAACCACTCATATTATTTAAAGGTGAAACTTATTGTGCTTGCTTTACCAAAAAGTATGTAATCTTAAATCATTTAAAGTATTTAGGCTTAACCATGGATAGAAATTGCAATTGGAAACCACATATTAGCAAACTAAAATCTGAATTAATAATTGCTCTACGAAAGTTTTACTAGCTGAAAAACAATTGGTCTGCGTCAGTCATGCGATCTGTTCATTTTGTTCTTGTTAACTCTAGAATAGAATATGGCTTGACTTGCTGGGGAGGCACGTACTACTCTAAAATTCAACCAGTTCGCGTTATACAAAATTAAATGCTACGTGTCATTCTGGGTACTAGCACCAGAGAATCTTCATTTCCTTTTTATAGAAAAAACTAAAAATATTGCCTCTTAGTCATCTCTATTTGTATAAAGTGTTACGAATCTTTTATAACCGAGGAGATCAAAATTGTAAACCGTGTCCTTATGGTATTAGATTAAAAAGTGTTCATTATTTTACTATACCTAAACCCAATATTGAAGTTAACAAATATGTTAAAACAAAAAATAAATGATATTACTGATTTCATCCGCTTTTCTAAAATATATATGTATGCTGATGATATAGCATTGCTTTCGATAAGCAAATCCTTTGACACGGCAAAGAAAAACCTTCAGCTAGACCTAAATGCCATACAGTGTTGGTGCCATGATAATAAATTAGTTATTAATAACAAGAAAACAGTGGCAATGCAGTTTCTCAACGTTAAGGAAATGAGAGTATCCATAAACTTAAGATTTCACTCTCATTTATGCTTGCACTCAAGCTTGAGTGACAGTAAAAGGAAAAGTTGCCATTTATTATCCTGTTCTTTGATCTCTCAAGTTAGTCATTTTAAATATTTAGGTTTAATAATGGAGGAAAAATTTAACTTTAGATTGCATTTAAATTACTTATGTGAAAAGCTTAGGTGTTCCTCTACCAGTTGCCTTATTTGAAGCATAAGCTCCCCATTGCATTGAAAAAAATGTTATACCAGAGTTTGGCCGAGGCATTATTGCGATATGGTATCACAGTCTGGGGTACAACAAACCATAGTTTATTGAAGAAGGTATTAAAAATTCAAAATAAAATGATAGTTTGTTCGGATCCATCAGAACAAAATGTGCACAATACATATAAGAAACTAAATTTACTGCCGATTCCGGAACTATTTAAATATATATTAATATGTGATAATTATTTCAGCCATAGGTTTAAGACGGAAAGAAATATAATACATGGTATGGATCTAAGACATGCAGAAAAATATTATGTACCGAAATATTATAACGTACATGGAAAAAGGACTCTAGAACATAATGTTCCTAGATTTTTAAACCAATTGCCGCCATACATGCAACAAATAGAAAGCATCTCATTGTTAAAATCGTATGTCAGGAATTGGCTTTATGAAAAACATTTGGAAAACAATCCAATAACTCTGTGAAAGAATTTCTCATCAATCTATGGAATGTTTTTGGAGTCGATAAATGTACATTGTTACTTATACTGTGAAATGAATTGGTGTTGATTATGTGATGTTTCTGCAATTCGTAAATGCATGTCATTCTATCTATGGTTTTATTTTATTTTATTTTTTTAATCTATCTATCTATCTATCTATGGTGCATTGTTATTTATACAAAGAGATAAATTGGTTTTATTTGTGTGATTTTTCTGTCATTGGTAAATGCATGTAAATGCAAAAAAAAAATTTGTAATTTCTTGTAAAAATTGTAAGAAATGTATTTTCTAGCGTCAAAATGTGTGCATATACTGCTAAACTGTGTTAAATGTATGTGAAAGCACTGTTCTCGGCTACTTAAAAACATTCTGTTGCCCTAATGTAAACTCTGTGTGTGACAGGTGAATTTCTAATAGTATATGTATATTGTTATCATTACGTACATATGGTTTGTTTCCCACTGTATACAAACGGTACATATTTGATAAGTTTACTATCCGATCACTGATTCGTATAGCAATGGCACCTGCTGACAAGCCTCGGCTTAGCAGGACCAAGATCTTTTTTTTTCTTTATATTTTATTTCATTGTTTAAAAAACTTATGACAAAGATATATTTTTCCTAATTTTTTTGGTTGGTAACTTTTTCAATGTCATTTAGTCTTACAATTAAACATATATAAACTGTATTGTAACAATTATACTACAAAAATACTGTTTTTGTAACATGTCTCTCTGAATAAATATTATATTTTCTACTAAAAAAAAAAAACTGCTGATGTATCAGGTATCTAATAGTTTTGTGAATAAAATTAAAAAAAAAAAAAATTCGATGATTTCATCACCCCTTCAATTTATCAAAAAATTCGAAATGAGATTTCATCAATTAGGAAGAAAACTACTTTCCTCAGAAAATTGAAAATTTGGTTGCTACAGAAAAATTATGAGGAATATCTGCTAAAAACCATGTTTCTTGTGTGGTATCCGTACTTATTGTATTGTATTGTGCGAATCTAGAACTTTGTGTTAATTCCAACTGAAAACTGTTATAATAGAACACATTTATGTTACATAAAAGCCATATTTTATTTTATATTTATTTTGTGAATGCTAGCTGCTGGACTACAGCCAATTTATTCAAGGAACGGCAATCCCAAAACAAGAAAGTATTTCTTCTGGGGTGCCTATTTTCTCCCCATTATTTATTTGTTAAAACATGTGTGTATTTGTTTGGGGGAAATAAATTATATTCTATTCTATTTGCACAAACTTGTGCATGATAATATTCATATATACCCCCAATACCAATACCTTTCTGTGATTGTACAGTAAAAAGAGCTTAATTATGATTTTGAAGCCAAGCAAACTAGCCAATTCCATAATTTTCTCGACACTGCCCTGTCCTTGATCAACTTCTTGGCTAATGCCTCGTTCGTGCATTGCTTCATACACGCTCTCTTGTTTTTATGATTCTCAATATTCCTCCTCTCAAGAATATCTTTCACCGCATTCACCAAAGACTTTCTCGGTTTACCCCTTCCTTTCACTACATTCACTCCTCCGTTGGGGAAGGTCCTCTAGTACGGGACAGCAAGTTGATGGGACAGGCGGTGTTATGGCCAATCGAAGCTAAGGACAGCACCCACTCCGGCATTGGCGGGAGCACAGTGATGCCAAAGACACTTCTAGCCATATTGGATTTGCGTTCTCTTGTAATGAATGTTTTAGTGGTTTTGCACCAAATTTTCGTGCACGGAGATAACTTTAGACCACCCCACTTTCATTGTAAGAAAGTACACAAATGTTTTAATTGTCTAGGTAGCAATTAAGGGTTATTGTAAGTAAGTTATGAGCGATTCTACCCAATTGCATTGGTAGTTTGCCCTTGAGAGTGAAAGTTGGGGTGCGTGACAGTCCGATTGTATGGGACAGGTGCATCGAGGGTTGTATGGAACAAAATTGAAATGCACAAATTGGGCGATTATGATGCATTTCTTAACTAGGTAAAGTAGGTTCATTATTATTACTACATTTTTCGTCAATCCCTAAGTCCCACAAATAAATAAATAATATTTAACTATAATAAATCGCTTAAGTAATTATTTATTTACTGGAAGTACAGATTGTCGACAAAACATTTATAAAACAAGAATTTTACAGAATTGTTTTATTTGCAGGGGAGATAGTGAGGCCTAAACAGAGACAGAAGTGAGAAGATAAGTTCAGCTAGGGAAAATGTCTCTGAGAGTTGCAGGCGATCATTTTTCAGTACCGAAAAGTAAGATTGAGCGAAGACTGAAAAGTATAAATGAAAGGCGAGAAGTACAGATGAAACTCTCGTTAGGGAATTTAAAAGCATTTCCTAGAACGTTTAACGACGAACAGAGGCAAATCTTACATGACCATGGAGAAAACCTTGACAATCAGCTGATGCCATTGAACAAAACAGATTTCTTAAAACTCGCCCATTAATTTGCTGATAAAATTAAGATACAACATAGGTTTAATAAAACAAAAAATATGGCCGGCAAGAATTTTCACTTTGATTTTATGACAAGACATGCAGATCTTCGCCTATGGACAGCGGAGCCGACAAGTTTGCAGAGAGCAGTAGGCTTAAACAAGAAGCAAGTTGATAGATTTTTACAGTATTCTTACCGATCTGAAGCACAACTTCGGCCCTTCAAAGATATTCAATGCAGATGAAACAGGTGTTTAAAGTGTCCACACCAACAGACTGTAAGTGATGTCAGTGAAAGGCAAGAAACAAGTAGGAAGATTGACTTCCGCCGAAAGAGGAAGAAATGTAACAATTCGACTATCCATCAATGCTACTGGGGACATCTTTTTACCTCCTTTCTTTGTCTTCCCACGAGTGAGAATAGACAATGAGCTCAAGAAAGACGCACCTGCACGAAGTATTTTCGACGGCCAGCCAAGCGGTTGGATTACGAAGGATGGTTACCTCAAGTGGCTTAATCTGTTCGTGGAAAGAGTAAACCCAGCCGATAAATAACCTGCCCATCTCATACTGGACGGCCATGCAAGCTATATGGACCTGGAAGTGGTAGATTTTGCAAAAGATCACCACATCCATATGCTGAGCCTTCCGCTGCACACTTCTCACAGGCTTCAGCCCCTTGACAGAACTGTGATGAAGCCTTTTAAAAATGCCCATCATGAGGCATTTTCTTTGTAGACGCGTCAATATCCCAACATCAAGATCTCTTTGAAAGATATTTCTGCATTAGTGGGTGCGGCTTTCTCAAAAATTTGCAGGATGGAGTTGGCAAAGTCAGGCTTCACTTGTACTGGTATTTCCCCGCTGAATCCAAATGTTTTAAGTGATTTGGATTTTGCCCCTTCAACTAACAACAGTCTTGATACAGCACATCTGGATGTGTCCAACGATCCCTCTTCATCTGAGCCCTCTTCTTCCATGCCCTTACCTGTCCCCCCACCTACCAGAATCTTACCTGGACCCACCATGATACCTGAGCCATCTCCTGCCGGGCCTTTACCTGAATCTTCCCCTGCCATGTCTTTACCTAAACCATCTTTTTCAGAGCCAATTATTGAGCCATTGACCATTTAGATTGATGAAACCCAGAGTTCTGGAAAATCTCAGTATCAAAATGTATTGGAGTACATTTCTCCACTGACCAGTATTTCCAGCACAAGATATGTTACTCGTCACAGCCGTGGAGAGAAGAGTGAAATTTTAACTTCCACTCCAATCAAAAGACAATTTGACGTCAAGAAAATGGAGAACTAAGAGAAACAAAAGCTTGCGGAATCAAGAAGGCTATTGTAAGACGAAAAATGGAAAAATAAAAAGGAAAGGGTGAACATTGCCAAAGAAAAGAAAGTTTTCTGTGGAAAACTCAACACTACAAACAACAAAAAAACAACCAACATCTAACGACGCCCGGAAAATTTTAAATTTGATGATCCAAAAACTAAATCCAATCAAGCACCAACCAAGCAAGTTACCAGTGAAACCGATGAAGTAACCTACTGTCTAGTTTGTGGAGAATCCTTCAATGAAGACTGGATACAGTGTAGTGAGTGCCAGGGACGGTCCCACTAGAATTGTGCTAATATTGAGTACAACCTTTTTTACAAATGCGATGGCTATCATGCAAAAAATTGATGCAATTATGTAATCAATTACCAATTTCTTACCATTTTCCACTTGTTTACCAAAGCGTGCCAAATAAAAAAACATTTTTGATGACAGATTGTTTTCATAACCCATTTAAATTTCTGAAAGTAGCAAAAAATCTAAAATTAAATTTTTTTAAATTTTTTACTATGCTTATAATAATGGTTTAAAACATATATTATTGCATTTTGTATTGTAGAAGGTTGAATTATAAGTGTGATTGGATTATTCCGTAAGCTATACAAGGTGTCCCATACAACCCTCCAATTTTCCAAATGAGCAAAATGTAAGGGTTTTTTCAAATGAGAAAAAAATATGGTATCGATCCGGTTTGACATAATTCCTTCAAATGGTATTTTTATAACACCTTGAAGTTAGTTTTAGTATAAATTTCAACTAGATTTAGCTTTTAACAATTTTGCAATTTGCAGAAAAGCTAAGCTGTCCCGTACTAGAGGACCTTCCCCTAATAACTGTTTCGATAATCGTCATCTTTGTTTATTGTTATTAATATGAATTCAAAATTGCAAAATGGCTCACAAGCTATAGTATTTGGGTTCATAGCATTTACATTCATGTGAATTGTAATAATGCAGCTGTACTGGATATCTCTACTCCTTTTCTCATATCTTGAAGCCACTCAATAACAACTACCTTCCAGCTAAATATGAATTATTCTTCCCCAAGGCGCACAGACACATTCTTCGATTGTAAAACAATCGTCATAATTGTAATTCAACTTGCAGGTCTATATAGAGTTTCGAGAGGGGGGTTATGATTATAAAAAGCGTGCTGCTACTTGAAAATTGAGGAAATTCCCTCACTTGGTGAGACGTTTGTCGGTTGAAGGTCAATGAGTATGTAATCCAATATTGTGTCTATGTCTCAGTTTAAAACACAATATTAACGTAAAACATGCTTTTAACATTGAGCTTATAGTCGCGCCTCGTCTCGTTTCCCATCTCTACCAAACAAATTTAATTACCTCTCGATACTTCGTGTCCTGTATTTAGTAAAAAGAAGGTTAAGTTTAGTTCGATTTTACCGTATGGACATTTTGAGCTACATGATCAGCTAAACGGGTTTATGTAGGTCACGTCCCTTGTTCGATGCAATTGGAAATACATGAACAGTTTATTGTACGCTCAAAGGGTTTTTCTGGCGTAGGATTTTTTTCTTTATTACAACTAAATAAATTCATAGCTACGCGCATGAGATTCTAATTCTATACTGAGAATATTATTTTGTGATTTGTCTATATTTCAAATTTCAATAATTGATTTCGCCTATTAATTATTAGCACTATCTTGACCAATATTTTGCACGCAATTTTAACTATGCAGTCTACCCGTAGTGGGCACCAACTGGTTGAAATATTCCTTGAGACTGGTGCATTGGCGAATAATTAGAGTGGGGACAATGTTCACAGCTCTAATGTTCCCTATCACTAGACAGTTTATAATCATCAATCCCCTGGAATAATGAGGAACTATACATGTAAGCGGGCATTCAAATTATGGTTCAATTATAGTACAAAGACACATCCATGGATATCGTTAGTCGGACTTTTTTCAGCGCGGCATACCTAAGGAGAGGTAACTGTGCCTCTTTGATGGAGTGTATACGGTCTAATGCTATATATTTTAATTGCCTATGACTTGAAATCATTTCCCAAATAAAATTGAAGATATTTCATAAATGCATATCTATTTAGTCTTCCGCAAGTGACCTATAGGATGTGTGGCAGGGGTTATACTGTCGTAAAAAAACGTGTGCTACATAATACATACTGCCATACCAAAATCCTGTCATGGCCCTGTTGTGAGAAGATGAGCGATTGAAGGTTTTTGAGATATAGTTTCGAGAGCGTGGGGCGTGAGCCGCAAACGAGAGACGGGAACTTTTACCTCGCGGACTAAATCACCGTGTACATGAGCCGGGCGAGCCTCCGGAAAAAATTGACTGGCGCATGCGCAACTGAGAATTCATCGGAGAATTTAATTTAACGAGCTTAATTTAACAAATGATACAGCAATACGCGTATTTGATATCATCGACAACATGGCAGTTTTCTTCCAACCACAATTATGAACTGCCTAATGAGTTCTTAGTGAAATGAATACTCATTCCGTTTGCGCAGTTGTCACCAGCAGTCTGATTTTAATATAATTGACAAAAGTATACGGTGAGTAATATAATGATGGTTGGTAGTACGCTGAAGTGGAGAGTAATGTCAAGGGGGAACTGGTGATCCCAGCAAGTGTTAGAGAAGTGGAGAAACTATCAATCAAACCTATTCTGTGGGTAGAATTGAGTATTTCAGACGTGATATTGTGAAAGGCTTCCATACTAAAAAAAGCATATAGCACTTGTCTACTTAAAACTACACATATTCGACGCATTTTGGCTCAGTTTGGCATCATCAGGCGTCTCCAAAATGTTTCCATCATTTTGTAATTTGTATCCAGCGGGGAAGGGGAGAGGGGTTGTAATTGGAGCAGATGGAAATTAGAGAAATGAGATTGGCAGATAGGGGTAAAAGGCTAAGAGTGCACTTTTAGAGAATACTGTCATTGATTAACGATTTACGAGAAAGAGGTAGCCGATAGGATTGCGAAAATTATGGAAGAAAACAAAAGAAAAAGTCGGTAGGAATTTATAATCTTTAGAGGTTCGGACAACCCTTAGACTGCAATGTAGATGCGATAAAACCCTGAAAAAATCGGAACGTATCCACATTATAGTATTTGGGCGTTGGCTGTGCGCAGACTTGAGATGTAGCGAATTAGTCAATGTTTATAGTATTTTTTTAATATATGTGTTTGTTTTGAGCCGTAGGGCGGACGATATTTGGGATTTCACATACAAAGTTGTAGGTGACCGAGATCTAGCAACACCTGATTTATGCATAGAGAGTTAGAAGTCGACCATTTTCAGGCGTTAAACAAGTAAATTATAATTTTAAAAACTAGTTATTTAAGGAAAGGCAATTAGCGGTTTAAATACTTCGTTTTAACCTTCGTTTTGCTTTAAAAAGAGCTAATGGAATGTCTTAGAATTTGAATGAGAAATTTGCGTTTCTCTTCAAACTTTGTTGCCAGTTCATTTTGCATATTTTTTGTGCGTGTTTTTGAGTGTTTAGGACAGTTCTTGCGAGATTTTGAGAGCGCAGTAAAGTCGAGGACTGGTCAGGTGAGTTTTGACGCTTATACCGCTTTTTAGGTTGTTGACAACGTTGAGGAAATGCGATAGCAAGAATATCGGACGTGAGGATGACGTGAAGCTGTAATGAGACATACTCTTGCATTGATTGTGAGTGAGTTATGTGAAAGATCAGCAATACCATCAAAGAAATTATTTCTACTTTTTAACATTAGTGATATATCCAAGCCTTGATCAGTTTAATGAGCTTTTTTTTGAGACGTGATTTTGATTGATTGGTCAATTTTGTTTGCGGACGAGATGAAGTTATTTATGAAGCGGCTTTCAGGCAACTTTAAGCGATTAGTGTTACAGTTAAGTTGATGCGAAAAAGATTTGGTAGATTTTAGATATGATGAGACGTGAATTTTTTTTAATCAGTCATTTGAATTTAATTTTGTTATGGAGCATGGATAGTAGGTGGATCTCCAATGCGTTTTATGTTGATTGCTTTGTAGACTAATTCTGCTTGTTATGCTGGGAAAATGCTAAACAAAAAAGCGTGGGTGGCGGAGTCGTTATGCTAAACAAAAAACTCATTATATGTACTCATCAAGGCATGGATATATCACCAAGATTAAAAACTAACCGAAACAATTTCTTTGACATTGCTGATCTTCCTCCCTGCAGACACGCTCAAGTCCTTTCTCCAAAAATTGAAGAAACTACCGTTAAGCGCAAGAGCCACAGCTACCTGTAGACCAATGGATATTGCCTCTATGCTATTGTGTGCTTGATGGGCACTTATAATTCAAATCGCGTATAAACAGTTATTTTTTACACCAGTTCTAAGCTGTTAATGTTTAAACTGAAAGTAAACCCATAGTTGTGTCGTGTAATTTGTTATATAAACACCATTAAACAGCCCGTGATTGTTGAAACGCGGGGTAAGAAGTTTGGAAAAGCTGAAACCAAACAATAGAATTTGCGTTCTGATGCTTCAATTAAGATATGGCATAAAATCTATAAGGAAAAGAATGGTTTGTGGTCTAGTTCAAAAATGCTTGTTGATGACAGAAGATGTAAATTGGGCAACTGTTTCAATTAAGCAACTTGCAATCAGGTCATCCAAAAGCGAAGAAGTAATGAAAAGGGAAAAGAAAGTGAACCTTTATTTGAGAGTAAAATACAAACGCGGGCTTAACTGCCAATGCAGGTGCAGCTTAAGCTAGTGCTACACAATGACCCTACTGACCGGTGGAACACCAAGTATATAAAAATATTGCCATCAAATAAATTACATAATTTACCGCCGATCACATTTTTGCGCAGTTTGGGCAATTAAGAGGGTTGGCATGTAAATTTTTACAAAAAATACATCCCTACATTATTGTCTTTTTCTTAAAAAAATATTAATATCAATTATATTAAGTTGACGTCATGTGGTTCTCCGCCGAGGACTACCGACAAACACTGAGTGACAAACGTCCCGTTTCCGATCATCTGGTCAAAATTTTCCCTTCGCACAACTTGGCATCAAATGCAGCGAATACGACGAAAGCAGCACCAGACAAATTAACTTGAACGCTTAGTTAATTAGCTATGTGTAGTTCCGGGACGGCTAGACAGCTGCAGTCATTAAGGATCGGCGTTTCAGTAATTGAGCCAGATGGCATGGTGCAGAGTAAATAGACGTCTGAGCCATCCTCGTTCAGTGACAGCGAATATTTTCCACCTTGAGCAATTAAGGTTGCTGCAACAAGAAGTCAGTGGAAATAGAGTCTGATTTCAATCCGTTCAAGGAAAGGAATAATTTGAAACAAACCGCTGATTATTCGGCCGGGACCCGAATGAGGAATACTCAGTGCTGAGAAGTGTAGAGGGCGCAAAATTCGCTTCACTGAGCGTTACAATATTGTATCAGTGAACGAGTGAGACTAGTAATTTTCTAATAGGCTTTGTATGTTATCTATTAGGATTCAGATTATCACTAATTAAACGGTCAGCCTCCTTCCAAATAAATTCACTTCCTACTGGTATCGATCTCTTTTCTCTATCGCCTTAAAACTTCACCAACTTGTCCAAAACACATATTTCCGTAAATACACAGCAAGTATAGACAGTAATAAACAATAATCGACATCTTCATGTAACAGATGCACTTCAAATTGGTAATTTTGCTGTACTTGATCAATTAAATTTAAAAAATAAAATTTAAGATCAGACCAAGGTACTCATGAAGATCAACTCGTATGATATTTTTCAATCTCGAAGGTTATCATGCCTCAAATGTGCAACGCCATGTATCCTGGAGCCCTCTTCTTCTCAGGGAAATAGGTATCTTCAACGAATCGCATCAGAAAGTTGAGTCTGAATTATTGAAATATTAAATTGAACCTGCAGTATCTATTCAAATTTCCGTCATTCCTCGAGGTAGAATAGGCAATACTTTTTTGGATGTGAGCGGTTTGTGCCGATATCACAGTCCATGAGCCGGTATTAAGAAATAATTAGACAACTTGTGTTGCCAATCTCGCTTATGCTCCATGGAAATATTTTAATTTCATTAGTGCTACAGCTAGGAGAGATAAATCTTAAAATATTTGCTAGAAATATTTGTGAGACTAAATCCACCTTTTCCCATCCAGTTTAATGTATATTGTGGAAAAAACTTTCTCTGTAGTGATATGGTTTAAATGAATCCTTTCGGTAAAAAATAATCATCCATACCACATTTTAAAGCGGAAAGTACATTTACAGTAATACGGGTCTACTGGCGGAAACTAAATTTTGGAGAACCAGATGCCTGTAGTTTGATTCTCAGAGGCGTTCGGTCAAAGAGCAAAAAAGACCGCTATGGCTGTAGAAACGCAAAAGCAATTACACAAACTTACAAGTAGCCTAAAAACTATTTGTTCATTCCTAAATAGACGAACTGCCAATTCTAACACAACGATCTTCTTCGTTTGACTTCGATTTCCAGCTAACCTGCGCACACAAAATTATTTGTCACTACTCCTCACAATAGAGCCCAGATTACAAACGATAATAGTAAAAAAACCACAAAGTACTGAAAAGTCAACGTGAGCGTGTGACGTGACCCGCAAACGGGAGGACGTGGGACGGGAACTTTAACCCCGCGGATAGAATCACCGTTTACGCGAGCCGGGAGATCCTTCAGAAAAAATTGACTGCCGTATGCGCAACTGAGAATTCGGCGGAGATTTAAATCAAATGAGCTGAATATAACAAATGATACAGCAATACACGTATTAGATATTATCGAAAAATTGGCAGTTTTCCACCTACCACAACTATGAACTGTCTCATGAGTTCTTAGTGAAATGAATACTCATTCCGTTTGCACAATTGTTACTAAAATTTTTTTTTACTTGTTATTGTTACTAAAAATTGTTACTAAAATTTAAAAAAAAAAAAAAAAAAAATTTTTATTTTGACCCGGAAAAAGGCGTATAAATGAAACAGATGTAGCAGGAGTTGACATGTAATTTGGAGGGTCAGCAGAAGTATTACAACTCGAGGCTGGAAGTAGAAATCGACGCAGAATTAAGATGGGGGAATGACAATGACGAAGTCGAGCATCCGGCTGATGAATTTCAGTTCTATTGTGAACTAACCAAGAGAGATCCCGAAAGATACAGCCACAGAAGCCGAGACAAGGCGTTGCCAAAATTAAAGCTAGAAATTATGATTAGATAAGTGTCACCGGCACTATGTATGAAAATATTTCATATTCAAAGTAAATGAAACAATATGATTAAAAAAACAGGGAAAATAGTTCTTCGATGTTTGGAATGGAAACGGAGAATTCGATATCTGGAATCCACATAAGCTACCCACTACACCATCTACTACTGCCATGGGAGGGTAGAAAGAATGCTTTGTATTCGAGACTCTGGAGTTGGTCTCTGGCTGTTGACTTCATATGTGTTATACTTCATATGTAAAGACTTTGCACACTGAAAGTTTCATTGTAAAGAGTTTATATCATGCGATAAATGATTTCCATGATAAATATAACACTTAAATGCCACCTGTTGAATCCAGGAAGGTTGGCAACTGGTCTGAGTTCTCTGACAGCTGAGGTCATAGCTTGCCAAGAGCAGGGCTGCTCAAGATAAGCGATCTTATCATAAGGCAACACGTGTGGCGGGGTGCGAGCCCGCGACCAGCCGAAGGAGCGCCCAAGGGCTCAGCACGATCCACCGGCTCCAATGGTAATGACTCTGAAATTGAGCAACGCTCATAATCGGCACCCATAGACCCCAATATTGAATTCATGTTAGTTTTAAGCTGTAAGTTTTCAATTCGAGTTATCAGCATAGGCGTAATTTTGAGGTTATGCAGATGACCCCCCCGAAATTTTGAAGGAAAGGAATTTCAGATTACTAGTCCGGAAATACAAAATTAATAGCACATTATTCGTTACTCTGCTTAATTTAGCTCAATAAAGTTACAAAATTTAGAAGTTAAACAAAAAATATGAAAGTGAAAATGAAATACAATAGCAATAATTTCGTGGTCGATTATTGCTTCCCAACGGCTTTTAAGGTAGTTTGAGCGAAATATCATTTTACTTAGAAATCAATGAATTTGGTCTCATTTTAAATAAAAGTATATCACCCTTCCATTGACATCCACCCCTAACCACATTACTTTCCGAGATATTTTCCAGAAAATACCAGCCTTTTTACATGGGAAATGGTACGTGTATGCACTCCAGAGAGACCTTATATTAAAAATGAGGCATGCCCTACACTTAGATCTCGTCAATAAATCAACAGTGTGTAGTTTGTGTGTTTTTTCAACTATTTTTGAAAATTAATCATATTGTCACCGCAGTCAATTCTTCGGGATCACAATAAACCTTCCGTTTTATGGAGTTTCAAACGTACCGCGTGAAAAAAACGAGTCAAGTTAATGAATTATTTAGATATTTTCGTTTGATTACTTACAATTTCTGTCAGGTAAAACTATTTTATTGTACCACTAATAATGTACCATTTAATTCGCGTGTCTCACAGTTGGTGAAATTAAAACGTATATGTCGAATATGGTCTATATTATGATTAGGGAACTATCTCACTCGTACTACCTTAAATCTACATGACCCTGAGGTAATCTATGCTCCCCACTCCAAATGCTTAAATTATACCCATGATTGTCGGTTAATCATTATCTCCTGCAGTCTCATGCGTCGGTGTGCGTAGAACAATTTCGATCTGTATGCTATGATTTCTGTTGACGGATGATGTTTGGAGGATTCTTGTTGCCTTCTTGAAATCAACGAGGAGAGAATTTTGTTTCAGTACGTCGTCCGCCGGGTGAAGCGTGAAACTGTGAAACCCTCACAACATTATTTAATTGTTTGAGGAGGATTCTCGTCACGGGCGACTCGTATCCGAAAATAGGAAATGTAGAAAATGGACCAAAACAGGAGTATCGTCAGCACACCCAAACAACACTTAGTAGCACAAATTGTTAACGCGTCCGAAGTCGTGAAACGGCTGACTAAAATAAAAAATTCGTCAAGACTAATAACTTCCATATTTTTTATTTAGAATAATGATATCCAAGCAACTATATATTTCTGGACTTCCATACAGAGATCTAGAAGTATTTTGCCGACAGAACAATCCAGGGCCTTTTTTTTAACAAAATGGCTGAAACGGTAAGATCCAAAAATATATTACGGCACATCTTCAGCACCAATTATTTATAATATCCCAAAGATAGTGATTTTGCTACAAGAAATGATGCCAGAAATCATTTTAAATTGTTTAGCATAAAAAAGTACACAAATAAGTTAATCATGCAAAATATGTATGAAAAATTAAACAAGGAAATGTTGTTGCATTGAAAGTTGAAAAATAATGTACATACATTGACAAATGTAACGCTGAACGTTCTGACCAGTACATCAATGTCACATGATGTGTTAAAATAGATCTGCAATCTCTGAATACTTCAAGAAAAAAATAATGATCATTTTTCGCGAAAACTGAAAAAATTGCACTATTGAGGATAGGGGACAGGACGTTGAGGATGCAGTATGAGGGAGAGCGGATGTAGTTTTCTCATCTCGTGTAAAAAAAGCGAGGTGCGTTATTTTTTCCAAGTTCCCGACTGCGTCGTCGCATCCTCATGCGTCTCACATGATTGATTCGGCGAGGGCAGGCGAGGACACGATTTTCTTCGTCCGGCCGCTCTCACGGGCGAGACGGCTCGACGCCCGCGGCACGCGTCGCTTGCCGGGTGACGGGTGATAATTGGCCGCGCGGCCCGACACCCACGCGTCTAGCACCGCCGCGCCGCCGCCCACCCGACCAACGCCCAGCATTCGGGAGAGCTTATAGCTCGCCAACCCACGCGAATCAAGGAAGAACGGAATATGACCCCCCCCCCCACTTTACTTCGCTCGCTTGTTTTCACTATGAAAAGACCTCCATTTCCATATTTTCGGTGAGGGTGAGAATTCATTTCATGAGACTGCAGCATATGAAGACATGTCGGAGGAGTTCTATTTACTTTGCCCCAAAAATATTCAACCTACTGTAAATGGCAATTTAAATGGAAAAAATGTCAATTCTTATTTAAAGCAAATTAAAAAATGACTATTTGTTCAAGAAAATGTTGAAGTATTATTTGATAATGTCTATAAAATTGTTTGTTTGAAAGGAAATAATTAATTCTTTATGTGTATTGTCGAGCTATTTGTGTAAAAAGGGATTCATTTATGAAAATTGTGTTCAATATATTATATAGTATTTAGTATATAGCACGTAATATTAATAGCATTATTTGATACAAAAATTGTAGTTTGCACGAATTTCATGGTTACCCCCGCACAGGTATTTATCTTTGGGGTAACCTAAAGCTTCTAAAATGTTGTTTTTTTTGGTCAGTACTTTTGTTTTCTGAAGGAAGCAATAAATATATTCTATATTCATCTAACCCAGCGGGTAAAACGAGCGATTTGAATATCATTCTTTTCAATCCAGTAGAAAATGTAAACAAAACGTGTCCTATACGTGATGACAAACTTCATTCCTTGCCGCTATTTTTTCGAAAGTCAAACCTGAAGTTACACGGTCTCGCGGCACATTTTCCGCGAGGGAGAGAATCCATTTTATGAGGCTGCAGCGTTTGAAGACACCTAAAGTAGCACGTATAACGTGCGATTTGAATGCCATACTATTCAATGCCGTTTAAAATGTAAAAAAGTGTCCTGTACATGACAGCAAAATTCTCTTTTCCTCTTTTCTTTATCGAAAGTCAAACCTGAAGTTACACTATCTTAACGTTACACGGTGAAGTTTACCGGTGGAAGCAGAGGAAAAATGATTTTTCCCTAATATTAACTACTATAGTGAAATCTTTGCGGAAATCTGTCATCAGAAGCAAAAATATTTCCATGTAATAAAATGCTAGTAATTTTTAGCAAGGAGATATTGCATCCCATTGTAAAATAATAATTTTTGAGTAGTTTTACGCATCTTTGAATATCTTACACCAATATTGAAAAATATTTACCAGGACTGGGACTCAAACCCAGGCCTCTCAATGAGTCCTTAAGCCAGTTAATCAACTGTCACATTCTTCCCTAAGAGGATTTTTTTGGACTCAAGGAATTGGAATTTCAGTCTGCCAGACCAACAATGTTACAGAAAGATAACGCGTGCGCTAAGCTCCACAGCTGACGAGATTTAAGCCAAACTCCAGGTTTCTGCTCTTTTTCGTAAGTTATGAGGATCCGGGACCAGCAATGGTGTTACCTTTACGTATTTACGTATTAAGTGCACATAACTACGAATGTCTACGGAGGAAAAATCATTGACCTTAACTGGGACATGGAAACAAATTGGACGAAGTTACCTTCGAGAGACTAAAACAAGCCAGATCAGTATGGAAAGGCGTTCAGTAATATCCTCCGAAATTTGATGATTAAAAATGAATCTTGCGCTGAATACTCGTTAGAGTTTTATCTATAGTTCCTCAGAAAGGCCTCGATGCACAACGACAACATAATAAAAGTATAGTATTTCTAAGAGAAGTTGAAGGTTGATTTTTTATTGATACAGCCAAGGCATTCTGAAATTTGCGTAGCGAGTGGAAGTGGTGGTATAGGCTTCGGACGAAATGATTGTGCCTCGGAGGTGTATGCTAATAGACAATTTAGCGACTTAATTTAGATAGCGTACGAGTCAATTCACTGTCTGACCTAACTGGCACAGCGAAAACTCTCGGCTGACATAACCTCAACTTATTGGCTACGTCAATTAACGGTTAAAGTTACCAAGCGATAAAACTCGAACGAGTATTCAGCGCAAGATTCATTTCTAATCATCAAATTTCGGAGGATATTACTGACTGCCTTTCCATACGACTTAAGGAGTAACCAGACATTTAACAACTCCGCCTTATTGCGATTTTAGGTAGTCCGAGCGAGATAGTTCCCTAATCATAATAGATACCATATTCGAATTATAAGTTTTATTTTCACTAGCAGCAGGACACATCAATTAAATATGCATTAATAATGGTGCATTAATATAGTTTTATATGACAGAAATTGTAAGTAATTAAATGAAAATATCTTTTAAAAAGTCTTTAATTTGACTCATTTTTTTTCGCGCGGTGCGTTTGAAACTCCTTCAAAACGGAAGGTGTTTAGCGATACCCAAGAACCTACTGCGGTGACAATATGATTAATTTTCAAATATAGTTGAGAAAACACACAAAGTATGCGCTGATAGTTTTTTGACGACATCTACGTGTTAGAAATACCTCATTTCGTAAAAAATGTCGCTCTGGAGTGCATCCACGTACCATTTTCCATGTAAAAGGGCTGGTATTTTTTGGCAAATAACTCCGAAAGTAATGTGGCAAGGGGTTGAATTGTTGATGTCATTAGAAGGGTGAGATATTTTTCTTAAAAATGAGACCAAATTCATTGATTTCTAAGTCAAATGATATTTCGCTCAAACTACCTTAAATAGTCGCACGCCACAGATAATATACGTAGATAAATATCGTACATAGCGTACACAAAACGAAGCCCGACGAGAGGCACGGGGCCCCGGGCATTCGCCCGATCGGGCGCTGCTGACGAAACCAGTGGGGCGGAGAAGAAGGGGGAGGGGTGAGCAGCAGCGCCCAATGCCTCGTGCCTCGGGTTGAAGGTTTTGCGGAGTGAACTGGGTCGCGGGTTTTTTCCTCCTGGGCCGGACGAAACCAACCCGACCACCCTCCCTCCTTCCATTGTGAGAGTAGGGGAATCTAAATGGAGATAGAGAGAGAATGGGCTGGTCTAAATATAAATATCAGAGTTAGAGCAAAGTGAGTGAAGCGAACGTTTGCCTTCGTCGAGGGCGGAGGGGAACGGAGCTTAGAGGTCCCTCTCCTTCGACTCGCCCTCCACGCCCCTCTTTCGTAGGAGACGCATAGAGGGGGAAATAGAGGGAAGGGGAGGGAGTGGGGGGAATGGACGTCAAAGCGATTCGGTGGCAGCGTGCGCGAGGTCGTGGAGTTACCCCAAGAGACGTGGAGCCTAGGGTGGGGGGGAGACAGAGAGAGGGTTTTATAAAGGGTAAGAAAAGTCGGGAGGAAAATGGGTGCCAAGCTCAGGTAAAAGATGCCCTAGGACTGAAACGGTGGCTTCACTAAGGGGATGGGAGAGGGCGGCTGGGGAATGGTTGACCAATGATCACGCCCTGCGTTCTTCGATAAGGTCGATAAGAAAGCGGTTGACGAGCGAAACGATTGCGGATTCCAGCTTAATAGAGCTTAAGGAGGCTGTAAGATGGCTTACAGCCTCCTTAGATGGCGGATAGAAGCGTTTCCTGCGCGGCTAGCGCTTTAAGAGCGACTTCCGAAGAAGATAATGTGGTATATCCATGGGTAATTCCGCGCCACTTAGGACCAAAGCTGACCCTTGACCTCACACAGATTTTGACGACAATTTCACGTTTGCCTAGTGCAGGGGTGGCGAACCTTTTGGCGATTGAGTGCCAAAGTTTATGAAATAAGAGTATACTCGCTCGAATCGCGTGCCAACCCATCGGGTGAGATAGAGGTATCCCTCAGCGCCCTCCCAGCTCCGCGTGCCGAAATAATTGCTCCGCGTGCCATACGTCCGCCACCCCCGGCCTAGTGGAATAATGAATATCATTTCAAGCGTTTTGCGAAAATGTTAAAAACAGCTGAATAACGGCTGCATTGCAAAATTGCGATTTTCACTGCCATTAGATTGTCGTAATCACATATCTAAGGGAAAAATCAACGTAGACGTTCAATGGCTTGTTTTTCAACTAAAAGTTTTGTTTAAACTAAATTTGAATTTAAATTGCCAATAATTAAACTATTATTTGTTTAAACAATTTATTAATAAAAATTTTATTGATTAAATTTTTTAAGGGTGTCATATTTTTTCGAGCTCATTTTTTAAAATCGACATTCCTTGTTGCATATAATATAAAAGTTTTGAGAGGGTGTTCTTCCAGTTAAGAGAGAATTTATTTTTTAATTTTCACCTTATCGGCCATTCCATACCGATAGACGGAGTTATTCATCATTTTCATGCTTTTGCGTCAATTGTTGAATATTTTAGTGTAAAGTACCTAAGGTAATTCAAAATTAAGCAAAACAATATCTATCAATTCTTTAAAAATAATAACTTGTGAAATATTATAAACAAAGCCCGGGACAATGATGTCCTCTGAAGAAAGATCTCAGCACCGATGACGAAAAGAAATTACGCCATGAGTCGCCTTAATCTTGTCTTGGCTATGCATTAAACATGGGAGATTAAAAATGGAAACATCCTTAATTACACTGAGTGTAAAGCCCCGTTCACAACAACTTAACTTAACTTGGCTTAACTTGGCGCGACTTAGGAGTTGAGTCCGTGAGAAAGCAACACACTGGTTCACAACAACTTAAAGTGGCTTAACTCGACTTGGCGTAGTCTTGGAGTTGAGCATTTCTCAACTTTCTCTTAATTCTAGCCAATAGCAAGACCTGATGTACTATCGATGGTGCGGAAGTAATCGATTGCTACCATCGATATAGGATACATTGGTTACGCTGTTTGTTTTGCATGAGGAGGCTTTGTGGAAGGCAGAAGTAGCCAAATATTCGTTTAAAGAAGTTAAGCCAAGTTAAGTCAAGTTAAGTTGTTGTGTACGGGGCTTAAGAAGTGTGAAGCTTAACGCATGAATTTAACTTCGATGAGAAAATTTCAAATTATCACTTCTAATGCTTTCTTTTGGTCATTGCTTTCAGTTTGTTCCCACGAGTAATTTATGTTAGCTGAAATATTAGGGAAGATATACATGAATCATTTCATTAACTATTCTTCTGTCTTACTACTATCTACTTTAAGGGCTTTACACACTTTACTTTCAGCGCTATTGAGCACTTGTTCACACTTGCGCGTCTTCCACTGCTTACCTTCTTTGGGAAGGGACACTCAGAGACGATCGAAATGAATTTTGATAGTAAGAAAGCTGGCTCTCCATCTTTAATGGCCTGCATTAGATACCGACGTTCCTCAACATTATTCAATACGAAGATTGGTTAGCTGGAGCTCCCCACTCTTCACTCACCTACCTATAAGACAACTGCATCATTCCTGTATGAGCCTTAACCTCCGACGTGTTTCTAAATTTTTCTGACACATTCCAACGTTGGCCTTCTCTGGTGATTCTTTCCATTCATTTTCCCGATTACTACTCTTTTCAAGAGACATTTGAGTCACAAAATGAGACCTTTAAGTCGGTCTCATCATTTTTCCTTCGAACTGCAACTTTTTTCTCGTCTCTCATCGTGGGACTTCCACCGCCCGCATTTCGCAGGATGATTCTGAGAGTTTTCATCCATTATCCATAAATTAATTCATCAAAAAAATTACCGATGGGCATCGGCTTCTGAGTTTCTCTTTAAACTTCCCCCGATTCCCATATAACTACATACTCATCCTCCTGAAACTACCCAAGAGCGCAGTATTTCTCAGTTTCGGTAGCCTCCTCGATTAACAGCTACAAGGAGAACGCTCATAAACAAAAAGGCTTAAGTCTGTGTCAAACGGTACTAGATTTGTTAAAATTTAAGTTCATATATTTGTAAACGTAATAGCTCAACAGTATCGTATGATACAGAATAAATATGCTGGCTGTTATGCACTCATTCTGTCATATTTAGTCGGTTACTAAATGCTTAATTGGTGCAGATCCTTTCTCCTTCCCATGACGTCTCTGGAGATCTCACCAATCACGTTCACTTTTACATCGGCAATGCGGTCTTCAATCGTCAACTGCGCAACGTTCCAAAATTTCGTACTTGTACACGTTCGATGATCTTGTGAAAGCTTCAGGGACAGCTTAAATTATGCCTGTCCTTGTGATCAAGTACAATCTAGCGCGCGAGAAGCAACTTAGGATTAAAAATCGTGAGGTTCAGACCTCAAGAAATGGTGATATATTTGTGGAGCAGTCTCAGTTTTACAGATTTGTTTGCTGAATCCAGGAAGATTTATAGGGCTTTTGTCGCACTTGTGCCCTACTTCATAGGTGATCATGGTAGATAACCAGTATTCCTCCCGTTCAGTACTTCTGACAACATCTTCCACTGAGATTTTCTCGTCTACATATTTTCCCACTCTTTCATCAAATTTCTATTACAACATTGCTGTCACTTCTCTTCTCTGTACGAGGCATGTGTCGATAAAATGGACTCTTTTCATACCTGTCCGTTACCCGAAGCATTTCTCAACCTTTTTCTGATGACATCAACAATATATTTCTTGCCGCTCCAACGGCCACAGTATATCCAACCATCTAACCCAAGACAAAAGCTGAGAAAATACTCAGTGTATGGTTTGCCTGGCCCGAACGCAACCAAACTGTCTATTGTGCCCGGCTTTTTCTATCCGAGGTCCCTCCTCCGCTCCCAACCCTTGTATAGTGACCCCTTACTCGGGAGAGCGTTTAGTACACATCAAAGACGCAGATTTCATTTGTATTTTCCCTAATTTATCCAGCACACATCATCACATCTCATGAAAATGAACCTTTTAACACTTCTCGCTCAATATTACACTCCTTTTGATAACTGAAAGTCATGATTTCCTTATTCGGTTTTTGTTTGTCAATTACTTGGGTAGGGAATGAAATAAGTATGCATTTTATCACACAAAATCTTTTGTAAAACACAACTCAACGGGATTCGAGGTAGCTTGGCGACTATTAGCCTGGCTTCAAATACTGTGGGACGGGGTTCTAATCATGGCAGGGGCGGAGATTCTGCGGCTAAATCCAAATCCCAATTCAGCCAACCAATGTAGAGCCTTCAATTTAACTACCCAGGCTGTCGTATGAGTTTTAAAACTGGCGACCCCCCAGGGCCTTTCCTTGTAAGTAAGACACCGCTGACGCCAGGTTTCTCTCCACACTTACTCCAATACTCAAGGCTCCTTTCCTTACCAACCTCCGCTTAATGGCGCTAATGATACTAGCCAACGGTTACCTCCTCAAATAATCAACCAATCAATATAGATACACATTTTTCCGCTGTGTCAGGCTTTATTTTCAAACTTAACCTATAAAAAACATTTTCCACTGTCCAAATTCCCATGGACCCACTCACTTATCCTTGATATGGCAATTTATCTCCGTTGTCGGTCGGATTCAAACATTCTATCTCTTAAGCAATAGCAGGGGATGAATTTAGTACAGAATAACTTATCAGCGACGCTATACAAGTGATAATATTTACTTTACTTTCCCTAAAAGCTTTAAGGGGTAAAAGAGCCGCCCAACTACCACTCCCTCCCGCCCCCTTTTTCCTCTCAGGCTTGTCCCTCGCCATCCCTTCCCCCTGCCGCCAATCGAATCCGTAACGTACAACCTCCATCTCATTGTTTGTAAACCGGAGTGGAAGACACTGGAGCCAGGGGATGGCCCTCGTTACATAAATCTCTCCCGTATGTGGGAAGGAGAGCCAACGCATTCTCGTAAAGATGGAAGAGAGATCACTTGGCGCAGCTTGTGTGCATTGAACGTCAAGCACTGTTATCGGATTTGGAATATCGATCATGTCGCACTCACCGTTGGGGGCCGTAACTCATGGGACTAGAGGCATGGAGAGCAGCCAGATGCGGAGAAAGGAGCGGCGAGGCTCGAGTAAAATGCCTTCTCTCCCGAGCTGATGAATCCGCTGGCAATTTTCGACACATGTTATGATTACGGAAAATCAACCAAGAAAAACGGAATGAAACACATTTAGGAAATCAAACACGATGAAAGGACCCGTTGATACATTTGGAAAATACAATATGAAGAGAAAAGGATTCCAACTAATGGACAATTTGGACAAACCAAGTCAACCATTTCCACTGAGTTTGGTGGAACAGCATTTTCAAATGAAAATCAGTCGATATTTTACTTTTTTCCAAACATTGCATTTAACAAATGATGTGGTACGAAGTCGCTCGCACGGGTGCATATACACCAGGGTTGAAATTCGCCATGAAAAAATCATTTGTCCCGGTCAAATCCCGGTCAAGTCAAATGCTTTTTTCATAGCGAATTTCAACCTTGGTGGATATTTTACTGTCCACTTCATTAATCATAAAGTAGACGCTAGGATTGTCCACTACCAGAGTGGACTGTAAAATATCCGCTGATTTTTACATGGACAAGTAATAAACGAGATCGTCTCAAGCTTGGCTACGAGGAAGTGAAAGATGCCCATTTTGAATACTGACAGTTAGTACTCAGATAAGGCGTAGTCTAGCTAGAAGATGCCTTATCAAGGCGAAACCGGTCGTAGCCATAAATAAAAGGGGTCAAAAGTATCAAGCGTCATTATTCAAAATGGACATGGACAAACATTAAAATTTTGCCAGTGCCAAAATGCCTCCTCCTATTAGGCTGATATTAAAATGGCGGCATTTAACCTCTCGTTTCAGTAAGCTTCCCGTAGTCGATGATGCATGAATAAAAGCGAGCATATAAAAAAATTACACAAAAGGGCTGTATGGAAGGTATTATTAAAGGCTAGCAAGCTTTTCAGGCCTATCACAGGGAGTTATATTTCGTTGACGAGCCCTAACCCGAAACGGAACGGTATGTATGTAAGAAAATCACGTATAGTATTTGTCCTGTGAAGTCAGGGATGTGCCGTCTGTGCCTGGGTGTGATCCTGTCATTTTGAGAGACGTATAGTTCCTCAAAATGGCAGGATCGCACCCACTTCCCTCGTTCCCCTACCGCGCCGCTAAATAGGTGATAGGCGATACCTGTCGCCCTCGGTCAGCAGCCTCGATGATTCGTGCACCCTGCTTAGAATGTCAATCAATCCGAAAGCTAATTCTAATTGAATACGTCTTATTCATCTCTCCCCCTAATCCCGCCATTCGCACCGTACACGATGCAAAGATTACCTGCGCTATATTCCATCCATCTGAATCCCAGCAATTTTTTCAAAACGAAAAATAAATGAAACGTCAACTAGGTATGCCTAAAATAACTATATAGTACAATATAGCAAGCCCAATTATCGTTATGTGATGACGTACAAATTTACTAACGTCAGTGTCGCCTCTGAAACTCGAAAAATATGCCTTGCTATTCTAATAAATATTTTTTTGCCAATCGAATACGCTTGCTTCTCGCTATGATTTCATTTTTAGCTCTGTATCAGGTTCATGGCCAGCCATTGGCTCATATTTATTGGGAGGGCATGGATTCAGCCCTGCCATACAACATTTATTTTTACTTAAATCACAAATTGAAGCGATGATATTTTTAATTACAAAAATTATTGGTTATCTACATAAATTCCTTCCAACTCTGTACGTTATGCCTCCAGTGAAAATATTTCAATTAGACGATCTATTTACGTTTTCCGGACAACGCAAAACGTATGGCATCGACTCCACTCATACAGCGAAATCACAGGAGCATATCAAAACTCAATATATGATAGAATTAGGAACCACTTTAAACCATAGAGTGATCAATAAATATCATTGTAATTGAATGAAAATATTTGAAAGAAAATGAGTGTCTTGGCTAAATTTTCCCCTCGTGCCTTTTGTGTGCGCATCTGATCATTTTTCTATATTAAATGGAACATGAGTGAAATACTTGTCTGGGCGTTACGATTTCATTACTTTTTTCTTGTAATATGCGTTTCGGTGGTTACTTTGCTACAGATTTCTCCCATTGTAAACTCTTAATTTGCAATTTATGAGCCTCGAAAAATTTGTCCGCTCAAAGCAAAGGGAAACGTAATCCGTACCTCATCCACAGTGCAGTGACGTCATATCCATTACCACGAGGAAATCCATGGTAAAAACACTAGTTGTTGTTGGCGGATTTTGAGCATGTATCTATACGGAGCATTTCGACGTCTCTAAAAAGGTTTGCCGATTGGAAATATTTGAAAATAAAGTTAATTTCTTGACTGAGTAATCCCTCGTCCCTTTTGAATGCGCACATTTTCATTTCTCAATGATTGGCACGAAAGGTTTTACGCTCCCATGTGTGTGCGCACTCGCACCAGTCTTTCGATGCCACCTCCCGCACCTTCTGCATCTTTGCTCCCCCACTTGCCTCCCTCACCCACTCCCACCGCCCTACTCCCGCTGCCCCATTCCCGCACCCCTCCCTCCGCGCAGTCGTCTGCCGATGATATAACCCGTTGCGGTCTATTAAGGGAGTCGGGCCTCACTATTCCTAATCAGGATGACCGTGGGAAGCGATGGACAATGAAAGGCGAATGTGTCGGTGGGACTCGTCAACAACACCCGCCGAACAGATGAGACTGGAGTCGATGAGAATGCGACGCTACAGATGAAGATCATGTCGATGGAGAGAATTGCCAATGAGGAAGTCATTCGAGGAGTTGGGGATACAAGAATCACATAATTTCTATGAACACCTTTTAATCGTAAAAGCCGAAGCATGGGGACAACACATACATTTAAAATTCAGTTTGCCGGCGGGAGAGGACGCGGCAATGTTAAGAGGATCGTCAAGAATACCTATCTAAAACTTCCACAAAGTAACACCTGCAACAGTTTCGCTTGTTTCGTTTAGGGGATCGGTCTGGATCCCGAGAGAATTCCTTCAATAATCGTACGATTTGAGAATCACAATCCGCAAATAAATTCAAATTTGAAGCGGCCAAATAAAATGATGCCCTCGCTTGCAGAATGGTTTTGGCCGGCGCTGGTGATGAAAATGGTGCCGCTTTTGGCAGCGATCTTCATGCACCAGGGTCACATGGCGACGTAGATGGGACAAACTCATTAAGCACTTTCGGAAACAAAACTGCCTCTTGAAAGTATTTGATGAGAGGAGAAATGTACGATGAGAATCACCGATTGAAGGACAAATAATGCAAATTATGAGTGATGTCGAAGAGAAAGATTATATGAGAACGAAGCGTTTAGCTGATTGGAGGATGGAGATGATATCAGCGGAAATTTTCGGATTAATGACTGATGATAATGAGAATGAAAAATAAGATTGCTCTTGGGCATCGGATTGAATTTCGATATTTTTGTACAAACTCTTCTGGCGAAACGAAATTTGGAATGTGGATGGGAAGGGAGCTGAAGCCCATAAATAAGCAGTGGTGGGGGGGGGAAGTTTAACGGAACCATGGGCGAGACAATCAAACTTTAACGGTTTATCGTCTTTGAATCGGCTCAATTACCTCAACTCCCAGACCAAACCTATATTACTGATGTATACCCTCAGTCTCTTGACGATCCCAAATAATTTTGTCCTGGAATGACGATATGTCCTGGAATGACGATATTAAATTTACATTTAAATCCAATGCCTAGATTTCGGCTAGTGAAAGTTTTGTTTGCTGTCTAATTCAATTCAATCATTTTATTTTTGAAAATAGTCTCTTCCCCTTTAAAATATTGGCCCAAAACAGGGTGTTAAGCTTTGTTCTAAATAATAGCTGTAATTAAATCGGCCCACTATATTTCGGAGATGAGAACGAACTCCCATTGGCCCACCTGCAATCATTCTAAGTGGACATTAATCACCCATGACTAAGAAAGGCTCATCGTGGAACATTCTGCAGTGAAATTCTTAGTCTTGAGAGCGAGTCAGATGCAGGCCGGCAACTAAAAGAAGACAAGCAATTATGTTCAAGGTTACCGTAAGGTGTAGAAGTCGGTGGTCGCTGGGGTCTGCTACATGACGCTAGGCGAAATAAGTATGCTGGACACAGAATGGGGAGTTGAAATGTATTAATCATGACCATCTCCCTTTGAATCTAATGCATGGGAATTCTGAAATAATGTTCAATAACGTAATCGTAATTTTTATTCGGATCGAACGACAGGAATTATCCGCTCTGAAACAAAGCATTTTGATTTCCTGTGGAGTAGTGGGAATATGCTTACATGTTTCTACGCAGAAATACGTCAATAAGGAGTGAAGCGCGTCGGCTGAAGAACGGAAAAGGTGAATCGCGTCATGAATTTACGCGGTGTCATGAGTTTGAATTCGAATCAGTGCTGTTCGTACCCGACGAATGTTTTTAATTCGAACAGCTGAGATTCGAATTTAAATCAAATTGAACATATTCAAACTCTTTTTGACAGCTTCCGGGTATCAAAGCTGTCAAAATGTCTGTACTATAGCGCTGCGAAAGACTGCAACAGAAATTTTTAGTGATGCATCACACGTCACAATCGGAAAGGAAACAAGGCAAGCGATTGATTTAAGTACGGGTTCGATGAAATTTCCGGCGCAGTGAGTGAGAATTGGTGCGCAAAATAGTCTGTCGTAACCACCGTCTCCCGGCGCGACTATTCGTCTTAAATAAGCTCAGCTACCTCATGATGCATAGGAGGCTCTCCTTGGTAAGGGCTATGAATCAAAAATACTTAATTTAATACCTACACACTGCGAATTTATTACATTAGATTAATTCTCTATGTTTACTTTTAATGTTTGGTCCTCATTCGTTGGAATGCGGCTGGAAGATTATCATTCGTTTACAGTTAAGAAAACCGTTAACCTACCATAATTATTGACACGATAATTTGATTAACCCTCTCCATATTGCCGTATAAATTTCTACGTATATTTTAAATGGCACACGCGAGAGAAAAGCGATAGAAATTCAAAACGGACAGCTTGCTTCGCGAATATGTACGCTATTGGAGCGAAAAGTATGATTCACTTTTATATGAGTTCAGATATTTAAGAAAGTCATTATGATACTCTGAACAAACATTTCGTGAAATGTCTTAAATGGAATTTATGTGATTACCGCTAAAAAATTTTCAATCTGTTGTAGATCGGGAAGAAGATAATTGAGATAGCAACAAATCAATAGTTTTAGTTGATATCCCCGTGTAAATCAAATAGGAAACATCTTCTATTTATCTCAATCAGTGAACTTATTGTGGATTAATTTAGGCACTTTGTTTGAAGTAATAGGTCTTATACACACAATGCTCTGTTCTGGTTAAAGTGGACTTGCCTCTGTCCCGGGACGCTATTCAATTGAATTGGTGTCGCCTGCCAGCTAACTGGTAAAAGCGTAGGACGAGTGTGACAAACGTCCTTAGAAACCTCATCAAAAATCTAGACATATTCTCCACGGTGCGGTCGAGCGCAAACAGCCAATATCCTGGAAGAATTGAAGATCCTTATGTAATGTCAGTTGTGATACAGCTAATAATACTCAAAATCTGCAAAAAATGTTATCAAATAAAAAAATCAGGGTTTTGAAAATTAAATTTTTACATGGAAAATACACTACTTTTTTCTCTTTAGATTATAAAAGACCCTGATTAAAATAACCTGAAGGTGACACTATGTCGTGGAAATGTGCTAAAAAAGTCACGTACTAATTGTAAGCTTCATTTAAAGCAAAATGACGCACTAACTTCGCCAATACCCAGCACATCCCATCTATCATATCAGGGAATATCATGATCAGTTCGCAATATGCCACTGCCTCAAAAGAGATTAGAGACAATGTAACCATTGTTACATTGGTTTTAGCTTGGATTTGAACCTCGGTTAATGCCTGGTATGTTCCCCGGGAAAGAATAGTATCCTCCATAGGTTACAAATTTTTCCACTTTTTGATTTTCAAAATCAAAATATCGACTCTATTTTATTTGCAAAATTCAGTGCTAAAAACATCTACTGGCCCTTCGCGTAAAAGATTATTTTTCTGCCTTAACTGTAATGAGCGTAAAGACGGAGCAAAGAATAGACAAAATCATTTATCAGCAAGAAAACCACAGAAGGTTGAAAAAATGGCAAGTTTCCTGAATCCGAAAAGATCATGCTTTTGAATTTAGGAGCAGAGATATGCAATAACGATTTAAAATTCACGTAATTGTCGAATTCTCTAGCTATCGTACTTTTTCGAGCAGTAATAATATACCTACTACTAAAAACATGCGAAAAGCGTTGTTCGATTACACGGGGAAAGAAAAACGAAATTCGAAGGAAAAGAGAACGTCGAAAAAAAAATTTGTTTTTCGAAATCATATGCCTTATGGTCTTAAACGAGTTAAAACTCAGACTAGGATCACGCTGAAGTTCAAATTTTAGGATCTGAAGTCAAAATAGGTTTAATCTCTTGAAATAAAAAAACCTTTTCGGATAATAAATAAATCTCCTCGCGAATAATTGTGTAGAAGAGAAGAGCGCCATCAACGCAGAATGGAAAGCGGAGCAATTCAAGATTCAATTCAGCGCCAAAGCTATCCCAGTCGGCCTCGCGTCGCCTCCCAGCGCGGCGGTGTCTGCGGTGGAGCGTGGTTGGGAAGGTTCCGCCACGTCCAACAAGTCGCAGAGTCAAAACACACCAGTTGCTGCAAGCATATCAAGAATTCAGTATTTTTTTGCTTTAGTTTCGAACTGGGAAACTGTGCAAATCGATTGCAGTGCTAATTTTTTTTACGCGAAGCTAGACTTCGACTTCTGTCAGGGGAGCATTGCCCACGTGGACTCATTAGGAAAGTAGAATCTTATAAGTTCCCCTCGCAATTCACTGACAGCTCTCTGCATTGCGCAGGAGAACATGAGTACTCATGCTCGCCAGGGAGTGCTCATGAAACTCTAAAAGAAATTTTAGGGACACCAGAGATACCCTAAAATACGAGAAGTACTTCTAAAAGTCGAGTTACCACTATGCTCGTCCGAGCCGCTACGCTCGTAAGTGGACCCGACCGCTTTATCTCGCAATAAAGACACTTAGTGGCTGTTTGGTAACTCTCCTCTTTCTAATGATAGTCAAGACGGTGAGTATCTATAATACAAACAGTAATCGGCACATTAAAATTTCAATTAAATTAATGAGTTTCACGATAATATTATACAATTTTTCAATCATGGAAAGACAACTAAGTATATTTCACAGATTTTTTTTTATTCTGGTACAACTAGTTTCTACTAATAGGCATCATGTGTTGAAACTTGAAGAACCGAAATTTAAAAAGCCTTCGTGAAAAATACCTAGTGTTTCAATATTGAAAATGAATCGCCACGATGTCACGCCTGAATTCACAGAGTTCATAATATTCATCCACCAAAAAGAGTAAGTTTTTTCCTACTTCGAAGTTTACTGCCGTCAAACGTTTCTTATCTCACCCTAATCCTTCCTAGAAAACAGCATACTTCCTGCACCCTTTCATATCTAATACACCCGACATTGTCATCCCTCCTCCACTATTCTTACAAACTTATTCTCCAATAAAGGTCGTTGTCACAACATTTTTGGAGCATTCCTCCATTTATTATCGAGCCGGCATGCATGTTCTCCGTTTACTTCTTATCATTTTACTATCCTCAAATGAGTTGGGTGTAACGATGATGGTAGTAAGAAGTACAACCCATATTCTAACTTCAGCCTTTAATTTCCAATGTATGAGGAACACATCGGCCGTCGGGAAGATTAGCCTGGTAGGGCTAAGGAAGGGCCCAAGGTATCAAATAAGAGTTGATAGGAAATCCATAGGCGTAATTCGGGCATTGCGAGGGATGGAAGTTACCTCCCCTCCTCCATTATAATTTAAAGGAAAAATGTTTCCATATATTGCATCGGAAATTAAACTCGGAAATACAAAGTCAACAGCCACATTTTTCATTACTCTGATTAATTCATCACTATGAGGATAATAGGAATTAAATCGATTAAATAGGACATAACAGGGAAAATAGAGAAAATTGGCAAAAATTCTGCGGCCATAAATCGCTCTCAAAGGCTTTAAAATCTACCCTGATTCCCGGTACTCTCTGCCCCCCCAGCCAAAATCCTCAAATTACTTCAATGAGGAAATCCAAGGGAAAATACTGGAGGGTAAGGAAACCCAAGCTTACGGATAAATGGCGAGACGGAGCAGGAGCGACGTCAAGGTGAAAAACTTCAGGGCGTCAGACATCCACCTTCGCGGCACGAACCAAAAGAAACCCGATTTCCTACCGCACGCCTCTTTAAATAGGCATAGTCGATGCATTTTACAAGGGGAGTCAAAGGACTTCCCCGTTTTACTTCACTGCACCCGGTATTCTCTTCTCCGGAGATAGAGGAGGCGAGGATATTCCGGGTGCCCTCCATGGCACCGCTTTCGGCCCATCTGGTATGGAGGGCCCATCATAATGCCTGCAGCTCCTATCTCCACATTTGCTCTTTTGAGGAGGCGATCGACAGCCTAGGCTAGCAGCGCGATTTAGGACCTGTGAGTGGATTGGTAAAGAAAGGATTACCTGAGGAATGGAGGGAGGGTTGGTACAAATTCGGCGTCGGCATTACTATTAGCTTTAGGCATCAAGAGGCTCACAGTTTAACGTACCATTCGACTGACAAAGTGCTTACAGCGGAGCTGCTTACAACAAAGGACTCAACTACGGTTCGGAATTGCTCTTGTAAGCCTTCGTCCTTTCCCGAATTCGAGCCCAAGCCCCAGATAAATGACTAGTTTTTTGCGCAACCAGTCTGAAGATCTTAACATTCAAAAGAAGTCATTAGCAGTCTTACCCCGACCGTGGGAACTAATGCTATTTCCATCTACGCGGTGAAATGTCTTAGGTAACGACGGGAAGATGGAAGGTGAGAGGTGCTTCTAAAGCGAGAATCAAATTTAATTTCTTAAGAATGACGGGCGCTAAAATAGTGCCTCCCAACCGGAGTGGCATGCGAAATTGAAGTGACACCTATAGAGCGTCACATGGCTCGAGGAACTAAAGGTGAGTGACACATGTAGCCTACGGAAATGTTGGTGTTAGGGGCTCCAAGGTTTGCGATTATATCTTTACCAAGTAGTTTTCAACGTGTTTCCCAGAAAAATTTCCGAATTTGTTTTTCCGCAAGGATCCCATTCAGTACTGCGTTGAGAGGCTGCTACTACGGTCATTTAAGATAGATATCACAATGTACAATGTAATGAAATCAGATCAAGTAAAGAGTAAAGAAAATATCTCTTGTCTAATGATACCAATATATTGACCACGGACTACTTTCCGAGATATTTTCTCACAAAATGAAGCATTTTTCATGGAATATGGTTGCGTGTGTGCAGTAAGTTCGCATTTTTTCTCAACTATTAAAAAAGACATTCATTCATTCACACCGCAATAACTATTATTTTATTGCAAAAAAACCTCCGGTTTTCAACGTACCGTGTGAAAAAATGAGTCAAGTCAGAGCCCCATATGGATTTTCATTTAATTACCGAGAAGTAAAGGCATAAATGAGAAGTTCTTTACATCATCACCGTGCCAACTGCTTCAATTTCTAAATAGAATTCGAATACGGCCTCCATTATGACTTGAGAAAAATCTTACACAAGTTGCGTTATTCCACTGACATGCATATATACTGGGGGAGAAAAAATACTCAAAGACACCGCAAGTGGTCAGAAAGAATAGAACTTTCATCGTGATATAATTACTATAAACTGTTCAATATGATACAAAATTCTCTTGATGAACGCGCATGGATTTATGCGTTGTCGTCATATTCTACCGCATACTACGAGCATCATTCAATCAATCCTATGGCATTCAAACGCGTTGAATTATCTTCTGTCTTCCTTTGGAAATGAATTCATTTTCGTAGATACAGAAATGAGGACCCGAGGAACCTTTATCCAACAGAAATGAATATTGAAAACATCGTCCCCAAAAATATTTCGATACGTCTCTATACTGCATTACCTTTGGCTTTTTTCATTTTTTATTCAGGGCCCCGCAAAAGCTGATCCATTATCTCTTTCAGGTGATCCAACTGATAAGGTTATATCGCACCATGTTACCGAAGCCCGTAATGCTATGGCAAATTCAGCAACTATACCAGTCTTGAGTTTTGACCCTTTGGCTGCTTGGCTCGCGCACCATCACCCTGCTTTCCGATGTCTTTACATGCCTATGGCTTTTCCATTTAACCAACGAGTATAAAAAATTTTAAATTAGAGACTTTAGATTAGTTCCACTGAAGTCCCTGGCGCGTACGATTTCATGACTCGTCAAGAAAAATGAGGACGTAATAGACGAGAGGAATGTCACAGAGATTTGATTTCCATATACTAGTAAGTACGACAAATATTTACGAAGAACGGACCCCAACTGTTGCATCGTCAAGACACCGCATATCACACCCACAATATATTATCACTGCAAATGATGCGCATCATGTTAAGTAAAACTACATATTGATATCGAATGTGCGAAATGAACAGCGAAAAATCCTTCGCGGAGACACATGTCTCCAGAATTCGCCCCGAGGGTTCAAACAATAAAGCAACGAAGGCGAACTTCTCCACAGTGAATTTCAGAGTCCAGGTGAATGATATATTTTCACCATTGATTGCGGACAATCGTATGTATCCCACCGAATGACTTCCAATCGAGTTTTATGGCTCTAAATTACATTTGAGATCGCGTTCATTGCGAGGGTTTCATTTATTTTATTTGTTAACGGAATGGTAGTCCTGGAAAAAGGAGTGCCGCCGAAAATAATGGCAAAACCGAAGGTGCCAATATCCCTATAATTATGCGGCGTAGCATAACGACCTGGAGATATGTCACGTTTTGTCGCCAAGTTTCCAAAGTGGAATATTTGAAGAGAATATCGTCCGCCGCCACGCGGCTTGCGAATCAACTCCGCACCTGGATATCGGACAACCCAGCGGACGTCACACCCGCGCGCGTTCAATTTGACTGAGGACTCGCCGAGTCATCATCCGGGGTCCTTTGGCAAAGCAGCCGGTCGACAGGGAGGGACGCCCGAGAGGGCGAGCGAAGTAGGCCGGGCCACTTTCAAGGTCCTCCTCCCAGGGAACAGGCGCGCGCGTGGCCTGACTTGCGTGGCTGAAGGGAAACTGTAAGAGACAATAACGCCAATCACCCCGCAAGCGGTGATAATTGCACACACACAATGGCGGGAGGGGAGGAAGCAGTCTTCTCCTAAGAGGAGGGGAAGGAGATAGGGAAGGAATAGGGGAAGCAGTAGTGAGATGGGAGGGAGTGGCGAAAGTGGGGAAGAGGGATTAGGGGGTGGAAGGAGGGTTAGGGGGAGGGGCTCTCCGTCCCCTTTTTGTTTGGCAGGTCCAGCACGGGCGACTGGCAGGCGTCGTCTCGGAGTCACGGCACAGGGGCGTGAGTGACGGGAGAGGGATGAGGATTGAAAGACTTAACGCTACCGTCGTCATGAGCCCCATTCGATTGACACCGTCAATGCCATTAATGCCAAAGGACCTTGGGATTGAACTTTATTGCCATATTTTGCTGCATAAAAGACGTACTTTTTCTCCGGAAAGCTGCTGATTTCGAAGTCATGGAATGAACTTTTGACGTTGGCAGTGGGAAAAATTGGCAAGACTGTTAGATATTCAAATCGATAATTAAATGATGAAAACAGAATCGTGGTTCAAATTGATGGACTATTACAAAAAACGATAACTAATGATCATTCCGGTAAATTCAGTCCTTCCGCCTATCCCCTTAGATATTAGATACCGTAAATCTGTCCAACACTTGGACGAAAAGTCATGCTCTAATATTACATAAGAATATCCTTATTACATCTCCAATGGATTTTGCATTTTTCTTGCATATGTCCGAGTTAGTTGGAGGTGAGGTGATGAAATCATAATGAAAAAAGAATTATGAAAATGAAGGTAGCCAAATGAGATAGTGCTAGGGATGTGGGAAAGGAAGACTATACTTCCTACATTAGGTGCAATTTGACGATAGGCTTGCTGCAGTTCTCCACTCCACTGTAATTTCGTTGTTGTATTCATTTCGGGCTTCAAACAGCTGTTATCTCTCTGAGTGTGTCCACTAAATTTGCTTCTACTGCAATTAAAATTCTCGGAAAAGAATGAAACCGGTTAACAACTAGCCCCCACAAACCTCTGCAAGAGCAGAGCTAAATTATGCACATTCGTTGTTACCTCACTACGCTATTATCAATGTCCAAAAACTTAAAACCTTCAAGGTCATTGGGTGGTTACATGCTAGTGAAGTCAAGGAGAAGCAACACCATGCCAACCATAGTTGCGATCAGTGAGAACATGGCTTATTAAGGTCATTGTTACGGGGGAGTGGATTGCTTCTTTCCGGGTAAAGCGCTCCAGCCCATTAATTCTGAGGGCTCGTGGAATAACAGCTCTACCAGTCAGGCATACCTACATGGGACATCGAACCGGCAACGAGAGGATTTAGGTGCTCTCGGCGCACTGGAAGAGGAGATCGAAAAAAGCTGTCCAAAACCTCTATAGACGATTTTTCAGTTAATTTAGTGATAATTATGTAGTTTCTGTAATCTTTTACCAAGTGAATCCAACAATCGTGTTTTTAAGTCCCCATCTCTACCAGGAGAGGCTCCAAACACAAAATGGCGGATGGACCGTTTCAGCGCTATCCGATGAATTAGTGAGAAGAGGTCAAATTACCATGACTTTCATTCAGAAAGTTTTGAGTTCTAACCACGCTCCGGCATGTTGACGGTCAACCGTTTCGCTGACATTCCAGTCAGCTTCATCCGTGATGATGCCGACTGGAATTAGACGGCGAATTGTTGTCCACTAATATGCCAGAACGCGGGAAGAACCTGAACAATCCTGAATTACAACAAAACAGAGGAAGCCTTCGTAGCAATTTTACCGTGAATTTATCCGAAATATTTTCCCATCAATGATATATATGTTATAACTTTCACTTCATTAGGCTTCTAACTGACACCACGTACTAACAGATAACTAAAGTTGCAATGCAATAAAAAGCCGGCGAAGTTCGGCGAACTCCCTCACTCCTGAGCACTGCGGCGGGCAGGAACCAAGGCCTATGACGCCGTGTTTTCTTTTACCTCATTTCACATAAATGTAAAGGGGGCGGTATGAGCAGGATTTTATTTTACCATTGCATAGCAGAAATTTCAATCTAAATATAAAACCAAATATCTCAGTGGGGATAAATAAGGTTATCCTTGCTACATTTAAAATTAATGCAAAGAGTTGATACCAGTTTCAACTCGTATTGTTAAATTTTCCAAAACTATAGCTTAATACTATCCCCTTAATATATCTTATCATTATACATTCTCCAAATTATCGTAATGTTTTACACCCACGCCAATAGAACTAACGCTGAGAATTTTCGCTAAAACCGCATATTTTGGATGACGTGTTTTTTGTATCTTTTCAAACGATAAAATAAACATAACGACCGTAACTGAAATCAAATAAGTTGCTGTTTAAGGGAATGTGGATATTTTAGAATAATAATATTTCACTTTTGGATCGATAGAAATAGTAAAAATTTGGGGTTTTAGTCAGCTTTATATTTTATTCCCGTCCACTGGGAGGCGGTTCACGAATGCACAATCCCAAGGAAGTCTTAAAATCGGTGATGACCATCGTCTGTATTCTCCACCGTGGACGAGGCGAAAAAGTTTCATCAAAGTTAACATTTTATTAGCGGCTCCATTAACATACTCAGATTTAGCTCATCAAAGCTCTAGGTACCCACCGACTAAGTGAGAAAAATTCGATTTCAATGGTTCGACGGCGAATAATCTTAATTAACGATTGGGATTCAGTAAAGCATGCACAGGCTCTAGAAACATTTGCTGAATAGCGACAACAATATAAGCAGGATGTGCGATAACTGTATCATAAACTCTCATTGAGTCATACAAATGAAAGCCATCCCATGCATTGGAAGTAAATGCGTCGTCAATATTCCGATTGGTCTCTTCTTTGTCTTAACTGTTAATTAAAGTTGTCGGAGCCGTCGCCCTAGAGAAATATCTTCGCGTTACCAACCACATTAATTAATTAACTTACGACATTTACTCTCAGCGAGTCCGTTTGTTTTTCATTTTCGTCTCCTCATTCGTATTTTTATCTCCCTCGAAGGTCTAAAAATTCAGTCTCGACCAAAATAGCCCCAAGCGTGCGCTAAGGAAAGGCGGAAAGCATTCAAATAACAATGGGATCATCCAGTTCCGCATCTTCCATTTCTTCCTCCCACGCTCCGCTCCGATCTTCCCCGCACATCGGGTATAAATACGAAGAGACGGTTTGTTTCCACGGGGGAACGCAAAGCGATTCCGGGATTAGTGACCGCGAAAAAAGCACTTTGAGTTGAGATAGGGTGCAGAGGCATTTTATTTTTAGAGGGAAGAGTTGTTTCGGGGAGTAAACGCATGGAGGAAGGAAGGTGAAGCGGAGGCGACAGGTGTGGCTGCTGCTCCCGATGGCTAATGAGCGCGGTTGATGTCGGGCACTATACGAATTCATGCACTGTTGGGCCGCGGAGCAGGCGAAGATTTTTTCCTCCCCGATTAATGGGAGAGAGAGAGAGAGAAAGATCGGGAATACAAGGAAGTGCAAGCAGGAAAGAGGTGGACTTAGCGGAGGTAAATGAGCGACAACTTCCAGTGTGTTCGGGGAGAATGGGGTCTGCCAGGAACATTCGCAGCAAGAGCCCATACTATAACGAGTAGGAGCATGGTACTAATCTACATCTACGAAATACCGTGCAAGCCACCACTAAGGTGTGTGGCACGGGGTGATACCAATACATTGGTACCTAGGGTGGGGGTACCCTGCGTGGGGAACGCACACTGGAGTGTAGTAGATGATAGCGCAGTTGAGATATACTGATTTGGCTTACGAAGGAATGAGAGGTAAAGAATTTTTTCAAGCTCGTATAATGAAAATACAGGCTAAGATAATGGATTCTTCGGTCACATGATTACCTTCCTGAAACGGTATTCGACGATTTACTAATTGGCTGCAAATGTCAACAGCGCCATTGGACAAGATTTGATAATTATCTTGGACAGAATCTAACTTAAAATCGCAATTTTTTCATGCACACAGGTTAACACCCAATAACGCAGGAAGAGTCCGGCTTTATCACCGTGGCAGCATTATTACCAACGAAGGTATATATCTACATTTCACAAAATATACGGTAAAGTTAACGGTAGGTCCATGGACAAATATGCTCATTTTGTCCCCGACTGTGGGGATTCACCCTTACGTTTTCCCCAAACAATGAAATTCTCCTGTAATGAATTCCTTTCACCGCTCTCTCAATTCTGCAAGCACACGAAGGAGCGGAACGCTACGTCATGCGAGTCGATGGAGGAGTGACAAAGAATGTAAGGAGTGGAAGTAATCAAGCCTTTACCTCAGTGGCGTGGTTGACTAAATGATTTCATCGACCGGCGCGTAGCACGAAGGAGAGTGGGGATTCTAAAGTGGACAAAGGCTTTAAACTACATTTTACAGAAAATATCAGCTTTTAGGAAGCAAGACTTCCAGTCTCCTGCGCGAGCTCACTGCGCATTTGCCACGAGTTTTTACGAGGGCTGTTAACTGCTCGGATATTTCGCTCTCTTCTAACCATCAAAAATTTCTTTTCCCCCACTTTTACTAACTCTCTCCTTTCACCATCTTCGGCATTTTGCCACCCCTCGGCATATCCTCCAGCCAAATTCGCTGATTCTCAATTTTCCGGTCAGTTTCTCCAACCATTTATTGGTTTTCTCTTAACAGCAAATTCATTACAATCTTCCCTACTCTCTGAACTCCCCAGTCGACGCTCATATTCCTTCCGCAATGTGAAAAGACACTTAATCAGAAGTCTCCACTTCCAACTTTTAAATGATTCAATTTAACTACGATAAAAAGGATTGCTTTAAAACTTCAGTCAACATGTCTAAAAAGGAAGATATTAGGTACTTCAACTGAAGGAATGATACTCCCTACGAAAATGTCATTACACTGGACAAATATGCCAGTCAGAAGTGTTTGCCAATAACGCCACCAAGCAAAGTTTTAAGGTGAATTTCAAAAAAGGTTCATTCAAACTAAAAGTTCCCACACTACCTTCTGACTGGCAACTGGAAGATTCAGGTTTGAATCCAATTCAAATAGTTTAATCCATCTTTCAACTGCACATGTGACTACATATTTTATTAACCCTGCACATGACAAGTAGGTACGTATCGGTTGGGGGATAGCAAAGTTAAAGTAATGGGTTAAGCTTCCTCTCACTTCAAGTACACACATTCAATAAACGGTTCCTAACAATGTAACATACTTTCATGAAGGCCTGTCTATGCATATAATGAGTATGTATCCTCATCATTTAACTGGAGTTCTTCATCTCTCCTTGTGTAGAAATATAAATCCAGGGTAGCAAAAGGGTTAATGGTGTATTCCACAGTAACTTAGATTATTTACTCTATCTGGCAGATGAGACAAATGGTGATAATAGTAGGCACAAAAACCCCTTCTTCTACTGCATCAGTAACAAAATCATCCACATATCACCTTAGGAGCCGCCTCATGAGCACATGGCTGAGGGTGTTAGGGTTACACCAACCAGGTAAAGGTGTTAAGACTAAGGTTCAGGGAAGTGAAAAAATTATATGTATAATATGTGTGGAGCTAAGTTTTTAATACTGATCTCACTTACTTAACCATATCTGTTGGACCTAGATGTGCAGCAAGGCTTCAACATCACATTCTCTGGGTCAATCTGAAACACGCCTCTTCAGAATTTTTCAAGCAAACTAAGCCTAGCGCACAGCCTCCATGCCCTGACCTAATCCCTCGCAAATCTGTGTAGCACAACATGATCATCCATAGTAGTTTTTATAGAAGCACACAGCTTTCCTTTTTATTTTGGATAAATCTTTCTGTCCAGGGTCCCAAGCGCTTACAGTGTATTTGATGTGTGGCCTCTCTTATCCTTTTTTATCAGAGGACCTACAAATTAAAAACGTGATAAACCTAGTCTTTTAATGCTCTGAATGTTTTTTACTTGTGTTCCCCAAGAAATGTCCGAGCTTACGGTAATTCCCAGATATACGACTTAAGACGATTACTTTAAGTTTACTCACCCACAGAGTCAATATGTTTGTGTGCCAACTTCCACAAGAAGTGTACTGTGGCTCATTTGCTAAGATTTTGTTCAAGCCCCCACTCGTGGCACCACTAATATTATTTAGGTCCAACGATAGAACTTCTAATCTGCATCCTCACTAATTTTGCAGCAGAGGACTGTATCATTTGTAAATTAACTTAGTTTGCAGCTAACTTCAAATTTATATAAATAATAAATGAAAGAGGGCTGATCCTCTGAAACAATGGATGACACACAAACCATATCTGAGTAAACACCATCAATACTTTTTTTAGTGATCACTGTGGAAGTCTCACATCCAATTCACTATTTCCTCCACATGATTGCAATTTGTGTTTTTTCACAAAAACAGACAACGGCAATTATCCACAAAAAATTTCTTGCCTTTCACATTTTCATTGCTAATGTCTGAACACCTCCTGCCACACCCCCGAGTTAGCTTAAGCAAAATGTTGCCATTTAAAAATATTCCACATGTTATTACATCCTTTAACAATTTGACTTAGTACCTCATGCACTTTTTAAGTAAAAGTTGAAGCTACAAAACCTAATTAAGTTATGAGATCAACAGTGACAGGAGTCACCATAAATTATTTATAAAAATGATAAGACTAATACAGTCACGACCATAATACAATTTTCCTCAAGGAAAATACTTTTTTCTGGCCTCAATTCAATATTGAATGATGTAATGACATGGTGGCTACTGATGTCCAATTTTCAAATTCCCAGACGGATTTACCAATTTCCCTGACCAATCACCAAAAGGTCACCTATTATTGGTATACTTTTTTCTGCAGAATTAAATTTTCTACGTCAGCTTTTAATTTTCTAATCATCGTCTAGTATTTTTAGAACTGCAAGCATGTGTTTACTATAAGCTAGTGTGCTCCAGCTACCTCTCAACCTGAGTTTCAGAAGTGCAAATAAAAACGAGAGGTAACATTTTCCGAACATAGCCTCGGATTCCTTGTGGTGAGCGTAATACATTGTGATCATGATTTTTAACACAACTAGTCAAATATCTTAATAAGGATATACAAAATGGATACATTGTACGTCTGATTCACAACTAAAAAACTAAGATTCACCACTAATAAGACTCACAAATGAGTACTCCACGAATTGATGGTGCTTATTCCATGCACATCAGCGACGGACGTTAGTTTAAGTTGGTGAGATGAAGGGCAAGAAAGACTGGCCGATAAACGTAATTGTAGAAAATAGAGAGGGTTCCTATTCCAGTTTCTCCACGACTGTTACGAAAATTCCCTGACTTTTCTAGAAATTCAAAATTCCCCGACAATTCCAGGTTTTCCCTGACGATCGCCACCCTGAATGACAACTCAAACTTCTCCAACATCTGCCACTAAAAGAATTACCATTTGCTTCAGGAGGCCATGGTGGGGAAAACACATTACACAGGTGGCACAAGCAATACATCCACCATACACAAGGGGTAAATATCTGGTTGAAAAATTGCCACTGACAGCACCTTTTACTTTAAGCTATCTCACTTCTTTCGGTGAAGATGCTCACATTATTTGCACATTAGGAAGATCGCACAACAATGAACTAATTCACCTCCATGAAAGCCTCAAGAGAATACCGGACCTCATTAATTTATGGGTGAAAATTCACTCTTAAGATCAAAATGATGGCTAACAATATTAAAGTCAGCAAACAGAATACTCAACTCAGCTCCATGAAAATATTGTTAGACTGCAAAGAGAAATGACAGCATGATTCGATTCAGTATCTTATTTTCTTCACAACTTGACTTCTGCAGTGATGAATTTTGGACAACAGATCCACTAAAATACTTTGGACAGGCTTTATCAAATTATTTTCATATGACATCAACTTATATGAGAGCTCTTTATTCGAAGTCAATTTCAAGAACTTCTGGACATTCACAGGACCCCATTGGTCCCAGAAAAACAAACACCTTCCTACAAATGGTATACCAATAAATAAATAAAAAGGTCCAGATTTTCGTCTGACACAAAACATAATAGAAACAGAAATGAAGGTGCCTATTTAGAAATGATTCAGTCCATGAAGAGTAAACTGAGTGTGAACATCATCAAATCAAATAATTATTCAAAATATATTTCAGGAAGTCAACTTACAAATACCTATTCTTGAGTCCATTTTAGCCCACGGTTAAATTTTAAAAATAAATTCCATCCATCGAATCACCAATGAAACACAAATTTTCATCATCACACACATAAACTGTCGAAATTGCAATTGTCATAATATTTAATCCCCATTCTCTCTGTCACTAACCAAATAAATACTAAATCCATTGTTCAAATGCAACCCACCAATTTCCATACTGTTCTCATTTAAGTACTATAACAACACAAACCCTCGAACCTCACAATTACAAATTAACACAAGTTAATGGCTTTTTGTTTTCAATCAAAGTGGAATAGCTAAATACAGTATCCACATACCATTATTCGAATCATTGCTTATTATTGGGTCATGTCCATCGTAATTCCATGAACACATAAGCTTTCATAAATGATTGATTTTTTTAAAGGTTGGTCCAGAAATATGGTTTAATACAAAAATCATGACTATGAAGGATAGTTTTGATTTCTCACCGATTTAAAGATAAATGAACAAAGTCAAACTACATACTTAAACCAAATAAATAGCTAAAAATCACTCATGAGAACTGTATCACTAAAACCACATCTTCCTTGAACAACTGCGGTAAAATCTTGGTAAAACAATAAATAATAAGGTACTGTTATGGGTATAAAATATCTTCATGCCACCATAGTAAATATACACATATAAAAAGTGTGAACTGTATTTGTTTATACATATTATTTTCTCAATTTATAAATCTTACCTACATTTGAGTCCAGAAAATTCTATGGTTTCTTTTGACAGTCTTATTAAATACCGTGCAATTCTGTAGGGAAAATTGCAAGCAACACTGTACAAAAGAACAATAAATTGACACCAACTTAACTGTCTATTTGTATCAACAAACTTTCATATCCCGGTTATCCCTGCAATCGTTCCATAGTTTTCAAAGAGGGAAGATTATTTTAACTTTACTTCATTGTATTTACTACACCCTTTGAAAGGGATACTTCAAAAACACTATTTACAGGTCTTACCTTTGATATTTATATATATAATATATATATGTACATTTGCATATATATATAACTGGAACGGGGTTTCAGGGAAAAACCTCTATAACGAGGAGGATGGTGCATTGCAGCCTGAGACTGCAAGCCACCGCCCTCATAAAACTGTACACTTTCCCTTGCAATACTTCAAGGAGTCAGGCACTGCCATCTTCCTTCCAACTAGACAGTGCTATTCATCTCTAATACTTATATATATACAAAATAAATAAATCTCTGTGCTCATCAACTGTCTCCTCCAAATTTTTTACACATTTGTAAGTTGAAATTTCACATCCCACCTAACAAGTCAGCTTCAGATAAAAACTTGATTAAGGCCCAGAACACTGCACTCCATTCCAAAAACCTTTTGAGACGATTGTTGAGGGGTCATGCTTGGGTGCTCCAACCAAACAAGCCACGCAATCGTTGCCCTCCCTGAAGCGTTCACTTCTTAAATGCTGGGCCATGGCTGCCGTAATCAAATTGTAAGTCTCCCACCAAACACTTCATAAGTCAAAGGGGTATAATAAAATACTTGTTTGAAACTCTTCATTCACTCCCAGTTTCCTTTATGCATTCAAAACCTATTTAGCATGAAAATCTTGGTTCAATGTACACTCACACACTTCCACAAACAAACATATTTAGGCATATAAGAGATATATGCATTTAAAATCTTCACATATCTACATTTTTTACCACTAGAAGACATTGCGATATCATATGTACAAAAATTTACAATGTTTTCAGTCAAAAAAAGCACAACACCATTCACAAAATTAACTATCGCATCCAACAAGTTCACAAATCGCTCATTATTTTACATACATTCACGAGTTTATCTACAAGAAAATCACTCAAAGAGCACAGTTTTTGTACTATTTTTTATGTTATGTGTACTTTATATGCTGTGTATGATACAAGTCTTCCTTTGCCCCCTTCCTCAAAAAAACAAAACATCTAAAAAAAAAAGAGTATTCACCACTCTTCCCCATCCTAATTCAAACCAGCTCAGGTATATAGTTATTAACATCAACTGACAAAAATCAACAAAATGGTTAAGATATTTAAATAAAAATATCCTAAGTAGATCAAAATTATATTGTTATAAAAGTCAGACTTTAAAATGCACTCTGGTTTTTTCAGCTTCCCTTTCTAAATCCTTGTCCTATTGTTTCCACTAGGGCACTTGGGAAGATGTTGGCCGGAATGAGAGATTACCAAAGGAAGGAAAAGAGAGCTTACGACAAGATAAGAGAGAGAAGTAGTCTGCATCAAGGAAGGAACAGAAGGCAGTAATGAAGTAAGGAAGATCAAGGAGTGATATACAAATGTGCATGAGAAGGGTTCAGGGGTAAGGTATCACAGGAGATATTTTTTTATCACCACAGCCTCTGTTCACATGTTGCACTCATGCCAGCACAATAAAAGAGGTTGAGGAATAACCTTAAGATTGGTGCATTTCCATCCATTAAATAACAAACGTAAAAATGCTAGACCATTGGAGGCAGGCAAGATGCCTTCCTAATTCAATGGCAGCTCTCATAACTATGTAACATGGTATCAACTGGCCCCAAGTAACTACCTCCAAAACTCCAATACCCTTAATGCTCTAACAAAAAATTTAGGATGCCTTATTGTTCTCACATGCCCAAAATAAAATTAACTAAAAACATTGAGGCACTATAATGAAGTAAAAGGTGGTATGTGTAACAAAAATTTCAAAGTACTGATTGCGCACAATAAAGTTAAACATTTTGATTTCGGCCAATGGAAATGCTGCAATTATATTTTTCTGCTGATGTTCAAAGAAAAAACTTAAGAGTACAAATTATACACATTTTGATTCTGGCAGCCTGTGAATTGTGGTTGAGCTATGGCACAATGTAAGGTAACCTTACCCACAACAATAAATTAAAATTTTCATGAACATAAATTGGCCATGCTCACTAGCATATCCTCAAAATTTTCCTAATACACAGGCATAAAAATATACAAATTTCCTACAACTCTCCTATTCAACATCTCTCGTTAAAATCAGCATTTAACTTGATGTGCTCATAAATCTGATTGTAATGAAGTGAAGTCCTTCACCACATGAGAGCTCACTAATACAGTCCCTAAATAGGACTACTGTCTGGTTGGAAATTAAGGATACTAACAAGGAGATTGAAAGAATTCAACTAAGGAACGAGGCATTAATGGGCAATAAACATTGCAAACCATAACATTCCTTACCATTATAGATCAACTACTCATTTAGAAATCACTGATTGGGAGCACACATCAAAATGCTCATCTTATTTGTAAGATATCCTTGTCTTAATATAATATCCAAAAAAATTCATCAAAAAGGAAAAGGGAATGCTTTGGAAGATCCATAAAGGTGCAAATGGATGACAGCAATCAACAGAGAGACTAAAAAATGGAAGTATTATCTTCATCTTCTATCCTTGTATTACAATTCTAGCTCAACTGCCTCTACTTTAAAAAAAATCAAAGATGCCATATATTTAACATGCATCAGCTCATAATTTGTCCTCGAAACTCCCATCAAGTCTCACACTGCTGAAATCCACAAGCCCCTCATCTTTTTCCTTTCTTACTTGGACACACACAAACAAATCTAAGACATTTTGAGATCTTAATAAATTGGACCACTCCAACCTCGCAATCAAATCCAACAACCTCTCCCCCAAAAACTGGTGTTTGGACACACACACACAACACACAAACATATTTGGTCAAAATGCAACATAACTGATGGCACCTACCAAAGTGCACCTCAAGTATATAAACTTTGCGTAGACAAAAGGACGTTTAAAACTTTCAACAAAGCAGTCCCGTGCGCACATCATCTACGCATCATCACAGTCATCTTCCTCGTCTTCATCCTCCGAGCCCCCCACCTCCTCCTCCTCTTCCTCCAAGAATTCTTCTTGTGGCACTGGCTGCTCGCTGCCACCACTGCGTTGCTCGGGGCACAGGGGTGTCAGGGGGGAGATTAGGTCTGGGGGCTCCCCCTTCCGGAGGGAAGCCTCAGATGGTTGGGGTCAGACAAGGGTTGAGGCCACTTGGTACAGCTGCATTAGGGCCTGGATGTGAGCGGGCAGGCAAGAGAGCCGGTCGTGTGAGTTCGAGTCTAGGGCCAGCCACGACAAAGCATTGTAGCCCTCCATCACGTACCTTGGTGAGAGTAGAAATGAGACCAGTCAGCATGGGCATCGTAGAAAAGAATGAGGGGCTCATTTGCCAATTATAATTAGGATGAGTTCCCCCTCCCCCCCAATAAGACTTGAGCCTTGACTAGAGTGATTTTTTTAGTGTAATAATTTTATTTTTAACATTTACATCCCATCCACAATTTTTTTTGCTAAGAGGAGAGAAACAAAAACTTCCCAATTGAACATGCTATATAATTGAGTAGGCATACAGACCAAATGGACTGCTGGCAAGGCTATAACTCATTGTGACAGCAACAAATTCAGAGAAAAGATAATAAGATTATCCACAAGTAACATAAGAGGATGCATTGAAATTTTCAACTGAGGTTAGCAACAAGGATTCTCTCAACTTATTACATAGGAAAACAGCCAAGCCGGAAAAGTAACAAGAAAACAGATATTTGTTCCACACAGGAGAAACTTGGAAGGAAATAAAATACCATAGGATGAAAAATGAAATCATGGAGAAAATGGTGAGAATGAGGATCTAACACCAGATGACAGTGCATTACAAGGATCTTCTCAGCACAAACAAAATAAAAAAACAATAGAAGATTCCATGCATGAATTTTCTGGTTTAAAACTACAAGAATAAGAATTTTTTTGACGCTTATGAAAGCAAGATGCACGTGGTACATGAGTATGCACGATATTGGAATTAAAAATATTTGGTCACAGCATGATTTTCTTAATTACTTGAGATCTTTCCTTCCAGTGGCAGCACACTTTTTCAATAGATACATCAACAATATCACAGTAGGTAACGGCATATCATACAAGTAATCGCTGAAGCCAACTTTTGCCTGCCACAAAATCTTCAACTCTGAATTTTGAAACAAACTGGAGGCATAATCTACAAGCGAGTCATTCAGAATTATCAGAATGACACAGTTTGTTTTAGCTTCCAGGGGAAAATGGGATGAACTCTTACCCAATTTCAAAGTGAGGATAACCAATAATGCTACGGTTAAATGACGTAGAATAAGTGATTCCCCGAACAGTCCCCATCAAAATAACAATTTATGACTATATGACCCTTTTCCTCATCCCTGCTGCATGAGTGGAAATAACCTTTGAGGAACTTATGTCTACTTCACTGACACCTGCAGTGTAGAGACGCACTTGCACCAACAGTTCCTCCCTGAACAGTGGCATGAGACTTTGTCACAGCAGAAAGTAGTCCGCAATTTAGATCTCTGAAAGGGGGAAGCACCCCTAAAAGAAGGGGAACCCCCTTTGTAGGGGTAGTTCAGAAGAATAACATCATTATGGGCTTACAGTAAATCATTATGGGCTTACAGTAATTATTATCCGTTTTGCAACATTTTAGTCAATATGAGGGCTTGCAGTTAAGTAAGTTTTACTGTACGGTCTGACAGCCTATTAGGATATTAGGATAACTATAATCTACACTAAAACATAAAAAAGCTTAGTAAGGAGGACAATTCATAGTGACATGTAAAATATGGCAGAAAAGAAATTATTTAGCAATAAAGAACAGAGAATTAAATTTTTGTAACCTTACAAACAAAATCTATCACTCTTAGAAGAAAGGTAGGAGAAATAATAATCACCAATACTTGGTATTAATACCATTAATTATGCCCTATCATGAAAACTGTTAAAAAAGCAGTAGCTACTAATGAAGAGGATACACAAAATAAGGTGTCACAATTTATGCAAAGTCTCAGATGCAGAATCACACCGTTACATAGATATACTTAGATACAGTAGACTCTCCTTATTACAAACAACATTTATACAAAGTTTTCGTTCTTACGAACCAAACTGTTGGTCCCGACGATAGGGTTATCTAAATGTATGGTACAGAAATGGTATTACGAAATAACGAACCTTAGTCCCGGTCCCCACAGGAACAAAAAATACTTTATTACGAAGTCTGTCATGTAAATAACGGCATTCATTCTGCTATGCATGTCGCTGCATTATAAATCGGGAAGCTTTGCCACACGTACTGTGCCCAAGAGCTTGAGAAGTAAAATATATACAATGGATACTTCGCATAAGCTATTTAACTGGGTTGAGGGTACAGAACTCCCACTGGGTTACTGCACTTCGAAAGGAGTCTGAGAGAGCATGAGAGGTCGAGGAGGGGTGAAAGGAAAGAAAAGAAAGATAAGGGCTTTTCTTCATCCTTTTCACCCCTCCCCAACATCTCATGCCTCTATTCTCCCTCTGATTTCAATTCCCAGCGAATCCTCCCTCCCCAACCAGCTTCCAGGCCTGGCCTTGGCTCCACCCATTCTCCACCCACTCCCTTTTCCCCTTCCTACCTCCCAACCCCCTTTCCAATTTGACTGTGCTGTGGGCGAAACATGTCCCTCTTCCCTTCAGGCAGCGGCAGCTTAGCGTTTCCACTAGCAATTGGCAGAGCAATCACTCGAGTCTGAATCGGCGAAGTGTTATGAGTGCTTTGTAATGACATGGCGAAACTCTCTGCCCGGACTTGTGGGAATGACTATGCCGTATTTTAAGTTTCAGCATCATGTTTCTGTCGTTGAAAAAGTATCTTCGTGTGTACTGAAATTCTGGCCTCAAAATCCTTACACATCATACATATGCATTGAAATGTTATGAAATTGTGACACTCATTAGCTAGTCTGGAGAGAAAGACATCAGTTCTACCGTTTAGATGAGAAAAATTTGTTATTCATGTCTTAAATTTTGTCAGTGAGAAGGCATAGCATATAAATTCCACCAACATTATGAATGGTAAAATTTGTTATTTCTCCCTTCCTCTATGAATGCAACCGTGCTTACACGCCTCCGATTTTTCAACGGAGGATGCGAAAGTCGCTTTTAGAGGATGTAGATTTTGCCGCGCACGAACAGCAAGCCAACACGCTTTTGTGGCTGAGCGGAAGAAAAGCAAGCAAAAGAAAGTCCCAGGGGTAACTAGGCACCCCATCTCGTGGTACGCGGTACCTGGTGTCCATGGTCCATTGTTTTTTTACATTGTGGATTTACTAAGACAATATGTTGAATGCTTGAAAAATATTAGCTCAGAGATTGTCTTGAATGTTCATTATGCATAAACTTTATTATCAATAAAGACAAAGGTCCGTTTAAAATTGGTTAATTCAAAGCGAAACATAAGGATTGCATGTAACATTAAGGAAGTAACGAATAATTTAATCATTAGCAAAAGTGTTATCGATTAAAAGTTAAACGTTACAGCAATTAATAAAATAAATAAGTTGAAAAGCTAACGAAACCTGTCTCTGTTAAATTTAATCGTTTATCCCAATTATGTTAAGTGAATACACGGTTGGCCACGGGCCATGAGTGGAGATGATACTGAGACGAGGGTCATGATTGCCTCTGCCACACGTTCGAGAAAAGTGTCTGGCGTCCCACTTACTTGTGCTCCAAGACAACGAGAAGCATTGGTGCCTGTGCAATTCCTTGTCGTGAGAGAGTTCCATGTGGAGGAATATGTTCACGGCACTCATGGCAAAAGTAGAATTTTTCATTGCATGGACCAAGCACGAAAGGGTAAAAAAACACAGGTGGCATACGATAACATCAATTGTAATTATAATTTATTAAAAATCATCATTCTTGTTTTGAACTACATTATGTTTGCTGTTATTATGACCTAGCTTGGTTCTTCAATTCAATTTATTTAATGGTAAAGCCAAACTATGAATCAACTTCCGCTCAACAACGCACGCCGGTGAGATGACACACTTGCTTTTGGAGGACCCAAAAGCGAGCATTATCTCTTCACTCGGAACAGCTGAGGGGGTTTATCTTTCAAGGTATAGGTTTCAGCGCAACTGTCAGAGCGTAAATAAGTAAACACCTTGAAGCCATAACTTTTCGTGCTGAAAGACGAGAGAGTAAAATAATAGATTATACCATTAAAATGCCACATATTACCTAGGTACAGTTGAATTTCATGGTCGTACGGAATTATCACGAAGATTTTTGTTAAAGACGGGTGGGAATTTGGCCAATTTTGCTGGAATTTCTTTAAGTTCTGTTATTTCATTTCATAAAATCAATTCGCTACCTCCACCGGGTACCGAAACAGCCTCGCGTAAAATTGTAACATCGCATTTACATTAAGTCAATATTTTCATAATGAGGTCAAATAATAATTCCATATTGCTTAAGGAATCGGGCGGGACCACTCACTAACTTGCACGAAATCAAATTTTCAATAAAATCGATATACTTAAATTCGGAATTCTACGGTATTAATTTTGCTGCATAGTATTTGTACAGGCAGCCGAGCAATTTTTCCGTGGAATTAATTTCCCGGCTTGCGACAATTACTAAAAAAATAGCGTGATGCAAAATTTTGAACTACAAATTAGACTGTTTGATCTCACATCTTTGTGCATGATTTGATTGATATTTACAAGTCTGATATCATTTCACAGCACGGCTGTAACACACAAAAGATTAAACAGATCAAAAGAGAGCAAATGGATAATTTTTGCAATGTTTATATAAAAACTACGTTGACACGAACAATGTTATTACGAACCACTGATTTTTTGGTCCCATGAACTTTGTAATAATGAGAGTCTACTGTATTACATAAATTTAAGAGGATTTATAAATCATTTATCAACAACTCTGAAGGTAGATGAGGCTATAATGAAAATATTTTAGTAAATCGAGCCTACCGTAACACATCAGTTGTGTATTGTGAATCTAGGGGATGGACTGTAACAGCAGACTGTTGTTGGAGCAAATCGTCCGATGACTGCTGGATGGCAGGGCTGTGGAGGTGCAGAGCATTCTTGAGGAAAACTGGGCACACTCCTTCAAGGTGGGGGCAAGATGCCCAGAACCACGATGGCATGGGTCCTGTGGGTGCCGTGGAGACCAGGTAGCCAAGGGCCAGGGGCTGCTGGAGCAATGTGCCCACTTCTTCCTGAGTATCAACTCCACCCACGCCACCACCTCCATTCTGAAGAAAAATGGCAATTATGAGTTAAAGCTTGCTGAAGAGCTGCACACACAAACATGAGTAAGTACTGAAGTTTGGTAAATTTCAGACCAAAGGCACAAATTAATATTTTACACAAATGAAAATTAAAATTCTACAATATTTAACACCTAATACAAGTGGATCTCATAATGAAGTTTATTTCAACCTCTGGATAATGATGGATTCTTATCACAACATCAGGTGAAGCGAGTCCCCCAAGAATTTTGCTTTCTTCGCAAAGCAATATCAATCTACTATTTACACTTTCAAATTCTGAAATATCCTGTGATTCACAATAGCCCTGACACACTTTCTGACAAGAAGTTCCAAACTTCGCATAATCATGTTGATCTACATCTACATACTACTCTGCGAGCCACCGCATGGGTGTGTGGCAGGGAGTGGTAGGTCAACAGCCATGTAAAGATATAAGTTTTTGGGAGGTGTAATGATGACACGTATTATGGAAGTGTACTTAGAGGAGCTGTTTTTATTGTGGTAGCTTATTTTGGGCTGAAAAGAAGGAGTTTTTGAACCTATCGGTTCAGCAGTGTATCTCTCTTATTTTATCGCATCTGTCAGGCCTAGAAATGTAGTGAGGCATCATGATAATATTCTCTGTGCTGCTCTGAAAACACCAGTGCTGAATTTCTCAATGAGCCTAAGCCTAGCGTGCAGCCTCTGAGTATCTAGGGGCTCCCACCTTAATCCCTCTGACAGTTGTGAAACACTATATGTTTGTTAGTAGCAGTTTTTAACAAAGCATGCTGCTTTTCCTTGTATATTATTTATTTTTTTGGTTAAATCTTTATGACCAGGATCCCAAATGTTGGCGGTGTATTCGAGGTGTGGCCTAACTAGAGTGAATTAGCATCTCTCTTTTACTTTTTCATACGAGGACCTTCCTATTATACGCTTAACAAAACCTAGTTTCTTTAATGCTGCTTTAATGCATATGTTTTGTATATGTGTTCCCCACGACATATCTGAAGTTTAGATAATTCCAAGATATTTATCTGAATTTGAAGATTTTATGTTTACTCCACCCATAGTATAGGTATGGCATTTGTGTGAAGACTTTCGCAGGAAGTGAACTGTGATGCATTTGCTGATATTTAATTCTAATCCCCACTCCAGGGACCACATATGAACGTTGTTAAGGTCAGATGACAGAACTTCAAAGTCCGCATCTTCCCTTATTTCACGGCAGATAACGGCATTGTCTGCAAATAGTCTTAATTTACTGCAAACTCAAGAACTTAGGTCATTAATATAAATAATGAATAAAAGAGGGCCGATCACGCTTTCTTGAGGAACACTGGATGTGACTTTGACCATATCATAGTTAGAACCGTCAATGACTACTTTTTATTTTCCATCACTGAGAAAGTCCCTCATCCAATTCACTATTTTTTTATTAACTCTGCATGAATACAATTTATAAATGATTTTTTTTTGTGAGGAACCTAGTTGAATGCCTTCTTGAACTCAAGGAATATCGCATCGACTTGCTTTTTTGATTCACCTGACTTTAGGATATCATGAAGGAAACATAATGTTGATGGCTATACAGTGTTAAAGACAATTTTACTGTGGAAAAGCCAGGTCTTTTTTTATGACATATTGCTACATAATACCCAAGACTTCAAAGGGAATCCTTGCCATGGGGTCAAGCACAGCAACACTTGCATCACTGCTTTCTTAGGTGATAATGTTGATGATAAAATCTAAATCCATATTTGAAAAATTTATATTAGACCCTTGCCTATAACCTATGCAGTTAAGACAGATGCATGGATCACATTAAGTATTTTTTTAAGGAAAAATGCATGCCCTTACTACAAAGACTGAGGCTCAAAACAAAACCTTTCTGATATTGGATTAGTGTTCTACACTGCCGGTTAACTTGAAATTAAGAAATAAAAATAAGTGCTTTTCCCTGCCAATTGCACCAGCCAGCTTTGGCCTCTAGATTTAGGTATGATCCACTCGATTTAATAAAATTATAAAACATTTGGTTATCATTTTGCTTCCATTTCCCGCAAATTAAGATTACTCTCAATTTATACTTTTTACCTTGTTTCCCCATAATTACAGGAAATTGAAGAAAAACCAATTGTTTCATTATATTATTTTATCTGAATGTATTATACCTAAAATCTAGAGACTGCAGCTACATGGTGCAATTGGCTGGGAAAAAAAAAATATTTACTTTTTCATAACTGCAAGTAAATAAGGTGCACAGGGCACTGATCCAATGACAAAAGAATTTTTCTGTTTGGGCATTTATCGGTTTCTTTGCATTAAGGGCATGCATTTGTCTTTCAAAAATACTTAGGTCATCCATGCCTTCATGTTGGTGGCATAGGTTGTACACAAATAAGTTCCTAATGTTTTCTAAAAAATGTGCATTTCTAGATTTTTCTAAAGCAAAGGGCTTCAGTTTTTTTTACTGCTATCTGTATGGGAGAGTTTGCTGGTATCACAGGATCGCGTGAAATCAAACGAAGTTTTCATTTCGTCGCAGTACAAGGCATCCGCAGTGCCCATTTAGCTCAACGAATGTGAACATTATATAATATGCTGCTGCTATAATCATATGGTGTCCCAAAAACCTCGTGCTGAAGTGAAACAGTGAAGTAAATTGTATCAAATTACACGGCGAGTTGGATAGACAGTTGCCACTAGTGATGTCTCAACGTCACAACGCGGTATCTCATCAAATTCCGAGTGTATGCCTCTGACAGTGGTTTTACTGTGTACAAATTCAAAACCTGTTATCAACTTTCCAGATATGAGTGCAAAACGTGTACAATCTGCCCCGAGTGATGAACCTAGGAAAAGAAGTAGAAAGACTATTACGTTGGAAGCTAAGATGAAAGTGATAGAACGTTTTGAACATGGAAAGCACATCGCAGACTTTAAGCGTGCCATGGATCTACATGAGGCCACTGTTCGGACAATTCGTTCCAATGCCGAGAAAACTAAAAATAGTTTTAAATGTGCAACGAGTATAAGCGCCGCAAAAGTGAATCGAACGAGGTCTGAAACCATGGAAAAAATGGAAAAGTTGCTATCACTCTGGATCGAGAGACAAAATCAGAACAGCATCCCGGTGAGTACGCTAGTCATCAAAGAAAAAACCTTAAATAAGGATATAAGCAAAGATGAAGAAGATGTGCAGTCATTTATTGCTAGTTCAGGATGGATCGACCGGTTCAGGAAGTGCCACAACTTTCATAATTTGAAAATTACTGGTGAGGCTGCAGTGGCAGATAAAGTTGCTGCAGAAAATTTCGTTGCAGTGTTGGCAAAAATCATAGAAGATGGTGGCTACAGTCCAAAATAAGTGATAAACATTGATGAAACAGGTTTCCTTTGGAAAAGAATGCCATCCAGAACATTTATCTCTCGGGATGAAAAAGTTGCTTCTGGGTTTAAAGCGGCCAAGGACTGTTGCACCCTTGTGCTAGGCGGAAATACAAATGGTGACTTGAAGTTGAAACCATTATCAGTGTATCTGCTCGCTCTCTCTCTCTGCATCGCTCTGAAAACCCCCAGAACTTTGCGAAAATATTCAAAAGAGTTTCAACCGGTGATTTGGCGCTCCAATACAAAAGCCTGGGTTACAAGTGGTTTATTTTTAGAATATTTTAAAAACCATCTGCACGAGGAAACTGAGGCCTACTGTGCAAAAAACAATTTTGAGTACAATATTTTATTAGTTTTTGATAATGCTCCCGGGCACCCACCTCCCATTGTTGATTTTTCTGAGCACATCAAAGTCATGTTCTTACCCCCTAACACTACGTCCAATATCCAACCCATGGACCAAGGGGTAATGGTCACATTTAAGGCACACTGTCCGCAGAAACTTTTCAAAATTGATAGAACAAACAGATGGTGGTGGTAAACAATCAGTGAAAGATTTTTGGTGTAAATTCAATATAAAGCAAGCTATTGACATTATCGCCGAGGCTTGGGCAGCTCTGCCGTTATCCTGTATGAATGGCGTGTGGAAAAATTTATGGCCTGATTGTGTACACTTCAAGGGATTTGACGTCGGTGAAAGTGTTTCCCCCTTGGAAGCCGATATCCCTAATTTCTCCAGGAAAGTTGGCTTCAAGGAAATGAACGAAGAAGAGGTTGAAGATCTGCTCAATGCACAACACGAGATAAGCACTGAAGAATTAATTCACGTCCTGGAGAAAGAAATTCGACAAGGAGGGTCTTGCAGCGACAAAACGTCTGAAGAATCTGAGACAGCTGTTCGAACTAAAAAACAACAAGGAAATGGTAAGGGCATTCTGCCTTTTAGAAGAAGCACTTAAAATTATCGAAGACGGTGACCCAGATGAAATACGGAGTTCAAAAGTAAACCGCGAAGTAAATGCTGCAATTGGATGTTACTGGCAGATTTACAAGGAAAATAGCTGCAAAGCGAAGCAACTTTCCTTGGATGCTTTCTTCAAAAAATCTGGAAGTTCCAGCTTGAATGCATCCAATTACCTAGCCGAGGACGACCCTGCGTCATCTAATGCATCCAGGCAGTAATCACTGCTCCAGAGTTTCCCGTCATCACTTCTCAGGTGTCTATAACATTCTCTACGTATTGTCGGGCCATCACTTTTTCAATGTGCATAGCTTTTTTGCGGTTAAATTGTCCTCAAACTTCGTCCGTTCTACACTCGTTAGCAGAAATAGCTCCAATCACTTTTCATTTGTTTTCCTCTTCAATCTGTTGAGTTTAATTGTCATAGTCGTGCTTTCTTTCAGGTTTATCCCTCCAATTCGTGAGTCCACCATCGTGAAATATGTGCTGTGCTAAGGATTCAGCGATTCACTCCCCTCACTTCAATGAGTAGCGAGGACTTGCAGTCTTGTGCATATTATTAACATCAGGCACACCATAATTTCCGAAAATTGAAACAATAATAATGTTGCCTTTGGAATTTTAACAATAATAATGTGTGTTGTTACTTGGCAAATAAACTTATATAAAACTTGCCAGCAGAGCTTTTCTAGGTCCAATTTTATTATTTGTCGTCCGTATCACCAATCAATTACACGGTTTATTATGGCTTTTAAAAATTCACTTAACACGAATTAATCTAACACGGCACTTTTTCGGAACGTATCTCTCGTGTTAAGCGGGGGATACCTGTACTCCATCTTTCAGTGGATCATACAGTAAGTCTCTAATTTATTTTTATTAGTTTCTTGAATAAATACTTCCCTGAAACATCATGGGCATGGTGCACCATTCCAATTTAACTGTATGTGTATTGCAGATGCACACATGAGAACTACCTGTAGCATCACATTGGGACAATAAAATGAGTTTTTACAACATATCTAGCTAGGTAAATATGCATGTATGTATTTGTTGCATAGGATTCTACCAGTGTAAGATAAATACAGACTTGAAACTCAATCAAACAAGCAGCTAAAATGCTGCAGAAACAAGGGTTTGACAAGGACAAGTGATTAGCTACTAGCAAAATTGATCATTTTACAATTCGTGCCACAGTATGGTGCTTTCAAAAACTTGCCACAGAACCAAGTTTGCTTTCCAAACACCCCAAAAATACTAAAGGCCATAACAACATCCAGAAAAAAAATAAAATCTCAACAAATTTTTAACTCAAAGAGAATTCCTGGATTTTAAGAGAAGGCAGCAATTTAAGGAATTGTCCCAGTGTTTAAGGGTTTCCAAAGTGGTGGCCAACCTACAGAAAGAGCATAAAAATACACACAAAATGAATGATTAACAGATGAGCTCACCCTTCCAGAAGTTCCATTGCAAGGGAATGGGCTGTGTTGACTGGAGTTTCCTAAACCACCTGGACTGCCAGGCTGGGAGACTGAGTCACCCCTCCTAGGACTGCCAGTTGGGCTGGGAACGCCGGGACCAGTTTCAGGCCATGTGCTGAAGATGTCATTGAAGTCTTGCATGCCATCAATGCCCTCTGGCATGTCATCATTAAGGGCTGAGAAAAGCTCATCGTCTCCCAACTCTGGACCATTTATATGCTGCTCTTGAAAAGCAGTTTGCGAGGACTGTAAGACAGAGAAAAGATTATCAGTTACATGATCCCAAAGTCAAAATATTAAATCAGAAAAGAAGAGACAACAATCACCCAATGAGCATGAAAATAATTGAAAATATACCAATTGAAAACACACATTTGAGTCAATATAAATAGGGAAAGACTACAACACGACAGCTATTTCTTAAGAGCAATGCATACAAGCAGCTGGCTGATTTAAACGTAAAATAAAATATCTCCTAGTATGCATGTATAATGCTATGACTTGCCAACAAATTTTTATGATAGGCTAGGTTATGGAAATTCCAATGCTAGAAATACCCTATTTTCCATGATTTCTTTAGTAATTCCAGGAAAATTAATTCAAAAATTTGAGGACACAACAGATGGTGCACAGGCCACTGGGTTTCAAATTCAACCATTGATAAGTATTGGTTCAGAAATTAAGCACTAGAATTGCCAACCAATTGGCAACAGAATGTTTGATTAATTAAATTACCACTTTCAAAACAAAATTTCCATAATGAATAAACCCAGAGGATACTAGCAGCAATCTACATCTTACATATACTTAGTTTGCATGTTTGAAAGGATACCTGGCAGAAACTATTACAATTTCAAGGAGACAATTCAAAGGTTTTTTTATTTTCAAGAAGATTACGGTAGACTCTCGTTATAAAAAGTTCATGGGACCAAAAGAATCGGCGATTCGATATCATATTCCTCCACATGGAACACTCTCGCGACAAGGAATCGCACAGGCACTAATGCTTCTCGTTGTCTTGGAGCACAAGTCAGTGGGATGCCAGATACTTTGTTTGAAATATGGAGTCTACTGCATCAGAACATCATGTGAAGAATTCACAGAGGAAGAAATTTCCCTTGCCTTTATTTTCAATTTCAAGGATTATCTTAAATATGTTAACCTCAAATTTCACAAGGCTTACCAGGAATGAAAAATAGTTTGCCAGCAAATACTAGCAAAAAGCTATTAAAATTGATATTGTTAAAATCAAGTAAAAATGTGCTATTCACCACATAAGAGAAATGACAAAAATCTACAATAATGGATGAGTAATCCACTAGATCCCAATAATCCTGATGCATTACTGAAAACTTAGGCATAACTAATTACTGCTTTTTCTTCAACGTCAGTCTTATTATCACCAAAATTCAGCTGACACTGCCTAGGTAAGATACTGCCTTCAGAGGATGATGGATTCCTTCTACCCCAATGCTTAAAGGGTCAAGTTGGTGGCCATTTTGAGAGGCAGTAAACCTAATAGGCATTACCATAGGCATGGACTGTGTGACATTAAATGACAAACAACGGAGCAAACTTCCAGAAAATCCTGCATGGAAGATTTTTAGAGGAATTATAGAAATTGGAAATAAGCAGAGAATGGAGTGGTCTAATACTTTCATCACTAATATAATGAATTATAACACAGCTGATTTCAACTAACATCAACATATTTATATGAGATTTCATTTAAATGGCAACAGATATTCGACAGCAATGCCAAGATGGATTTTTCCTAATTCCTTATTATTCTAAGTTTCCCTAAGTTTTTAAAAATTCCCTGATGGATATTAATCTTTTTTCCTTCTCATTCATAATTAACTAAATTTTTTTTAACAGTAAAGGTAGCCATACAACATAGCGTTTTGACAAGCCACTGATGTTCAGCATTATATGGGGAACCAATAGATGGGTATTAACTTACTCATACTGTAGCAGAGATAGGCTAATAGCTCATACATTTTCAATATTTCCGAGAAACCTCTTCATTATCTGATTTCCATGTACATTAAAAGAGCATTCAACCAAAAGGAAAATTAATGAAGCCTAGAAATGCATACCTGAGTAGTGGCTGAAGTGGGAAAAACTAAAATGTGGGTGCAGGTAACATCCTGTGGCGTAGAAAGAGCACAGTTGACAGAAGTTTGACTAAAACGCTCATCAGGAGTGAACTGGTCTGGCATAAGTCGCAGGGCTGAATCAGGCTCAAATGAAACAAGGCATGCACTCAACACTGAGGGTGCTTCTCCAGGATATCCCAGTCCACACTGTCGACAGATCTCCTTCAAGTGCTTCGAGGCCTTTAACAGAGACTTCCTACTGAGAAGCCAACTCCAACCTATGATGAAAAATATCAATAATGAATGTGTGACACAAAATAACATTTTGAGATGAGAACTTCAATTCTGCAATAGCACTTCAATTATTGTTCTACTTACACATGATATTTTCATATTTTCTTAACAAATAGGAAAATAGTGACTTCAAGACCACTCGTTGATGATATAAACATGTTTGTATAGGAATTGTATAGGTAGAAAAAGAGATAAAGAAAGACAAGTCGAAATTTTTTTCAAACAATGGTGGCAAGCATAACCATAGACAACATTACCTTTTAATTCTCCATGGCCAATCCGCCCTATCCTTCCAACAACAAGTCTCCATGGTTGCACACTCTGCGACATAACCCCAAGTATCCAGTCCATTAATTTTTGTAAACCAATGCGGCGAGCAGAAGCCTTTTTCCTCCGCAACCTTTGGGGAAAAAAAACAATCTTCATGCTAGATCTACAAACAGCTATTATTATGCAACAATCAAATGGCTAAGGAAAACTTATTTATAATTAAAGGTTCCTCATTAATTAACTCATTAACAAGAATATAATGAGAGGGTTTTATAGACATTTACTTCTTCCCTTACTTGCAATAATAATAATACATATAAAAAAGTCAGGTTGATTTGTCTTGTCAATCACATCTTAGTGGAACATTAGGGGTGTCACATCGCATTATGTGGCTTTATGCTTACATAAGTAAAACCTCAAACGCCTTAAGAGTGGTTAAAAAATTGATGCTAATTCAAATAGAGAAATTATAAGAATGCTATACTACTTCCAATTCTTTCTATTTTACATAAAATAAAACTATTGTCAACAATTTCTTGACAAATAATAATATTTTAAAAACATAATTTGATTCAAATTTAATGTATACTTATTTCACTGAGATATGAGAACAAACACTTTCAAGGCAAGTCCATAACTATCCTTGAGTTCAATCTGAGGATTTGTATCCAAACAAGAAACAAATCCAATTATGCAATGTTGCTCTGACCCCTGATGTGATGAACAATTAGTCAGTTAAGTCTCAGGTGGTAATTGATTTTCTGTTTGGCCTATTAATGGTAGGCTAATATAGTTGACAGTGCTACAGATTACTTAAATTAGATGATTGCTAACTGACAGTGCTACAGGTCATTAGAATTATATAATCTCTGGACATCATTACAACAAAATGTTCCATGTATCCTCATTAATTTACTAAGTGTATTCACTAATTAATTTTCATATGGAATATGTAATAATTATAATTATTTTACATTATATATTCTAGGGCAGAATATACATGCATATAGCACATTTACTGAATGTAATTTCTTCTTATTCAAACCAGTCAAAAGGTTATGATATTTCACCCCCAGACACGTTGCAGCATACCCTAATAAGAGCTGGAGAGATGATACCACTGATTCAACACTTAAACCATAAAAAATGGCAAGTAACAGTGAACTAGGTTTTATAATTCCAAAAGAAAGACCACTACCAAAAGCTCAATAGAAAGAATCTGAAATTTTTTAGACATTTAGCTCAAAAGGTGCTGACACTTATGACTCAATGAGAGGACACACTCACCGATTAGGGATCTCAATATTTATTGTGCATGTTTCAAAGACCTCTCCTCTCTCATCTGTACAAGATGCCAGCAGCCAGCGCTGATCCTCCGACAGACAGTAACTAACATAAAGGACTGAACAGTGGTGATAGTCAGCCGATTGGGAAGATCCTGAGCCCGGCCCACCCACCCCACTGCTCACAGCACCAATGCCACTGCTTCCACTCATCACACCCATTCCGCCCCCTGTTGATGAACTAAATGACTCTCCAGACTCCGCTTTGTCTTTACTTGGAGCCAAGACATAAGGTGGTGTGTAGAGGCGGAACGGAGCACGATTCTTCTCCTAGAAACAAATGATAGCAACCATTATTACCCTAATTCAGTAAGCCTTTGCACAATCAGGCATATTGCCATTAAACAGAGCCTAATCCAATATAAGTGATAACATAAATGTCCAACTGATTCAAATCTAGGAGCTGCCTTCTGTCGTATAACACACCACATTATCCCTTCACCAAAAAACCCTGAAGAATGCAAGCTTGAACATTGTTGGAAGCAAAATACTTCAGCTAGAAAATAATCAGGAGTATATTCCTATTAGGAAATAATATTAGCACATTATTATACAAAGTATTTAGTAGAGGAAAAATTTACAAAACCATTTTAATAAACCTACAACCTAGGTTTTGACCCTTTAGACATCATATCAGCCTGCTGATGACACTAATGCATCAAAACCTGGATCACGCATGTAATTTATTGAGTGGTTTGTAATTTTTTTTCCTTCCTTAAATAATTTTAATTATGGAATGCCACCTATAAACTACTTAGTGTTTTTCTCATTTTCTAATGTAGTGATATCTTATTTTCAATGATGAAATAGCTTACGACAGGAGAGACTAACTTGGTGACTTCTTAGTCTATTTCTAAAACTATAATCATGTTTCATAGAAGGAAAGCCTTTCCCAATTACTATATTTATTTACCTTTAAAGCATTTGGTTTACAATCAATCTAATTCAGAAAAAAATTCATTATAAAATAAAGATACATAACCAATCAAGCTTCATCCACAAGAGAATTCATATGAAAATATTTCCATTCTTTTTATGGTACCATGAATCTATTTCCTCCCCAAGGCTACCTACATCTTACACCAGAGACATCAACGTGTCATTATCAAAGTATCAAGTCAAAGTGTATTTTACATATCCATCAAAGCAGAGTTCTTAGACACTTCTCACAATCCAAGGGCAATCCTTTTGATCTGTTTCAAATGTCACTCCTTTACTGGTCTTGAGCCTACCAGTGGCTTTCTTGGTAGGAAGAGTCACAAGCAAGCAGACAAAAATATTGAATCTCATGCAGTAGCCTTTCCAGCCATGGCTGCTAATGCACGAGTCCAGTTCTGAGCATTAATTCTAATTCTCCTGTTGCTAGAAAGTAGCTACTGCTAAAGTTAAGGAGTTAATGCTAAGGAGCAACACTAGTCCTGTACCTATCAAGCATTTGCTCAAGTTCAGGCAACTTCAGGAAGTTAGTGAATGATTGTGCCTTATGGTGATGTAATGCCCAAAAGTTGAATGCAACAGGGAAGAACAAAACGAGGAGGATATTATTTTGGCTAGCTAAGGTCAATTAAAAAACCAAATCAATTCCATAACAAGCAGTGAAAACCTGTATATAAACATTTTAAATTAATCTTTATCAGGTAAATGTTGAGTGCACATAACATCTGTCACTCTTTATTTTTATTTTCCCTTGATATATAGCAATTTTTATGAGCATCTGAGGACGATATTCAGCAAAGAAAGCCAGTCAATTAGTCAAGTATCAAACGAAAAGTAAAGCGTGTCAATAGAAGTTATTTTGTGATGATACTTTTAAGTCATTGAAATGAATGTTAAAAGTGAGTGTAGGTCACTCTAATAGAAGGTGCCTGTTTTAGTGGTGTAAGATCAAAGTGTTTCAATATTGACATTCACTTAGTTTGGCATTATTGCTTAAGATATATGATAAGCTATTGAAGTGCGATGAAATTAAAGAAAGTTGCAAGTATGAAAGTGCCTTAATAAATACCCAAGTCATAAACTTTTCAATACATTTACATGTACAGCCATTTTAATATTGATATACACTTCAAGTTGAAAGTTAGAAGTATTACATATTCAATTACAAATGTCATTTGCATGTGTAAGTCAAAGAAACTGACCTATGAGATTATTCATTACCATTATTTTTAAATGCATGCTAAATACATCTCCAATGCTCACCATTGTAAAATTTACATTACTAGTGGTGTTTACACACTTATGAATTGTCCAAAATGCATAAAGTGAACATATTTTGATGCTTACTATGTCCATTATAAAAAATTGTCCTCCGATATTCTATTAGATATGATAGCTTGGCTCAAAGATGGCGAATTCCAAAAAACAAAAAGGAAGAGAGAATGGTGACACTTGCAATTCCATTATGAACTTCTTAATGGATTCAACAAACAAACTTGTAAGGAAAATTCCTTTTTCACTCTCAGCAAGCTCGGATATAATTTTTGAAAATTCTGACTATTTACATTAATATCTTTTGTGCATCTAATATTTAGCTGCTTTTCCCCACTCAAGAGAGTACTTATTTCACATTTAGATTTTGTAGCCACTCTGAATATTGCTCCATTATATTAACCTTAAACCTCAGCTTCAATTAATGGATTATCTCTCGTACCCAAAGGCCCTAGGATGTTATATTCAAATTATTGAGTTCTTTAACTTGTGAAATTTTAACATTACTCCATCATCAGGCATTACAACCCCAACTATAATACACACCCAAGGATTAAAAGTCAAGCTTACATCCTTTGACTTCAGGAAGAGGTCTCCAGCTGCTGCAGGTCCAAAGCCAGTCAAAGATTTGACATTTGATGTGTGAGTTAATAGGCGACGGCATTGAGAGAATACCGAGAGAGCCAACGTCCTCATGTGATCATTGTGCTTACTGTGATCTCTTGACTTAGCCAGTTCTAGGATACTCTCCAGTGATATGATCTGAAAAAATACATATTGAGAAAATCAATATAAATTTACAACATCTAGGAAAGACTTTTGTTCAAAGCAAGGTAAAATACATAAAATAACTTGTAATAAAATGTCAAAACAGCATGAAATCCCATCTTGAAAGACACCACAAATAATTAAAAGTACAAAATATGTATACTTTTTCCTTTGTCAGACTACTGTACCAAGGAAATTTATGATCGAAGAGTGGGATTTTTTCATGCAGAGATAATAATAAGAATGGAGAAATTTCCAGCCAGAGCCAACTGAACTGACACAACTTAAAACAGTTTGCATTATCTGTTTGATGCCTCATCACCCACCTGAACAGTGATGTTACTTCGGACGGAGTCTGGAACTGAAGCCAAGACTGTGGTGAAGCAACGCATGAGTGCTAGGCAAGAGAGCCTTTGCAAGTCGTCCTCCTCTTCCTCACTGTTGGCAGAAATAGAGAAGGGCTCCACCAGGTAGACAACAATGGCAGGAGGCTCTCCTTCATCATCCTCACTTGTGTGACAGCCTTCAGCAACACCACTACCGCTGCCGGACGATGACTCACGACCGAAGGAACCTTCTCCCTCTGTAAAAATAGCAGAATTATGAGGAAACTTAAGGAATGAGTAATTAATCATGGAAATGGAAAACATAAGATCAAGGACACAATCTGAGCCTAAATGAAACAACATTTCCAGGATAATACCAACATTTATCATAGAGCTGTCAGCGCCCATGATTTCAATTTCATTAGAGCATGTGAGAGCTGGAATAATTAAAACAAGTTTGTTCGTGAATTGGTAGTATTACATTACAAAAAGTATGAAGTAGGTTAAATTATATAATGCCACCAATGAAACAACACACACGACCCAGGTTTCATTACATGGGTCATCAAGTGAACTTGACTCACTTGAGATATTAGAAATTGAAAACTGAAATTGCATAACACGATAAGATAGTAGTTAATAAATATTGGTACCTTGCCTCCTCCCCCATCCTCACAGCCATCTCCCACTTAGCCCTGCCCCTCCACTGAAAATCCCTCCTCCAACCTTCCTTCTGACCTTCAACCCCCATCAACACCACCACCCTAATCACCCATTATCCCCCCATCCTTCCTTCTGCCTAGTATATATTGCCGATTTTAACTGTCCAAATATGATGATGCTAAAACCTTGAACCCAGGTTGTGTGAGTACTTTTATAAGCGATATTGCAAAATTACCTTACTAAATAATTTTTACAGAGCTGGAATACTAGTGCAACAAAATAGTACAAAACTTCTCTCAACTTGTTTGAAGGAAGTGAAAACCTGATAAAAATAGAACCACTAGGAATATTAATCTGTTTATGCTTGGAGATCCAATGGATCATCATCTAATTATGAACAACAGAATACATCCACAGATAATTATGGATACCATTTACTCCTGTGGATATAAATTTATTTGCTTTTAAACTAACACCAATATCAATCATTGTGAAAGCAACTAAATAAAACGGAATCTAGAGAATGTATCACAATATGTAGGTGATGTCACAACTTGGCTCTTGCAAGCATCTGATGAAATATCCTCTGGAAAGTATAAACTTTTCCAGACAAAAGTTGCAGTTTACCAGCATATTCAATGAATTTAATTTAGCATTAAATATCAGCACAATCCCACAGAGGCAAACTGAGTTCATATAAGATCTAGTGCAGTTCAACACCATTACCCCACTGGAAGACAGAGAACTCACTATATTCACTGAAGACATACTGCCATTGGTAATTTATTATTATAAATCCTGTGCTAAATAGACAACGCAACACCTGAAGTTTATGAGAAAAATACAAAAAATTGGAAACAATGTGACATGGTACGCTAGACCAGTGAAATTCAGTTATTACTGTGATTCAGTAGCCCGATAGGTGGGGCATCACAATGGGATAACTAAGGGTTTAGAAACAGATGCTGTTGGAATATCCACCATATTCACCAAATATGGCTTCCTCTGACTTTCACCTATGCAAAAAACACTGTGGAAACTGTAGGGAGAAATCAATTTGGAACACAAGAAGAGATTTAAGCAGCCACAGCTGGGTTTTTCGCACACCTTATACAGTTGCACTTCAGAGATGGGATTCAGTCATTTGAGGATTTTTGGAAAAAATGTGTTGAACTACAGGGGGAGAACTTAGAAAAATAATGTAATTTTTGAACCACAAAAAATAGCTTCACATGGCCAGGGCCGAGAAGTTTTCACCTTACTCCCCTGAAATGGTTTGCTCCATTAGTGTGCTCTTCAGTTTTCTCCAGGCTAGATATTCTCCTGATTATAAATTCTATCATCACTAATACGGCACTGATTATCCATGCTAATGGAGGGAGAAGCTCAATCAGATAAAAACGATGGATAATCCATTCATGTTCAATTGTGCAGTAGTTAGTGCAGTAGTGTTTGGTTTCAGAACCATGCCTTCTTGAAGTTTTTTGCGCTTGTTGTGATGAAATACTCACATTCCTGACATTGCATTTTATCAGGCAATTGTTATTTTTATTTACTTCTCTGAAATATTTGGTGAAGGATCTTTTTTCTCACCCGGAATGCATTGTTTTTATATACCTATTTGTAATTTGCCCATATGTAAGAATTGAAATTCATGATGGCTGCATAGTAATGCCATGATTACAAGATGCATGCACCCATGCAATTAGGTGTGCGGACACATTCACCATTAAATTTGCATTATGTTAAATTGTATAGCTGCACAAATCCGTGGCCAGAATATAGCCCTTGTTCTAATTAGGATCATATGTTCACACACCTGTCCAGCCATGAACTTGCACGCTTACATGCATCACATAAACAAGCTTCAAAACTATTCGAGATGTGTTCGACAAGGAACATTGAATAAGAAGTCTTCAATGCTTCAAGGGCATTCAAGAACTTTTGGGGCGGCCATTCAACTATTAGTTCCTCAACAGTTTATGAATGGACTTGAATGGCCCTTCACACCATAAAACAAAAATGGAATAAACTTCAATGGCAATTGATATTAAAGACTTTTCGGGTTCTCTTCCACGTGTTTCCATAGTCGAAGACGACAGTTTCGACAGCATTCTGAATGACTCCACGGAAGCCTTCGAGTTCAATGGCAATTGTCAAATTAAACAAGTGACTAACAGTGCCTAAGAAATAGGGGTTTACACTAAGTAGGAATGCAAAGCATTTCTCAATATTTGATGAAGTTCAGTTGAGCATTAAATATATGAAATAATATTGGGGCCAGCAATGTATGTAGAGTGGCTTTTTGTATGGGAGAGGCAGCAGTAGTCATGCATGTCGAGGCTCATGCAAGAAATCGTTGAAGGACTGGGGCTCCAGAAAGGCTGCATTTGCAGCATACTGCTGGGATTATGAGCTTGTTAAGCCATGAATTGAATCATTTGCCAACTCCCTGAGGATGAATAACAAAAATTTTGGACAGTTACTGTAGCTAGTCTACCTCATTATATAAGAGTCACCATCCAACGACAAAGCATTTCTGTGGAAAAAATAGTGTTTCCTCACAGTTTTTTAGAGACTGGGGAATTCCATCACATACGGCAGATGATGGATCCCAAATCCTATGCTTATAGTCACTGAGACAATGTTTTGCGCAATAAAAGTCCAAAACTGAGTAAGTAATAACTTTTTGGTAACACAGTCACTATTAATGAAAATATTTTATATTCAATGTTGACGAAATAATTACAATACAAGAACAACAAGATTGAATCTGTGAAACAGGATTGAACTGGGGACATTAGTGCTGTTGGACATGGATTCTATCACCAGACTATTAGATATGGGAGGAGGAAATAAAGGTGGTATTCCTTTTTTTCCAGTCATTTTTTAATGTAAAATATTCTATATATTTCTTCTGGGGGTCTTATTTGAACTCTGACACAATTTCTATTTATACATGTCTAGTCAGGCTTCATATTCCAGAGGAAAACTAGCACAGAAATGATAAATTATCATAAATACTCCGACAGTGTCCTTTTTTTGCCTGAAAAGTCTGTGAGCAATATTTATCCATTTTAATTCTGATTGTGACAATAGCTGACGATTCACAGATTTTAAGCAGAGTAGCAATCATTTGTAGAAATGCAGAGATGATTATTGTACACCAAAATACTCTAATGAAAGTTATCCCAGAATATGAGGTGGGAGACTGTCCTTGTTTCCCTTTTGTCACTAGTAATATTTTGTCATTTACTTATAACATAATACACCTCCTACAGCTTAAATGTACCTTTGATTATTGAAGGCACAATGCCAATTGCATACTAAAAACATTTTTTGTCACATTATACTTATTTTATTAATAACCAATAGTATAACATATGAGGTACTTCCGAGTGCACCTTACTCTTCACATCAGCAATCATACATTTGGCAGAATGAAATCTAACCCCATAGGTCGATATGGTTCAAGACCAGTCATAATTCAAGAGAAGATAAGAGACTTTCTGGATGAAACAAATTTGATGGCAATGAAGCCTTTCAAGAGCATTCACGACTTCAATGTCTGCCATCATGACCTTTCAAGCTGACATCACGTCCATTCGAAAAAGCTAAATCAAAGAGTCTTGAATGCAGTTTGGCATGAATTTCATAGTGTGAAACAAGCTAAAATAGTATTGATCACAATGATTACCTGAAGGCTCCGGCTTTGGTGTTGATGGAGCTTTCTCTGGAACAGATCCTGGTGGTTGGAGGGAGGCTGCCCCACTTGCCTCAGGTGTGGAAGGCGGAGGAGGAGGCATTGGAGACGAGGTGGAACGGTGGTCGGGATGCCGATTGGAGGGGACTCCAGAGGATGATGATGCGGACGCAGACAGTGAAGAAGAACTTGGTCCTTCATGAGGATCCAACAGTGTTCGGTCCATTGGAACCTGTGTAAGGTGTGGGGCTAAGTGATGCCGACACACCTATAAAAATGAATACACAAAGAAAAACTTAGTGACAAACTATACTATATAAAAGTAATATACCTGAACTTGGCTAATCCAAGTAGCATGCCAGATAAGGTTTGACTGAGAAATTTAGATACCATTACATAGGGGGTTTTGCTTTACTTTGAAAGGATATACTTAAATTATTGGATGAGACTGTACTCAATGAAGAAGAAGAAACACTGGATTCTGAGGGGTACCAATCCTGCTTTGACTCATTATTCCCACTCATTCCATTCACTCCAGCTACACAAGCCACAATGAAGTCTCACCTTCATGAGAAGTTCAAAAACAATGCAGGTCTCAGGCAGCTGATCAATTACAACAAAGAATGAACGTAGTACAGCAAGCGCATTGAACAATTTGATATGTTCTTCTGATATCACTGGGATTAATGTTTTAAAATTCCCTACAGAAATGAAATCAATAATGAACTGGTAGCCAGTAACACCTCTCCCAAATGTCACCAGATCATCACAGTAAATGTGAGAAGACACATCAAGGAGATTCATGAAAACAGTAGTACATATGAGTATTTGGTGAGCTCATTTAAAAGACCTGAAGGGTTACTTCTCCAAGTACTCATATATATCAAATATGTAACCCAAGAATTAGATAAGAATGACATTCATATCACTAACAACATGCTTAATCTACTAAATAGTACTTACTTGAGCATAAAGTTTGAGCATATTAGAAGTGTAGCTTTCCCCAAGTAAATTGAACCAGTCATCAACTGGCTCCTTAGCCAGCTTGAGTGCAGCTGTTTTCCCCACACGTAAAATTCCGTCCCGCAGAACTTTCGTGATAGGACAATGCCTTCCAAGGCGACATACCTACAACAAAAAGAGAATAATGGACTATTATCTCTACAGTTAGGTTAATTAATATCAATACACCTACTACTATATGACAAAGAGGAGCTTTTCTCCCTAAAATAAACTATCAACTATCATACATCAATATACTTCCTTCCAGTACTGACCTCATATGTTGCACTAAGCTCCTTGAAGTAAGATCGAACTTTTTGAAGCACATATTCGTTGTCAGGAGCAACAACAACATAGGCAACATCTCTAGCATAAGAATAAGGCTCCAGTAACAGCTTTTCCCAATAATGAAGGGCATAAGGAGACAATGAGAGCCAATCTTTTTCATAACCCACCATCACTGAGGGAATAGGCTGAGGCTCACAACGATCATCAGTACCTGAAAAGAATAATTTGCATAAAACAGATAGTACAAAAGTAAAATTTTTCTGGACTCAACAATGTTCATATTATGCAGGAATTTTAAGGCTCACACATGACATCCAGGAGAAGGGAGGAGATTCTAATGACATAACTCTGAAAGAATCATCAAGAATTAAGGGCTAAAATATATGTACTTATTGTTACACTCAAAGAGACCCTGTTTCAAGAGATTTCCATTGAGGTAAAACGGTAATAATCAATAGATCAATATTTCAGGCCTATTATTGGGAGACTACTAATTGAGTATACTTACAAGGCACATCAATATGAATGACAAGAATATGTAATAGAAACCTGAAAATTAGTGTCTTAGGAGCTATTAAGCTATTTAGACAGATAAGTGAAAATTGTCAGGTCTAGTCATACTAAGAAAATCATTTGGTTAAGGTCATTTTTATTAATTAACTTTTAATATTGAGTACTTTAAATACAACAACAATAATAACATATTGATTGTTCCGCCAACATTTTGTGGAATGGACCTCCCAACATTATGAATATCAAGAGTCAAAGACTTGGATCAACTCAATGGATGTATTTTGATGCATAATGCATAAAAAATAGTACATTTTAATAAAAAGTTAATGGAATGTACCAATCAATTGGTAGACAAGAACATGATTATGATCATCTGGCCAATACAAAAAAGGGTGAGCAGAATTAATGAAAGGACCAAAACTGATGATGTGAATTGAATGCCTTTAAGTACACTAGAGTCTACTGAACACGAGGAAAAAATATCACACAAAACCTTGAGCATACTGTATATCTGTTAAGGATAAACATTCCATCTTGAATTCAACTCCAAATTATAAGTAAAAATTACTTGAATATGCATGTCATTATTTAATCTTCTTATCTTGTGGAATATTTTTTACTTAAAACAGCTGAAGCATATGTAATTTTATATTTTTAAATTTGCAGAGTATTTTTCAACTTTTTAAAAAATTTTATCAATAAATTTATTCACTAATCATTATAAAAACAACACCTAGAGACGAATTTCAAGTTTACTTTTATCTTGTGCACCATCTGTCACTGATGGATCATATCTAGTGTTTTCTGCAGCCTGTTTTAAGAATTCACCAGCAGTTATCTATTGCAAATACTTCATCCATTTAGGTACTTACACCAGTAATGAATGTATTATACTTTATTTCTTTCATTTCTTTTGGATATAAACCACTTGTTTTTTTAAACCACTAGTTATTAAACATTTTCGTATGATTCTGTAATTAGAAAGAACCATTATTTTTGCCTTAAAAAAATATTCAGCCACTGGCGTGAGTTTGAAAAAAATGGCCATTCTTTGATGTGCTAAAACACAAGTATGGCAGCCCTTAAATTCTTTGCTGGCAAATACATATTTTACTTCAAATTCAAAAAGACAATGAAATCAGTAATGACCATAAAGGCAATACAGTTCTTAATGCACAATCAGCCAGTAAAATAACTCTTTTGTGGAAGTTTCAGAAAACAAGCTCCTATCAACCACTTCATTGATTATGATTAGGGAATTCTATTAAAAAGGAACTGCAGAGTATATGTTTGAAATGCAATGCATACTAAAGCACACGAGGCATTTTATACTGATAACACTTTCTACAGACAATTTTACTAAGTTTCTCCAAGAATTAATTAATTACAACTGGCTGGCAATGAAGTAAAATTTTCAACTAAAAATTGATGAGTTACAAATAAAACCTCTAGATGCAGCACAGACAGATGAAAAATATAATTAAGGTGAGGAGATTACGAAGGCAATAACCATGAGTATAGCCAGAGGGAGGCAGGGGTGGGCAGCTGCCCCCTTCTTAACGAGACATTCCATTTCAAATCTGCTATACGAAGGCCCCCCAAGTAAGTCTACAGCTACAGATGGGTGTCCTGCCTCCCCCCCCCCTTGCATAAATCTTGGCTGATGGCAGTAACTGATGATAGAATGTTGCATAAGCAGGAAAATGGCAAGAGAAGGGTGGTCATATTACATGAGGTGAAGAAATGTAAGTGCTGATGCTTAGCTTAAGAGAGAGTGCATGAGAAAAAGCCAACTTGAAGATTTTAGAATGAAGGGCAAAGAGGAAATGATCCATCCTAATCCACCTTAACAAGTAAAACATTATTAACAATGATACACCAAATTCAGTAAAATCTTTATAACATACTCTCTGATGAAACTAAGGGTGAATCCTGGAACAGTAGCTACCTGAAGGATATTTGATGCAAGAATTTTTATTATATTCACACAGACATTTAAGGCATCAGCATGAAAAACAGCTCTTTAACTCTTGCCTCAGGACTTCTACCTCCAAGGAGACCTTCATTACCATGGAAAATACGCCAAATGTAATTATTTATGTCACCATGATAAGTTCTTTGCTTTCATTCAGAGTAATGTATCACCTTAGTTAAGATTTTCACCAGATTTCTCACTTTCCCCACATCTGCCTATACAAGGAAAATTGGAGCGTAATTCAGCTTTTCATTCAGTAACATTGCAATATTCCAATAATAATGATTTCACCTTCTTAACACAGGCTACAAAACCAATGGGACAACAGATACTATGGTAATAAGAAATATGAGAGATAGCACCAAGGACACAACTCACCTCTCCCTGCTAGACGGTGGAACTGCCTCCAAGTCAATGGTCCAGAGACAGTATAAGGAGCCTCCCAAAGGCGTGTGGTGCACTTCTTCTGAACAGCATCTTGTAACAATGGCCTAAGTCCTTTCATCACACGAACAATGTCCTGATTACAGTGGGGGCCTCGAGCACGCAAGAAGGGCCAATTATGCACGCATGCTGTCCTCTGCCCATCCTCGACACGACATGGGAACTCAGATGAACTGGGAGGGATGATGGTAGAAGTGTGGTGCTGTCGCCCAGACAGAGCAGTCGATGCCTCCAACCCACCAATTGCGATTACTCCTTGCTCCAGGGCAACTGCTGTCACTTCATTCCCATCAGATAGCTCAAGGATGTTCAGTGATAATGACTGGGATGCCAAATTACCAACATAAGCTGTTGGACCCCCTACTCCAAGATTTACAGAACCAGCAGGCTGTCGGATTCTAGAAACCCTCCTCACTAAAGCATTACTTGGGCTCCTGATGATCATGCATTGTTCCCTGATTAGCTCAATGACACTCTGGGGCACATGGTCGAGTGCAGAGGCAAGGTTGCCAATGTCTTTTTCAGTAGTACTACCTCCACTCAGTGCAGCCACTTCACTCCGACTGGACATTTTACCTTCACTATCTACCAACAAGGCCAGCGATCTTCGTTTTCTCTCAGCAGCCAGTGCCACAGCTGCAGCCGCATTCAAACCAGTAATTTCAACCTCATCCTCAAAGAAAATACCCGATGCATGAGCAAGTCGCCGGTTTACCACAGCACTGAAACCACAACTGCAGCGAACTGGGTCCTCTTCCAGGGCTGCAGGCCCAGAAGTGCCATCAGAGGAAGATCCACCATTTGAAGGAGTCACCCCTGAACTACTACTACTCGTGCCCAAAGATTCAGTCAAGTAAATTCCAGCATCACCCCCTCGAATGTTCCCCACCACCTTGGGGCCAGCATTGCACACACACAACGTGCAACTATCGAAATTGTGGTCCCTAAACAAATTGAGTACAGAGTCTGAGAGGAGGATATTGACAACTAGTGAGGAAGCCTCGGGGGGAGGAACAGACACAACAGGGATTGTCGACCCAGAACTTCCATCCCTTACCCCAGGGGTCACCATCTGGGGGGTGCCGTGGGGGCCCACACCCCCACCCCCAGCCCCTTGGCTAGCAGCCTCCAGTGTATTCATTTTCCCGAGGTATGGAGAGGCATTGGAGGCAGGACTAGGCATCTCATAAGGTGGAGGTCCAGGGGTTGCCACTGAGACTGAGGCAGGTCCATTACCACGCAACAGGCCTCCAACAGATCCTGGGCCATCTGGACCAGAGTAGGGCCCAACTAATGTTGTTGCAGGAGACACTGGGTGGGTAGGTGCACTACTGCCGACAGAATTTGGTCCTGAACTCAAGCCTAAACCAATACCACCAGGATGGCTACTCCTAAAATATAGAGTCACATTGTGAGAGAAATTGTCTTAGTACTAAGTAATTTCCTTACAAAATACCAAACAAAAAAAATAATGCCATACTCAATAAATACAACCATATGCTAGCCACAGCAAAAACCTCCACATAAGATAGGTTACTATGAATGATTTTCACATACTTAAAGAGGAAATTAAATTTTTTTTGTTCAAGTAAAGCCACGAATTAATAACTAATTGCCATACGCAATACGACATGATTTCATTGATTACTATTCACTACTTTTCCAATGCCTTTTTTTCTGATTATAATACCTAAAGATTTATCCCTAATTTCAATTATTAGAAACAGCTGGCAACTAAAATGCTGCTCTTACTGCCTATTACACAATAATAATTACAGAAAAAATAAATTTTTTTCAGTATGTTACCTCTTTTCATAACTTTAAACAATCACTAATATTGCCAATCAAATAGCTGTTTTTGAGAGTTGGTCAACATTAAAACAATCTCACAATATATACCCAATGTTTAGAAAAATTGTACTTTCATCGTCAGGGCTTAAGATGAAAATTACTTTGAATACACAGAATATGACATAAGACCAATCATGAAGTGGATCTCAAAATTGAAATAGTAACTGGCAACAAAAAACAGAAATTGGAAATAATTAAACCGTAAAATCCTAGCTCTCATCAAAATTGTCAATCAAGACATTAGCGAAGAAGTTGTGGGGACTTAAATGTGCCAGATGAGGATACAAAATTCAAATGAGTTCAGTTTTAACATTTCATTCACAGAAAAAAAATAGCAATCTTTAGACTCTGCACGTCATAGCATACCTACGGTATTTCTTTAAATTCAATTGATGGGACTTGAAAAAACCTTTTTCAAGAGATTTAGCCTAGTTGTGCCTTAATCCTCCAACCAATGTAAAGTGGTCAAAGCTCGTAGGCAGAATGCTGTGAACAAGCATATCCTTTAAAGGCAGACAAAATAAGCATGCAGGCAAATCATTTGAAAATTAATAAGGACAGCATATTTTAAACAGTAAAACATTTTGTAATTTGCTTTTTATGTTAACTACTAGGGTAAATTTGTCAAGTTATGTAATGAATGAATGAGTAAATATTGAATATTTCCACCGAACAATTTAATAAATTAGTTTGGTAATAATGCAAGTAAAGCTTGCTACAGCAATGAGTGCTATTTCCAAAGTTGCCTTTCAACTTTCCAAGCTCACAGAAATTATTCGAGCATGCAGCTCCACACTATCTGCACGTACTGAATTCAAATGCATTGGCCACTAACATTTATTAAACAAGAACTACATTGCTCACAAACATGGACAACATATAAATAACAGAATTAAGATGTCACAACACTACCAGCAATAATAATAGTCACCCCAAAAATGAGTCACTACACCTACAAGATTAGCATTACCTAGTTTGGTACTATAATTGTTTTTAATTACTTTTTAATTACTAATTAAACTAGCACTATAATTGATTTTAAGCACCACAGACTAGTAGAATCAAGATTTAAAATAGGTACACTGGACCCCTGTATCCACGATAGATACATTCTGAGAATCTCCACAGAAGTACATTGCAGTCCTCAGGGTACAGTCATTTTACCATGATTTTAATGCAATCAGATTACTAGAATAGGGAAATATATTCTTAACATTCTTACTTATGACATTATTAATTCACTATTTTAAGAGTACAAAGACGAACTTTTTACGTAAAATTTCAAACTTTAATTGTAGCAAAATTGCTCATTGTGCACTAGATTTTCCACATGGCACGCGACCTTACAGAGGAAAAGGAACCAACAGAAACAGCCTATAGGAATTCAGCCCTTCCCTACAGTCTCACATCCCCTTCCAAGAAGCCTAGTCCCAATGAAAAATATTGGCTGTCAAGTCAAGACTGTTCACTGTTTGGTAACATTGAAGTATCACATCTAAGGACTCAAGGATGTAGTTTCACCTTACACAGTTGTGCCTATTTGAACTGAAAAGACAATTATTTCGTGAAATACTCATTTCAAATTTCCCAGCTGAGTTAACCACACACAACTACTAATGTGGTAACTGCAGACATAAAAACTGTGAATACAGGGGTATCACTGTATTACCATAAAACCATGTGGAGAAATATCATAGAGAAAAAAACTGTATACATTACTCTACAAAAGCACTACACAAAGGCTACAAAACTGACTTACCCATTAAGAGAGCCTTTTTCTGGTTGTTGCATACTGACAGGTGGGAATAACCAAGAGGGTTTGTACACGCAGTGAGATGGCAAATTGATAGGAGGAAGACTCTGGCTCGGTAAATTTGTCAGTGGAGCATATTTTGACGATCCAACCAGTTTACACGTGAGGGGTGGACGGTAGACGTATGACCAGTCCTGAACAGGAAAATGGAGAAAATATTTTTATTTCAATTCAAAATAACACCCACGAACACAGCATGTTTCAAGCAGTAAAAAGAAACCAATGAAAGAATAACATAGCAGACTAAAATTAAGGGAATAAGACATCACAGATATTCCAAGTTAAGAGCAGTAAAACCCAAGAACTGCAGTAGATCATCAATTAAAATACACAGATAAAGAGTAAAAATGGTCATCATCTTCCCCAAATTTCTATTAAAAAAAGTGCATATATTCAGGATACATCCGACTAAAACTTTTGAAGCAAAACATTCAAGAGCCACATGGCAGCTCTGTTTGAGTGAAAACAAAGTCCACCAATTAACCTTTACACCCTGGATTTGTATGTCCACTTCACTGTCAGAATTAAATCTGGCTCTTCAAATTTTCCTGTTTCTAAAGCAATAAATTTAAATAAAGTGGACTTGCTATGAAGTTCAACCAGGAGAATGCTTTCTATCGGTCACAATCATCTATCACTCACAATTCTAAAAATAGGGAATTTTTAAAAATGGAAGACAATGCCCATCCATGAAAAAGTCATTTGTCTATAGTAGTATTAAATTTAGCATCCCAAATTATAAAACATAGGGGTAAGAACCATCTAAAGGAAGCGTGCATTTGAAGGTAAACTGCTTGACTGCTATTCAACTGATTGACAATAGTGGATAAAAATGATTACACACATACCTCCACATTTTCTTCTTGGGGGCTGCCCATGTTGGGATATATTTCTTGCTTGTAATGAGGAGTAAGACTGCCGGTGCTGGAAGGTCCTCCACCAATCATCAAGACATCACTCATTGATGACATCAATTCCCCTTGAGTACCATCTCCTTGACAAGGAGAGGCTATTGGATTGTGTTCCAACGATGGTGGAGTGGGAAACATTTTGGACAGCTCCTCAGGCCTGAGAATGCCCACAGTGATTCCTCCTCCATTGGTCAGAGCAGTTGATGATGATGTGGTCAAGGATGGCGTCATGCCACCACCACCCTTGTTAACCTTGGTTCCACCGGTTGTCGTGGCAGAAACTGATGAGGCTCCTGAATCCTCAGGAACGCCAACTGGTTGATTTGAGTCTGGTGGTGTTGGAACTTGCAGCTGGGAGACAGGGTAGATATTATTATTAACTATGTTAATGGAAACAATACAAAATTTCATTTTGCATGAGTTCAATGGTTGTGAGAAAGCTTTTTGACTTTTTACAGCATTTTATTATTTCATCATTATCTTAACTCCAAATTTAACTATGGTGGATATCTAAATGGAAATAATTTTCTGCCAGTCACAATGAGAGATTCATCAGCTGAACTTGACACAGAAGGAAAGATGGCTTTTAAGTAAAGAATTAACAAAAATATCAGTTCATGCTGAAGCTAACAGCAATTTTAACACATTAAAGCCACCCCTTTACAAATACGGCAAGTTTGCAAACACGAAAATATGACCTCTAATTAATATGTGGTAAAATTGTAAAAATCTAAGTTGTAAAAATCATAATGATGAAATATATTTTTCAAGATAACATGACTTACAGAATGTACTCAATTCACAGTTCTTCAACAATATTAATTTCAATTTATTTAAGCAATACTTATATTAATTATTGCTTAAATAACATTATATTAAAATAAATAAATAAGTGAATTATAAATATTTTAAAAATATTTATAATTTGCAAATTCATACTTTACACTAGCTAAAACAAACACAGAGCTCGAGTAATACAAGAGAATAATTCCCTAATAAGCTCACGGAAAACATAAATTTCAGTAAACATGACATGCAAACAAAATGTTCCGAGGTGCGACCAAGTCAAATTATCCAAAATTTGACTAAATTTACCACATTAATGAAATAAAATTTTTAAACTTCATTAATAGTACACAAATGTTAAGAATGAAAAAATAGTTAATGAGACTATCATACAATCTCTGGAAAAGCAGGTGAGGGTATAATGCCATCACCATCAAAGTTAGCAGATTAGAAAGATGAGCCTTAGCATGCAACCTCAGTGAACTCAGAGAACAGCAATTTCTACAAAATCTGGATGCACACAAAAATCCAATCACTGAGATCCTATGTCACAATGAAAATTGCTAGGATTGATAGATCTATTGGTTCAAATGGATACTACAGTAATGGAGTCACGTCAATGATTTTCTAACATTAAAATTAGGCATTAGCAATTGATAGCTGGCCACGCCTGCTCCCCTGTCGACGATTGCTTTTTTATATAATCCACAAAACTATCACCTATATCTACCCACAAAAATGATATGACTGAAATGACTCACAGCTTCATCGCTAGATGTGTCGTCCGAGTTATCAAAAATTCGATCCAGATCACTGTAGGAAGGCTGAAGTCCCTCATTGGTGAACAAATTCCCTGAGGTGCACTTTAATGGTCCGTTTGTAGCCACAACTGCACCTTCAAATTGTGGACCTCCAGGCTGACCCCCTGGGTGACCAGGTGGCCCCAGCTTTCTCTGCTGGCCACCTTGCTGCTGTTGGGCACCTTGAGGAGTGCCTGATCCATTTGGATCTTCATCCTGCAAGGAGTGAACAGTCAGTGGGAACCCACAAGGGAGAGGCAAGAAGACTGGCAGCCTTTAAAAAAGTGTCTGTCACAGCGGATGAGAAAGCCTTAATGGCAATTGGCACTCAACAGGCAGTGGCGAATTCACTTCATAAAAATTTTATTTTTAAACCACTGAGATTATACAGTGAAAACTGTTTATAACGGACCCTGTGTACAGCGGGAACTTGTCCAAAATGGAAAGTTTTGCATCTGTGACATAAGAATTCCCATATAATTGAACCTGCATTTAACTGAACCTGCTCAACGAGGCAACGGAACGAGTTTTGTTCTAAGACATGAATTTTTCACCTATGTATTATGGGATTGCAATTTTCACTCGATCACCTAATGAATTGCCATGCTAAGTCCTCCGGAATGGAATTTTCAACGATAACCTAAAGGAGGGTAATGTGATGGAAGGAGTTGAATAAAAGGGAATGACACCACCTGTTGGTAGAGGAACACGGTAGGGGGGCTCTGGGAACGAAGCATTAAACGAATTGATTTGGAAGTGGTACGTTCAGATGAGAGCAAAAAAAGTCCCACTATCAGGACCAATGGTGCAAGCACAAGCGAAAGTGTTTGCTGTCAAATCAGGGAATAGAGAGTTTGAGCATCTAATGGCTGTCTAGAAATTTTTTGAGCTCGTCAAAATATTGAGTGGAACTGGGTGTTCAGGTGGGCATGATGTGGATATGGCAGTAGTTTCCAGCTGGAATTTGAACATTAAAGATTTGATTAAAAACTACCATCTGTAGGATATATTCAACGGTGATGCAATGAGACTTTTTCCTGTATGATACCAACAACAAAATTTGTCTCTAAAAGGTGAAAAATGTTGTGGTGGTAAATACTCCAAAGAGTGACTTACCATTTTTATTTGCAGAAACATGGAGAGAGATATGGAAAAGCCACTTGTAATTGGCTAACCCGCATCACCCAGATGTTTTAAAAATTTAAACATTGGAGAGTTTCCTGTGATCTGGTGACACAACTTCAAAGCTTGGAACACGGCTAAAATAATGGAGGACTGGTAGCTTTCTTTCAATCGGAGAACGAAATCAGCCAAACGAGAGGTAATTCTTTTCTAGGAGAATTCCATGTGTCATCCTTATCTTGTGAAACTTGCGTGGTTCCCAGCATCACACCACAAGCATCGCTAAACCCATGGATCAGGGGGTTGTTTGTAACATGAAAATTCATTACAGAAAGTTTATGATACAGTCTCTTTTAACTGCTGTTGAGTCTAGTGAGAAAATTAGTGAAGAGGCTAAATCTATAACAGTTTTGGATGCCATAAATTGGTTGACCAGAGCAATAAATAGTGTCAAAAATGAAAATGTCACAAATTGATTCTGCAGAGCTGGCTATATTTTCTGTGATGGAGACTACAAAACGAATATAACGGTGATTCAAATGCAAACATTAATTACCTCACTTCTATTATGGAGTATGATGCAAATAGTGTAACAGACTTTGCAATTATTTGGATGACATTGAAGAAAACGAAAAAGAAGAAAATGATGTGACTACAAGTCTGAACAATTACAAAGACCTAATTCAGAGCATTGAAGATATAAAAAAATTTTAGTCTAGTTACCTACGAAGTTGGTCAACTAAGTTTAGAAAATGAATAGAAATTACGCAGAGAAAAAACATATGAGCAGCAAGAAAATCAAACAGTCCATTATAAGTGATAACTTTATGTGAACGATCTAAGAATATTGTTCTCTACGGATGTTTTAATGTGTTAAAAAAAATGCTGAAACAGTAGATTCCTCTTAAAATATGTTATCCATATGCAATGCTTGAAACCGGTGCATGACGGAAACTTGTCCACAAAGGAAACTTTATACAGCAACGAACAATTCTGCTATAGGCAGTTTTCACTGCATTACAATCAGTCCATGAAATTACACTGGTCAATTGCGGAGGAAATGACAATTTAAGAACTATGACCAATCCTATGATCATCATAATGTCATTTTAAATTTCATTCTCATTATAAATTAAATTATAGTTACTTAAATGCCAGACACTTTTTCAAGAGCACAACAAAAATCTACAAAGCCACCAATACTAGAAAAAAGAAAAAGATGACTGTCTAAATTGACTGGATATATTTCATTAGAATTGACATATACAACTATGAGCCATTTTCCACCAGAAACTTACTTTTGGTTTGCATTTCTACTAAACCATAAGTGGAAATGGACAACAATTTTATGTATTCATGATTTATAATTCCAGTCAAGAGACAGCCAAGTCTTGAGGATTTTAATTTAAAAGACAAAAAATTGATAAAAAGAAACTACAAAGACATTTATTAAGTATCATGCAGTAAAGTGAAACACAGCAAAGAAGACTATGATAACAAGCAATCAGACAATACACAATAAGCAAGAGAGCCCATGGAACTCATAGCTACAAGAAGAATTTAACTTTCATAAGTTTGAGGATACACTTGAAAAATGTAAAGCACAATAATTCATACCACAAAAAATCTTCCTCTCACTATAACTTCCCAATCCCACAAAAATACATTTCTAATAAAAAATGCATGCATAACTATATTGGCAGAGAGGAAAGATGATGTCAACCACTATGCTCCATGAAAGGGTAAGACAAATGGACAAAACTAAAGTAATCCCTTGAGAAACCAATTGATAATGATCACAGTAAAACTCCAATTTATGAAGTCAGCAGGATTGAGAAAACAGCAGTCTGTATTTTCAAGTTTTGTATTTTTAAACCTTTTTAATAAATTGAAAAAAAAAGTATTTATTTTTGCTTCCCCTAACTACTACGGTCTTTGATGAAGTGTTGAAATGAGTTATGGTTGTTATTTGTGTAAGCATTCTAAAAAAATATCTTTTACAATAAAGAACCCTAAAATAACTATTACTTAGTAGTTGCCTAAGCAAATATGAACATGGTACTGGCAAAATTTCCAACCAGTTAAGAAAATGTATATAAAGCTAAAATTGAGTGTTCAAAGTCATATGTTAAAATATATTGTATGAGAATTTAATTTTCTAAATCTGCAGCCAGATAAGAGGAGGAATTACTACGGGCACTTAAAATTATATTACTTCTACCATCTACTACGCTATGATGGCAGCTGGCTTAACCTTGCTTCAAATCATCCTCGCTTTGTGCAATCAACTAGGTAGGTAACCAGAACAGGGGATATTGAATTCAGTGAAACCTCACTACTACGCTCCTGGAATTTAGGTTTTTCCATGATATACAACATTGTCTTCAGGTTCCATTTCCAATGACTCTTTGAATCCTTGTAATGCAATCTTATTCCTCTAATCACACTTTCAACTTTTGAAATATCCCATGATTTACAACAATTAATGAGAAACAACATGACGGCTGGCACAGTTTTAACTGTCAGTATGAAATAATGCAACCCTGAGTTCGTTGCCGAATAAATGGTAGATCTGAGCTTCACAATGGATTCACTTTATAATCATCATGTGAAAAATTAATATTGCAATAATTCTCAGTGAATTATAGGGACACAATGCAATGGCTCACCTACAGTTGCATCGAAATACATGCCCCCTTTGACTACCAACCGAGATTATCATCTCGCACTTCTATATGAGGTCAATGACGCACTCTACCATGATATAAAAAAAGAATATCAGTTTTAGATTGCCTTCCTAGCTAAGTGGTATTGCTGTCTGATGGTGTGGTTTGAGCTGTGAATCATGTCTCTTCTAACCGCATTCACAATTTCCATAATATTGCCAGACGTTGCTGGTTGGTTCTGACTTTGGTTGAACCACAGGGCTTGAGGTTGATGGAAATGATATCGAAGAGCTTACCAATTCCTATACGAGAGTGCTGATCACAAAGGAGCTTCAAGAACTCGAGAAAATGGTAGAAGGACGTAGCTGCTAAAAGGATACTACTTATAATAGAAATACACTGACATATAGGGAAATTAACAAATTACCCACTATTTGGACACTATCAAAAGGACAGGTAATGAACATTCTGACATAGAAAGAACTGAACAATTAGCACTTACGAATTCACAATATTTTGTCAAGTTTTACGTAGAATTTTTATTTCACGACCAGAAGACATCTTCAGGAATGCAACATATCACCTATATGTAACAACCAGCCCCTAATACTCTCTCACCCATGAAGGTTCGCACCTGAGGTGGTATGTTGCATTCCTAATGATGTCAACAATTTAATGAAACTGGTCAAAAAAGAACTTCCACAGAAAAACTTTTTTAAGTTTTTGTCAATTCCTAAACATTGCGAAGAAGTCTCTATAAGTTAAGGTTGAAACTATCAAATTTGGACTGAACTTTAGCCATGTTGCAATGGAAAAAATAAATTGGGCACTTAAAAAAAATCATTTGGATAGTGTTTAACAAATCATCCTTGATCAGTTTTTCAAGGAAAAACTTTTAATGTGCCTGTATCATCATTGGAAGTGAGGCTATTATTGTTTTCCATTGAAGGTTCAATTTGTTCTTTGCTAAGCTTCAATTAAAATAGTTATGCCCTCCATGCTATTAATAAGTGTTTAGTGTTTATGCACTCAATTCATGGATGCTAATAAGGTTGTAGGTCCCTGATGTAAACAACCAGCCCCTCATAATCTCTCACCCATGAAGGGTTGCATGAGTGAAATGCAGTTTCTCATGTGGCAATAAAAAATGCTAATTCTTCAAACCCTTGCAGAAATTCCAAAATTTGCCAGATTAAGGCATAATTACTCTAGGTTCAATCCCCATCAAATTTTAATACAACATTATCTCAACCTTTGTGTCTTCTGAAAGTTTTTATTTTCAACTTTATTTGTTATAGAGCAATATTTTTTATGCTGAAAACAACTTTATCTTAATTTGTACAGGTCACAGGGACATGGTTGTGACACTGTTGCCATTGTCTTGAATTCAGTATTACAATATCAGTTCTTATGAAAAAATGACACTGAAGCATTTATTTCTAACAATTTTTAATTCAATTTTAGCCAGGGTTGTTCACACATTCTGCGAGTCTGCATCGCTGAGAAACAGCATTTCCAGAAAAATGATATGTACGGAAATAAAACAGGCTTTGCGTCGATGTTTGTTTCAACACGATTGGCCCAGGCATTCTCCTTATATTCAGCTTAAAACTCTAGGTTTCATAATTTTTGCACCGAAAGTAGACAGCTTGAATATGATGTATATGTCTATTTACTTGACTTTCTATAAAGATTTATGATTGGCTTAATGGTAGTGGATAACATCACTTGCTTTAAAAGCCACTTTAAAATATTATGAATAGATAATGAATAATGTGTACATGACAACTTAGGGGAAAAGGGGCGAAAAATTGCCAACTCATACTTCAGTTGAGTGGGCTCATAATAGAGTTTGGTAATGGTTTAAAGACCAAATCAATTGTTTGCATTTACACTACAGAGCAATATGGAATCATACACACAGGAAGAAATTACTTAAGTTTCAGATGGAGTCAATAGGGACATTTCCGAGTACAAATTTGAACGAATGTCCTTCTCTAAACAGTCATGTTAATTTTGTTCAGCTACTCAAGAAAATTAAAACTGATCCTCAATTTATCTACCAAGTATTTTGCAATGACAAATGACAGGCTGGCATCTAAGTTGAGATGACCATCTCCAAAAAGGACAGACTTTAAGTTTTGTAAAACGTACAAGATCTAAACATGCAAGACAAACTACCTATGACTGTCTACACACAGTTTAAAGAGGCACTACCACAATCTAAAGTAATCTTTTTAACATGTAATGCGATTGAAGAACAAGAAAGCACAAATTTACCGGTATTCCTCACTGAACTTTGGGCATCCGAGAGACAATGAATGATAAGTATTGCTGTGCAGATCATCAAATGATGATATGCAACAGAAGTGATAGGATGGTCAATGAAAACCATATTTCAACCTCACACATCTCTTCAAATTCATGGAGTAAATTACTTTTTGTGATTAATAATTATTATTTTAGGAATCTTAATTTTCCATAAAAACCATTTCCCAACTAAGTGAGGTCATACCTTCACAGAATCAAATCGTTTGAAACCATCCATGCTTACGGTTGGAACAGCTACATCATCATCAAACTCGTAGGGATCAGATGATCTCTGGTTCGGCAGGCTGCCATCAACGTCCATCTGCAAGAATAAACGCACAGACATTAGACATCAGAGAGATTTGAAAAGCAATAGACCCAACCATCCCTCATAATAATCACCAAAAATTATGCAGCTTAATGTCGAGTACTTACTGGTTCCTGTTTAATTTCTTGCTTCACTACCATGAAGTTGTTTGAAGCCCCACCAGATTCGCTCATACCATTCTGGATAGGCGGAGGTGAAGCGGCAGTATTGTTTTGTACGGTACTGGAGTGTGAATTAAGATGAGCATTGTATGAAGAGTACAGATCACCAGATCTAGATGACCATGAATTCTCTATTCCTGAGTCGGATGGTTTGAACCTCTTCACCGGATGGTTCAACCTGTGGACACGGATTTCTCATTAGTTAGAGTGAAATTGTTGGTTGGCTTCAAAAACATGAATACTTTTGCTGCCAGAAGGCCAGTCTATCCACCTTTGGCACCTTATCAAAAACCACCAACACCTGATACATTTATTGACAAACATTCTCGCACTCACAAAAATACAACTTCAAAATGTAATAAATATGCATTATTTTTCACCATTCAAGCCCCAAGGTATTACTTCTCTTTGAAACATTAGCATTACAAAATAATTAACACACTGATTATTTTGATTTAAATGGGATAACATTAAGAACAGCAAAGAAAATTGGCAGGGTGAATTTACCCCAGAAATGAAAGGTTTAAAAAATGACATCAAATGAACAACATACTAGTTAGATTAATTAGACCTTAGGCTTCACAACATGAGGTAGATGTTTATGATTAACGTTAACCATACAATTCTCACAGCTTGAATGGTGGTGAAGAAAAATTATTTGCCAAAAATTAATAGAACAGCCAAAACACATAATTGCAACTTGTGTGGTATTGTATCATATATTTAATCTTGATTCAAAGGATTTATCAGTGTTTGGGCCAGGAAGAAACAGTAATCTCCCGGCTCGGTATACTGATGCTCCAGAAGTAGGGGGAGTAATACAATCAGTAAGGGCCTACTTGAGAGGAATACAGTAATAAAATTCATACCATTCCACAATCACAAAAATCATGCACCTTCTGCATAACACTGAAAGATTTTGAGTAAAGCACCCAAAAATATTCATGGCAACAAACAAAAGATCCTTAGTGATTTCTTAATCCCGAATGAGAATGAATAACCAATATTGTTTTGATGAAGCCAAAATAGTCACACTATTTCCTTAATCTCCTTAAGACACATCAACCTATGATAAAAGTGAACTCCTTACAAGTCAAAATTAAATATACTAATTCAAAACTTTTATATAATCATCAGTCACATTTAACCACGGCATTTAACAAAAAATTTAACACTCTACACTGACAAATCAATTACAAGGTTTGATTTCATAAATGCAATGTGCCACCTCTATTTGCAGGTTCAATGAGCTCAATAATGAACCTTAGTTCAAAGATGGCTGAGTTTCACAACACTGATCAGAGTTGGACTCATTAATTTAGCGAGGAAAAGATACCAAGTGAATGACTGTCAGCAGCTTGGCCTCTTGAGCCTCGCACAATAACAGGATTTCACTACATAACACTGCAAGGTAAGCCACGAGACAGGCATGTAGTTAATAACAAGAAAAGGAAATTCAAGCTATAAAATGAATGTTTACACTTCTTCACCATCTCTCACTTGTGAAGTGAATAAAATCATAAACAGCAACATGCAATAGTCAATATTGACTGAGCTGAAGGTACATTTTTACAAGGGGCAACCCCAAAGAATAATGGGGACCATCGCCATAAGGCAAAAATTAAAACTGCAAACTGACCAAGCATCAAGAGTTGAGTAGTTGTAGAGAAGTTCCCAAGGGCGTTCATCTTCCACCAAGGCATCTTCGTACTCCCTTGATGAAAGGACAGGCCTTTTGATGGCAAATGATGGGTGGCTGGCCACTGAAGCACTTTGGGCACTGACGGTTGTACTAACCGATTGGGTAGGGCCAGGAAGAGGAGTGGATGGGGGCAATGGGGGTACAGACAGTGGAGCATTGCCCACAGAATGAGCACTGGCTGGACCTTGAGACCCTACCCCTCCAACACTGTCCACTGGTCGGGAGGCCTCAACGCTTGATGCAGCTGGGTATGGTGAGAACACCTGAAAAAAGGAAAATATATAGTGGATTGGATGATTCCACACAAAGACTCCTCGCACCAGCACATGCGAAGTCTTTCAAGTCTTGAAAATTGAAACTATATTCAATGATGCTTATAGGATTTATGAGAAACCAGTTTTTATCACATTCTACATAGCAATTTAACCCTCATGCGGAATCCTTAATTTTGTAACACAAACTGATCCTCGGCACTCCTGCAGCACTCAATTGCCAAGAAGTTAAAATTGACAGTTATAATTGAAAATATTATTTTCTACTATCTGAGTCTATTTAATATTAAATCAAACTGAAACACTCCCTCAAGTGTAAAATAGGACACAATCAATTGAAGAGCAAAGATGCAAAAGCTGAAGGATTCACTAGGTGAAAGGTCCAAATGGTAGTAAATCAAACTTTGTCTTCCACAGCCTGGAGGCCTCAACACCCCCAACCCAGGATGATAATACTGGCTTTCCTCCATAGTTCACCTTCTCCCTTCCCTCCCTTTCACCCACCCCACCCACACCATCTCCTCTCACACATATACATACATGTATTCCGATCGATCAATGTTAATTCAGTGTATCTGATGATGGTGTAACTACCTAAACCAGTTGTACTCATAATAATAAAACTGTGGAAGACATAAGGCTTCATTTACTACTATGAAGAACAAAGGTTTTGATGCATATATTGCAAAGAATTTTTTTAGCATTTGTATGAGCATGCATTACAAATTACATAGGAATTATTTTGGTATTAAGGTCATAGATTTGCAACATCTGCCTTTTCATCGTGCTCAGGTGGAATTGCTATTGCTGGAGTTTTTTTACTCAGGTTTTCTCTCAACTGGTCTTGGCTGTGGTAAACTCTGAATATTAGGGATGTCCCTTATAGCTGATAGGTAGCTTTTTGACTGCGCTTAGTCCCTCCTCTCAGCGTGTTTATTCACCACATTATCTAACAATACTTTCGGGAAACTATGCCCAACATATTTACTTTCCCCTGAGATTTAGTCACGTAAGAATTATTTCAGCTGCAATTCTACGCACGTTTAAAACATCCATAAAAATCTAGATGACAATTTCTGTTTTTCACTAGCTACTGCACCACTGAACCATTTGATGCATCATATCTGCGCAAGACTTAGTGAGATTTTAGTTCAATATTATTTCTTGCTTGCTTTGTATCACGAAATCAATTTTTTTATCATAAGCCTAAATGACAACAAAATTATGCACTTTCCATTTAAAGAGACATATGATACCAGTGTCATTGCTTTGGTGAATTCAAAAATCGATGAGAGCCATTAGAAAAAAAATTCACAGGCATAATGTTTGATTTTTACATAGCCCCTAACATTGTATATCTAATATTTTTTATTTCTGAAGCAACTGAAGGGATGTAAAAAATGCTATCACAAGTTAAATTACGTTTGCTCCCATGATAAGGACTTAAGACTTCCATAATGATTCTTTCTACTAAATTTGGGACTGCTCTTGTCCTGTTATTGTGATCCAATTATGAAATGCCTTGAAGAGGATACCACAGGGAAGTATCACTACCCCAAAAAAATCTTAATTCCACACTTTACTGGCTTTCACAGGGCACATTGCCAGAATAGACAACGGCTTCTGAACCTAACTTACGGATCATCGACAAAAATTTACTCACTTAACTAATATTTCCCAAATACACATTCAAGGCATTCCAAATGAACCTTATGAGAGCAAGCTAATTAGATCCCCTTTCCAGCCTAGTCTACTTATTGTCAAACTACTAATATCTAACAAAATTTTGAAGCCAACTGCTGGAATACCTGCTGGTACTGACCGAAAATAATAGGTCCATAGCAATTTTCCCAAATGCAAGGCACACTACTTTTGAAGGATCTCAAATGTCTGGCAGTTATCACTGTTATTGCAAATCAATTGCAATGTAAAGTAGTTTTTACCATTAACAAGGTAAGAGAACAAAAAATCAAAGAGAGCACAAACAAAAAAAATGAAGAACAGCACCAAAAACAAGGCCAAATTGATGGAATTTCACTGGTTCAAACAAAAACTAATTTCAGTGAAAAGCTGAGTGATAAGATCATTTGGTGACTAATCAGGCAACTTCCTCTAAGTAAAAAAACCTTAAGTAAGACACAGTGAGTAGACGTATCCATTTTATGAGCAAGACTATATTAAGTACTGTAATGCAAATATCATTTTCTGAACTGAATTACAGTTTTGATTTGCATCATTTGGATATCATAAATTGCCATTCGGTTGTCAGTTATTTACCTTTTAGATATTAATTCAACAGGCTTTTCTTTTGATCTAGTTTCTTAGTCGCTGCCTTTAAATGAATAGTTGATTAATTAAAAGCTCAGGGTAACATAGTAAATATACTACCAGCATTATCCGCATCGACATTGAGTTATACATAAATTAACATGGCAATGTGACACTGAATGGTCAGAGATTTCAAAGGAATCACCATTAAGATTATAAATGAGAAGTAAGATTCAATTTTGTATACACTGAACTAGCATGTATGTTATTTCATACTCTTATCCCTCCCAGTGAGAATCAATGGGAATTACTGCTAGTACCTTTAATATCAGAATTAGCAAGTACCATAAACCATTCAGCTCTCCATTATCCCTGAATTCCTCAACCTTACTTCGTCAATGCTTAAAAAACAGCCTTGGCATCATTAAAATCAGAAACAATCTCTGGAAAAAATTACAATGTGTAGGCAAAAATTCCTCCAGAGAAAAAATTTCCTGAAGCCATACCATCCACTATCAGTTATTACATACTTGTAAAATCAAAGTGGTGGATATTTTTGGTGAAAAACTCCAGTATATGAAAGCCACTCAATCTATTCTCCACCTAATCAAACTCCTCAAGAAACAGTAACTTTCAGGACCACTTCAACCTTTTTACGCTCTCTCACAGTGATACCTTTGACTTACTGCAGAATATAACAACATACAGTTGACCCCCGCTTTACGATGGGTTTGACTTACGATCTGAGCTGATTTTGCACACGCTTTAAAAATTTACAATTTCTCCGATTTTGTTTTAAATATCGATAGTGTTTTAAATATTGGTTTAATAATATTTGAAATAATTTTAATCCAGGATATTTCGTATGCATTGGCTCTGTCGCATACACTGAATGGAGAGGTGCAGATGCTCTTTAAACCAATTTCTCGCCTGGAAATAATGCCGATTCAACATACGATGGAATTCGCTTTACAATCAGTCCTCTGGAATGGATTAATATCGTAAAGCAAGGGTCTACTGTACTGCTATGCATGGCGAAAGTATGGCCTTACTGAGTGACCTAATGGCTACAAAGTTAGGTATGTCAATATAGGACTCCCAAAGCTTCAGAACAAAATTAGGTGGAGACGTTATGCTGGATTAAGTTTATCAGGTCCCAATCTTTTGCTTTCATTCCAATCTCCAATACATCTCTTATTTCAGTCTTCCTCCCCTTCTCAATGCAGTGTAAAATTCCAGGGCTGAAATTACTGCAATGGTTCTCCTCTCACATGCATTTGTCTAACTCTCTCAATCAGGGGAATTCCAGCCAAAACCCCCTAGGGATCCACCCACCCCACCCTTACAGTAATCACCCATGGAAATACCAAAACCATTATCCAACCTCCACAACACCAGCATTCACATTTTACCCCTTTACCTCCCTGCTCTCCTACTCCTCCCATTGCGAAGAAACAGCTAATTATCAAAACAATTTCCAAATGATTTCCCATGGAATGGAATTCCCTTGAGCTGCTTGCCAGTCCACAGCTTTGTTGAGCATTGCAGGGAAATTTGAAAGCACTTCCTAATTTAGACAAATAATAGCTTGTTATGCATGCAAGCTTGTTATCCTGTAGAGGTGATAAGCACAAATAATTCGATAATGATCATCATAGTTGATATCATTCTGAAGTATGTTACCCCAAAAATATTTGAAATTTATAAAATTCGTATCAATATAAACCTATTGATTGAATTAAAAAATAGTAAACTGTTAATAAAACAAATTATCTATACATTAATTAAACAAGTTCAGTAAACCATTTTAATATGATTCAATCAGTAGTTTTAGTTACATCTATAATCCAAGCACTCTTAAACTTCATAGAGCCACAGGAGCTTGAGGCATCAGTTTGTGAAATCTTTTAGAGAAATACTTAATAAAATAATAGAAATGGCAAATAAAAGTGCTTCCTTCAACCAGTTTATAGTCTCTTACAAAATAATAGAGCAATGATGGTTTCAAATCAGCTCAGGTCTAAAATACTCAGGTGGAAGCCCCTAGAGGCTCGGAGGCTACATGCTAGGCTTAGTTTGGTAGAGAAATACTGGAGTGTTTCAGAGTGACACAGAGAATATTATCATGACTCCTCACTATGTCTCTAGGTCTGACAGAAGCGATAAAATAAGAGAGATACATTGCCGAACAAATAGGTACAACTTGTTCTTTCCGTCCACAATAAGCGACCACAATAAAAACTGAGCTCCACTAAATTCACTCCCATATTACATATCATTTCATCTCCCGAAATTTTGTCCCAATATTAAAACATCAACATTCAGTTCTTACCTGATTCGACACTGATGAAACTGATTTTGGCCCATTGAGATCAGTTGGTGTGGCACCAGGTGTTCCACGGTCCTGAGATTCAACTGGAGTAGCTGGGCGCCCTCCCATTCCAGCACCGGTATTTGACAGAGGAGGATGAGGACTCAAGGTAGGCATAGTTGGATCTGTAGCATAAGAGTCACATTGTTGGAGGAACTTGCAAATTTTTTTAAAAGAAACTTTAACTCATGCATCATAATGATAAGCACAATTGCTTCATATACAGTGGCAACTCATTAATACAAAGTTGGCGGGGCTGAAAAATCAGCACTTCGTATTTTCCAGTTTTGTATTATCAAACCTTTTTAATAAATTGCGAAAAATATTTCCCCTTCCCTCCTCACTTCTCTGGTCTTTGGAAACGTTTTCAAACAATTTATAGTCATTATTCAAGAAAGCATTCATAATAATGCCTTTATATCATAATGTTACAAACAAAACAACTATCACCTCTAAGTTCCCCATACAAATGATTTTTAGCTGGAGATCATTTTCTTTGCAGAATTTTTGCCCAGTTCGAAGACGTATATTAAGCAAGTCCTGTATTTTGTATGAGACTCTAGCTTTCTTAATCTGTGGCTGATCAGGACATGCAACTGGTATGGGCATTCAAAAGAGACATTTGTTCTAATATCTACATAGTTAAGACGGTAGCTGGCCCGATCATGCATCCAATCACCCTTTCTCTATCGCTCAATCATAAGTAGAATGAGCAAAGGACTCAGTCCATTTAAAAAATCCTTCACAGATCATTATTTGTGGTCTCTTCCACATCACCTGCTGGATATCCGAACTTGAGAAGAATTATTATTTCGTTCCAATTACTAATCGCTTGACGACAAATTGGGTGTGATCCGGACATTTTCCATATCTTTATCAGCTCACAGCATACTAAGTTTCCGGTTCTAAATGGCAAGATTTTTTGGACAGATGGAATATTAATGAGGAGGTCGTGGAGAATGATACAGAAGAAAATAGAACCTCAGGAGAGCGAATGAATGCTTCAACTGCCACCCAGGCAATGCCTTTGCTTGCAATGACAGCGCTTCACCAATCTAATGCTTATTGATGTTTCTAACAACTACACAGCTAAGATGGCTGGCCCGACTGTGCTTACAATCGCTCTTTCTTTATCAATCAATAATAGGTAAAAAGAGCAAAGGACTCAGTCCATTTAAAAAAATCCTTCTCAGGTCATAATTCGTGGTTTCTTCCATATAGCTTGCAGAATATACGAACTTGGGAAGAAGTATTATTTCATTCAAAGCCAAACGGTTTCACCGCTCATTGAAATTTGAGTATGAAACATTAACTCATGATAAAGTTCCTTTTCACTTTGATGATTCATGCTTATAGTTCTATTCTGCAAAACATTAATCCAGTAAAAAAAATTGATTACTTTTTTATCCTTCTATGCATAACCTCTACATGTTGTGGGTGTTATGCTAAAAGCCATTTGATCCAATGGCATCCTTATATACCATTTCGGTAAGCTAAACATAGAAGCTAATTAAATACCTCATACTTAAAAAGTCATTACCGAATCACTCCACAATTTTCAGAACATTTTATATGCTTTCGTGTGAAAGAGAAACTCCATCCTAAATGGGCATCACTGAGATATTCCAGATCCAGCGTTCTCCATTCAATTATTTAGTTATTTTCTTCCCCTCTGCGACTTATGCCTTCTATACTTGACTGCGCTGTGGAGCACAAAATACGTAAACAAAATAACTTACTGCTTGAAGGGTAACTTAGTAAAATTAACTCAAGGGGAACTTAGGAAGAGGTAGGGGTTGCGGAAAAAATCTGCCGCAGCCGAGGCTGAAACCTAATTCCTCTCTGTGGTAAGATCCTGATAACGACAATAAGTTTCTTGCAGAGTAGTATTTCCGTACTTAGATCCTTCTAAACGTCGTATGATTTTGAATTAGAGCGCATCAGGATCCAATTCATGCCTATGTTGTGTCATATCCAAATATTAAAATGCCTAGGACTCATAAGTTACTCATGACATCATAATGAAATCTGACTCAATTGGTCATTTGCCTCGTAGAAATCAGGGATAGCAATGATGATAGATCAAATATAATGTATCAAGGACTGGTTACTCAACGAATTCATTGTAGTAATTCATGGATGAAAGTTGGTTCCAGTAAAATTTCATGGAGATACCCCTACATCATCTTGGAATTAAGTTTTTAAAAATGTTTCCGAGGCGATTTTATTTCAAGATTTCAGTGCAATGTTATACTTCATAGGACGATATTTCACAGACAGCGTCTTCTTCGGGTTGAAATATCGGTCAGTATATCACAGGTCTTATACATTATAATGTTATATAGTCGAGCCACTCCCCAAATTGGGTCATCTGTTTCAAAATTTGAAATTATTTGTTTTAAATGCAAAATAATATCAATCACAGGGATGGCTATACCCTCGAAAATTCTTGGAAATTGCTTTTTTTTCCTATTCTCTCAATAAATATGGACAATGGGAGGAGTAAACAAAGGTTTATTCATAGCGAAACCATGGATTTTAGGGATAGTGACTGCGGCATGTATCCAGATCCTATTTCCCATCGTATCATTATTATACTAAGTCTAAATTCCACAAAGTCAATTCGTCAACTATCTTGTCTATTTCCCATCATTTAATCGCGTTTTTTTCCATTCAAGCACTCAATAAATTAAAATTGCCACTAATAGCACATGGCAGTGAGTTGGTACATGGCACCATACATGAGTTATAACCAAAAGAGGAATGTTTACATTATGGAGATGAAACTAACAGTTAAAACAAAAATAAGGGAAAATTGCCTCAAGCTACCATTTTCTCTGGCACTCGAGATCTAATTCATCCATGACTTAAATTTGATACTCAGGAACTCAGGAACTTGTGAGAGTTGAATGCTTTAAAATTCTCGCATTTTACACAATTCATAGTTTATATTTGGCAACGCTGATTTGTTAGGTGTCTACGTCGGCAAATAGAGAGCTTTTCTGACACGATTTCCCCCATGGTTTGTAAAAACAAACTCAGTTTCTCTGAGGGGACTGGGTCTGACGTTCGTAATTTTGAAAATTTCGTACTTTCAAAACTTCGTATTTTCAAATAGTGCCATGTATTTAGCATAAGCATTTCATCAGGACCGACAGTTATGCTTAGAAAAATCGAAACTTCGTATGATTGAGTTTCTACTGTATATCATTTCCTTTCATATGAGCAACCCATATTTATTGAACTACAGTGAATTGAAAAGATGATCGCATTTTAAATGCAGCTTATTGCATGCTATTTTGGAAGATGTATGCTTGACGTCACACCTGCCGTCCACCATACGGCATTACGGCAAATAGTTAGAGTTTAACTGTTCACTTTCCGTTCCTTTATCTTTAGCCTCAAGTTAGTTCATTGTAACAATATGTTGAGTTACAAAGAGTATTTATGTATTTATGTGTGAATCATTTTGTAATAGTTGAACTAAGAGAAATCATTAGACCTATGCTGAGGCCGCTAACAACATTATTTTTTTTCCGAAACAGGAGAGAGATGTGGGAAAAGTGTAACGATTGTCTCTCCTATAAGCCCGCGAGAATATAGTAACTCTATAATTTCATTCCTAGTAAATACTTAGCATTAAGACATGTTTGTTTACGCAGTTCAAGTATCTGCAAGTAGGTTGGTGGATAGATGTGTTGAAAAATGGTCTGTATCATAATAGGGACTATTTTATGGCCACAAGTACATGCATTAGAGCAATGCTGAGTGTAAATATGAGGCAATTTTCATGGTGATTGTTTTTACGCATCTGCTCATGCAAAGCAACAATGGCTTTACACTCATATTGTAATTATTCGCCATGATGGTGTGGGTAAAGGCGTTGGGTGCATGAAACTCAAGCATAGCACATGATCGAGGCCCTTCCACATCATTTTTTCCTGATGAATGTGTTTCAGAAACAACGAAGGATTCCCAATCCCTAACATGTATATTGGTAACTACATCATTTTTAACTTACTAACTATTACATAGAACTTCAACTAACCCTTCAGAGAGAGTACACATAGTAGCCAATTTTGGGATTTTATGCTTCCTCTGGATTGACACTTAACAGGCGGAAGGTGTGTCATTAACCAAACATTTTCACATTTTGAAATCCGAGGGTACTTTTTGGCAAAGAGAGAGAGGTAGCTCTGATCAGTCATGAGTCATTTTGAATAACATTAACAATGGACAAAGATAAGATGTAAATTTTTATCGCAAAACATCACATTTACTTTGAATTTCCTAGTCCTTATCCTCAATTGCTGATATTTGTTAATCGTTCACTCACCATGAAGAGTTAACTCACAGGAGAGATGATAATAGGTGAAGAAGCAGAGGTTTGTGAAGAGCTTCATATAAAACGAAGTATTTTACGTAAACGAAACGTGGATCATGGACTGTTTTCTTTGCACAATCAACCATAGCAGGGGAAAACCCAAAAAATTTAAATCTTTGACAACATACAAAAATGGTCATAAGTTATTTAACCCACAGGAACAGCATTCCTACATATGCAAATTATCAGGTGATAACTTTAATAAATGCACTTATTGTGGAGGCATATTTTGCTTTACATGCTTATACGATATCATTCAACATCATGCTGCATTACGCAATGAAGGATGAAATTCCTATGGTTATAATACACGTGATTTGGGAGAGAAAATACTGTGTTATCATACCTTATGATTGTAATGAACTGGAAAGGATTAACTTTCTCTCCCCTGAGATCTACGTTTTGCTTCCTCAAAATGTAACCAATAAATGCAATGCAAAGTATAAAAGCGGAACAAAATTCTACAGTTGCATTTTTTTGCAAACCTGGGCCTATGGGAGATAGTGTGTTACACTTCTCCCACATTTCTCTCCTGTTTAAAAAAAAATTGTGTTGTTAGCAGCCTCAACACAGGTTTCGTGATGTTACCTTATCAGTAGGGATCTATGGATGAGCTCTCGCTTAGTTACATGCACAAATTCATTTTCAAAACAAGCCTCAACAGTGTAAGAAGTTCAGACAATGCCCATGACAAGTGACTTTAAATTAATATATGTATATGGTTAAATATCCCTTCGGTTCCGTTACTCTGGAAGCAGAATTTCCATCGTTGGTACAGGATATACAGCAGTGCATATGTTTGCATATGTATGTACAAGCATCCATAGAATACACCACTCTAAGTGTAGCGCTCCTGATCTCAGTTTGATGCCGCTTGGAGTCAAGAAAGTCTCTGAGTCTGAGAAAGATGCCACCGCCAAAGTTCAGATGCCACCACTACGCACTGTTACATCCGAATGGCAGGAAGAACATCAGATCAATCTGATCCAGCCCTCTATTTAGGCCATTTTTCACCCCATTGGATTTTCGATAACTTTGAGAATTAGTATATCGGGAACTTAGTACTAGTAGTAATTACTTAGGCCTCAGGTTTGCATTGGGCAAGATTCATCATCCTCTATTACCTCTATTTCTTTCAAAAAATTTCAGTTCTCCATTATAGCCATTCTCACTCAACAGCCACATCATTTATAATGAAGGAGGCTAGACATATTCAAAGAGGCACAATCTTCATAATTCATTCTTGGAAATTAGTACAGATATTAACAATTTAAGGGAGAAAATTAAGAGAAATTCTAAGGGTACCATTAAAAATGTCTTGCAGTGTAGGAATGAATTTTGTTTCAGCATTTCTCCTCAATACCCCAAATCTAAAGCAAGGATCAAAGATCCACATTCCCAGTGGCTTTCCCATCAACAGTTCTAACTTACCAGGTGGAGCAACGGAAGCAGGAGGCTGAGAGTGGGGGTCAGGAAGCGGAGATGGCGCTGCGGAGGCTGGCGAGCCCACACCACCCACCGCCGGCTGTGGACCACTGAGGGAAGGATTGGGGGTGAGGGAGGACGAAGAGGACGACGACGACGAGGATGAAGACTGCACCGTGGTTGTGCCACTATTGCCTCGATATGATGGCGTGCCTCCAGATTGTGTTGCCGTGTTTGTCGCTGAGGTTGCTCCAGTTGATGACGTAAGAGGTGGTGGTCTAAAATAGATATAATTATTTCTTAGCAAAAAATTACAATTTTTTAGCATTCACACAAATTATTACAAGTTAAATAGGCACCAATAGTAGCAAGACAATGTCAACTCCACTTTAATGGCCCATTTAAACACTAAAAAAATTCTAGAGAGAAATATTTTACAAAAAGAAAACCAAACAGGAAAAGAATTCCAATGATGAGAAAAAGAGAGGATCTTGAAAGTTTATTAGTATCAATTACAATTTAAGTTACTTTCAACTGTAATTGATTCATCAGCAAAAATCTTCTCCACCAAAGACTAATACGGACATCATAGCTTATTTTATTCATTAGAGAACTGCAATAGCCTTGAGTATTTCAAAAACAGCGGATTAATTAAAAATACCTCAATGGCAATTCCATATTTTCATTGAACATAAACAACATCTGGGTCTTACTTGGCAATTGCCCAAATTATTTTAAGGCAAGGCTGCTGATGCAGCAAACACCCCTCCTTAACTACTTCTAAAGCTTCCCATTGGTGAGCATCAAGAGAGAACCCACAATTAATGAAAAACACAAAATGAAATATTCAGCTATATAAATAATTTAAGCATAAAAATAAATAAAAATATAAATATAAATAAGCAATAAAAAATGAAAAATTCAATAGCAATTAATGGGAGCAGGGAAAAGTCAATACCTTACTTAAATTAACTACCACCCATTAAGTGAATAAAAATATATGTAAGCAAAACACAAGGGCACAATAATGTTAGAATCCTTGGCTACAACAAATTCGCCAATCCTAGAAGATTTTTTGCAAAAATTAAATCACAAAGAAATTGCTTTAAATGCCAATGAAAAGTAAGACACAAAATTTAGATCTATCCATTCTCCATTTCATATTAAGCAAGATGTTACATTTAGATACATTCATTCTTCATTTCATAGTATGCACAAAAAGCAAAATTTATTCAAGTACCCTTGACAAACTTTAAAAAGATACAAGCCAATATCTGATACAGCTTTCACACTACCACCAATGCCCACCAATAAACAAAAGCACTTCCTGAGTTTGCTGAATAAAATATTTTAGCAAATCATTTAGTGCTGAACAAAAAAAATGGCAAATGACGTAAGGAAGTAGACAAACTACAAAAGTAAATGTAATAACCTGTTAGCTAGAAGAAGGTTAGTGATTACACTAAAGCACAAAATGCAAGGAAAGAAAACAAATAGGTAAGCATCTTTTCAGTTCCATCATCCTTATCTTATTGGTTACATTAAAGATTCTTTTAAGTAAATGGAGAATGAATTCAACTGAGGAACAAGCATAAGATACATTGATTTTTGTGCAAGGGCTTGTTACCCACACAAATACCCTGAATCCCAGTCAGGTTTTGACAGAACAAAAAAATGACAGCATTAACAAATTTCATGTGCATGTGTCACATCGAAAAATAAAAAATTCTAAAATGCTTGAATTTATATAACACTATAATGGCAAGCAATTATATTTCAAGCAAAGTATGGATTTCATTAAACAGGATAGTGGAAGCAAAGTTCAAAATTAGCAGAAATATATCTGTATATTCCAGGAGCTGTCACCATGTGAGAACTAAAGTAAGCCAAAGAGGAAATATAAAATCTATAATTAAGAGGAAATTATGAGAGTTATTACATTCATGAAATTCAAAAGGCCTCTACCATCAATATATCAAAGGATTGCCACTATACTTTCAGTGACATCAATAAATACAATAATGCTCAAATTATTCAAAATAAGCAAGAGAAAAACATTAGAGTAAATGTGACACTTTCCAACATCAGCAATGCAACAACATTCACATGCAAACTTTTCCGCAAGCAATTTTAAAGGTAAACATCAATCTGTAACAACTCGGCAACACGTTTCTCATGGAGGAATAGCAGCAATACAGAAAGAAAATATCAGAAAAAATAAAGGCTAGAATAGAGCCATAGTATATTTAGCACCAAATACTTAACTACAAATATATATATACATATTTTCTTTGAGACCTAATGGATAAGGTACTGACAAAAGATTATCCGTATTTGATACAGGATGAAAAGTAAGGGTTCCCCACTGCAAAGGCATCTCTAACACATTTTACATAATTAGAAGCATAAAAATAGAGCACATGCTGTCATCATTTTTATATAGGGGATGCATTTTGACTTATTTACTTCCTAAATGTGGACAATGAGTTTCTAAATTCCCACATTCCCAAATTCTCTCCACCCTCAGGTAAACTAACTGACGTGAAGCTCCAGATGGGCAGTGACCATGCAGAACAAATGATTATTTTCACACACACAAATATGGCTTTCAGATGGCTCCATACAGTTCAAAATGGAAATAGTACCACTGCATGACCAATAACCTTCAGAATAATTGACCAAGCCCTCCAATTTGAGTGGGTTGAGATTAAACTCAACAATTAAATGAATTGGCTCCCTACAAAAACTAATTTCAACTAATAAGACTAACTCTGGGGTTAGTCATTCCATCAGCCAAAGACTTCGATAAAGGTGATACAGAAAAAGAATTATACAAAACACCATAACAGACTAGCATTTAATAACAGGAGGAGGCTGATTAAAAAATGGCTGTGAATTTTGAAAAGTTAGGTTTGTGCATCATTGCTTTCCTCATCTCATCTGTTAAGTTTCACTAGTCATAAATATTAATGATTTAAATGTTAAAAATCCTCAGGGAGTAAAACTAGAAAAAAAAAGTTACGCTGCCAAAAAAAATTACTCAAAAATACTTCCTTTCCAAATTCATGACTTCTGACAACATTTGAGTCTCTCTGCATTCATTATACAGCAAGAGATATACAAATGTCCACTGCCCCCCTCCCCAAACAAAAACTTCAAAAGCCAGAAAACCAACATTCCACAACAGTCAAAGTAGTCCTGCTTAGCTAAATCGAAGAATATGCCGTTAAGTACGGTCATATTTATCACTTGAATACAACAAGCAATTAAATGACCAACATGATGCAATATCAAAAGCACATCTTTAATATTATTTCTACCTGTCTTTGACATTTTACTCATCTTCATCAAAAATATTATAAACCCACTCAAATTATTTCAACAGTTGTATGCTCAAGTCACTCCATAACTCTAATCTGGTGATGGAGAATTCAATAATTTATTTTTGTATACTATATCATCGGAAGGGTGTCAGCTGCTTTCGGATCACAGCACAAAATCCACCAAAACATTACCACTGGATCAGATCATATCCATTAAAAGCAATACTATTTATCATCATTCCAACACTCTTAAACATTTTAATGATAACAAAGATGTTAATCGCAAAGGAGGAGTCTCATCAATTCCACATCACTGAGGTGATGGCATGATTTTCAAAAATTAAGAATACTTAATCAAGAAAAACATGTTTATTCTACAAGATTCACTATTACCTGAGCCATTTACCACCCTAATGAAGGAACCAAAAAGAGAATATGGTCCTACTTCACATCTATTGGTTCAAAATGCAAAATAAAAAGTAACAAACAGGCATTACTGAATGGTTTCCATTTAAAAATTAAATGATTCATAGCTAAAAATAACATTATCGCTCAACAAAAATTAATCGAATGAGAGTAAAGTATATAAGTATATATAAAATATAAGTAAACTGTCTCACTACGGGTGAAAAAGAATCACATTGCATATTTGTGATATGATACTGATGACTGTCTTAAAACGTTTTCTGCACATTTCATCCCAAACTTTTTCAGGTAAAAATTATCTAGCTAAGGATATACTAAGGTGTGACTAATTATCATTTAACACAAATGACATTCAACTGTGTGCACACCAACAAATAAAAACAAGCAATCAAAGATCATGCACCATAAGACATTTGGGTAGCCATTTCCAGAAAATAAGCTGTCATATACTATATAGTACACCAAGCAGGAAGGCATCAATCACAGAGAAAACTCTACCAATACCTAACCCCTTGTGTCACTAATTCACCTACCACATCACAAAGGGTTTAATACAAGAGTGCACAATGCCAAATTTACTCAACCACTAATCATGCAAGAAGATCATGTAACATAATATCTACTAAAAAAATTAACTTTACATTAAGCCAGCCAATTTAATGAGATGGGACCAGGATAAATTTAACTTACCACTACTCTTCGTTCTATGATGAATAAAATCTCACATTAGTTCAATTTTATGAAGAAAAAATTGCTAAAATGTTGGGATTGAAACGTAGATTTTCAAAAGAGATGACACTTATCTTGGTTCTGGACTGGCCTAGCATCAAGTACCATAGAGCAAGTTTTCTTAATTTTTTCATAAGAGAAAAGCAACTTGGTATAATATACGAAAGATCATGAATTGATTGGATGGGTTTGGTTATTCAAAGAACATGAAAACTTCAGAATGTGATTTTCCAATGATAATGGAAGGTTAGCGGATTACCACCAGGAGGTCTTAAGGAATAAATAATCCTAAACTATAGCACATAAAAATTGAAGAAAACCAAAGGTTGAACACAAAAAAATTACGTAACTGTTAGAGAAAAATGTACAACAGGAAAACAAAAAATGGATAAATTAGTAACAAAAAAGTACCAAGAGAGGGAAAAATATTTTTACAGAGAAGACGAAAGATAACAGTACCTCCTAACACACATGTATGGATATATTTCTAGAGCTCCACCCAATTAATAGCATCCAGCCAAAGCAGGTTGACAAAAGGAGGGGACGTTATAGTCTGCAGTGGTAAAGCGGTGATTAGGATGTGGGATGATGGTATTGTGGTCAAAACGTGAACTTGTGCAGGGTGATATGGAGTAGTTGGTGTTGAGGGGACTGGGGACTTCTCCGTCAGTACAAACCTCGGAGGAATGCAGGTGTTGGGGTCGGCCTGGGGCCTGGGACTGTCGCCACCGCCCTCCCAGAAGAGGGAGGGTGAACGGCGGTGAAAGGGAACTGTCGGCACAGCGGAAGCCACCACAGCCGAGGGCACAGCCCCTGCCCTCGCCCCCCCATGCCGCCCCATCCTCTCACCCTTCTCCCCTTTGGACGACAATCGGGAAGGGAAGGGGGTACTGTTGGTAGAAGGGTTTGGGGCACTGGAGAGGGAAGAAGACGAGGAGGAGGAGGGAGCGAGGCCACCGTTTGCAGTGCTGCCTTTGCTTGGCCCGGCCTGCCTGTGCTTTCTACACCTGAAAGTGCGGACATGGAAATGAGTCTCAGCCCAACTTCTCACGCGAGACCTCTCTCCAAGGTATCACTCCATGCCCTACAGGATAACTCTCACATGTTGAATACGGAGTTAACTATAAAAAATGTTTTCAAGTTCAATAGATGGTAAGAATAAGGGGTTTGGACAAACTTCGAGGTGCCCAAGAAGGCAAATGTGTGAGAAAATTAACAGAATCAAGTGTGCTAGCAGCTGAGGGCTTCCAGTTGTAAAGGGAAGACATCCATGAAATAATTATGATAATTATCAAAATGAAAATATATCAACAGATTCACAAGTGAAAGAACATTACCTGCTTTGTTTTAAAGAGTTTGGTAACCTTTTGAAAGTGAGCATGGCAATATAACTTAAAAACTGTGACTGCTTCGAATAAAATATAAGATGCTAATCATAAGTCCTTACTCTAAATATCATATGACCCTCTTTGTTAAAAATTACTAAGAACAAAACCAATGAAATAAATATCTATAGTCAAATAGCCAAACTTGCACACCTACCGCAGACAAGATTTTATTCATGATTTAATGTATTTTGAGCACATCTTGGTCATACGTGCGGATCTAAAGGGAGAAATTATTAAATGCAAAGACTGGCAATATAATCCTTCCTCGGCACCTACTCAGTTAAAATTAAGCTATCTTATACTTGGGGCCAATTTACAAACCATACAAGTATCTCTTGCATTTACATGGAAAAAAGATATGCTAGATTTAAGCAACTTAACAAAAAGAAGCTATTTTCAAATCCCTTCCTGACTCCTAACTTTTCAAACCGGAGAACAAGCTGAATTAAATACATTTCTAGCATCATGATTGCTGAGGATAATACTAATATCACAATGAAGAACTTAGACTTTATCCTTATCAACAAAATATTACTTTTGAGCAATATGCATAAATCCAAATTTTTGAAAAGAGATTTCTGTTTTGTTATCCATTTATATTTTACTTACCTTCATGTAGTATTAGCAGTGTATTTCAATGCATGTAATACAATTCTGTCATGAGTGATACGCAATAAATCACCCATTTCTGATAAAATGGTAAAGTATAAGTCATTACCAAAAAAACTAAAAGTTCAATTGAGCCGTTAGGGCAAGAAGTGATGAATGAGACTGCACCCTGTACAGGGCAAAACACACTGATAGACCAAACCTTAAGTGGCAAGCATTTAGAGATCTAATTAATTCTTTAAAGGAAGGGTGCATCTGTCATTTACTCCATTAAAACAGGTTTCAAGGTAGTACTTATCCTCAGAATGCTATAACTTACACTCAAAGTGCAGAGTTAAATGTTCTAAGAAAAGTTTTCACTCCCAACAGTTACAAAATCCTGAAGTAAGGCAGTTAGTCACATACCAATACAAAGAAAAGTTTGTCACCACAATTAAAAGCTATCCATGAAAATGGTTGCCAAAAAAAAGGAATTTGGCTCAGCCTGCACACTCATCAAAAACACCAAGAGATTTCTACACATCTGCCCTCATATCCTATCACTAAGATTTTTTGAAGTGAGTAAACTCTTCAGGGCGCACCATGGTGATATGGACAACTGGTCCTGCAGCAAGCTATTGGTTCCTTATGATAGCATCATTGAAGTTGACCCTATTATTGTTAATTTTAGCTAACTGCTTTGCTCTTAACAGAGAAAAAAAATTTTGTGAGACACTCCCGAAATTGACAAAAATGAAAATGACACCATGACATAATCTAATTAAGATACATTAAGAAAATGCCAGAAAATCAGCGGTCATGCATGTGGGTTATGATGTAATTGCACTAGAAAATGACCAATTTCGCGATTTTTTCATAAAATTTCAATGCCATTTCTCTAAGTTAACTACAGCTCCAGTAAAGGAATCCTCTCTAATTTCATCTCTAAAATATGCCCATACACCCCAACCCAACAAGGACGTTTTCAACAATGTAAATGGCATTTCTGTGAAAAAATTTTTTTTTTGGAAAATGAGAGTGATGAAGATGGCATTTGTAAGTACCCCTAAGCCCCAAGTTTCAAATTGCTGTTTTTTGAAATTTGAGAATGTGGAGCAAATGTTTCCGTGTATTTTATAAGGAATGAATATCATGGTGTGGGCAGGTGATTGTAGGTGGCATTATTGTAAAAATGCATTTCCTTATGGTCTAATTACCCCAGTGGAGAATGTTACAGGCCTGTGAAGTAACAGAAGGATGCAGGGAAGGGACAATATGCAGTCCTGAAATGACCATTTTCATTCGTCATTTCCTTTTAATAATCTATTTTCTCAAGGTACAATATTATATGTACCATTTCCAAATGTCCACAGCTAGAACCTTTTACCCTTCCAATCACCAAAATTATTGATGGATTTTATTCTAAAAACTGTACAGTTTCTACATGTCTGCAAGTTCACAAGGCTCTGCCACCAGTGAAGCACTGTTACAAAGGACATTCATTGACACTCGAATATATTGAGAAATTACACAGCACATTCATGATCTGTAACCAAGCAATCGGAACTCCTCCAATATATCTGATATTTTCCCACAGAGTGCACAATAACATTTAATTCTGCTTTTTTAAAACGCTAATAGGCTAAAATGTCACCAATTGCTAAAGTATTATTTACTATACATGCCCGCATCTATCATCAATTTAATGTCTTTGATCAGCGCCTTCCAAGCACACAATTCACATACATTTCTTAGGGCTTTTATTCTTGATCTTATTTTCCTTGTAAGTAAATTACACCAAATACACAAAAATTATAGTGCTCACTCATATTCCTCTATACATTTTTAAAGTCAGTAATTTAAAACTCAAAATTATACTCTGTACAAGTTTACTACAAGACATCTTTTGTATAAGTAAATATAACATTATTTTACATGATGTAACTTTGGTGAGGGGTTAGATTGAAGATTGGCCTACCAACTTCCAATCCTACCTTAATGGAAGCGTTAATCTATTCTTTCTAAAGTTAATAATTTTAGGTTAAATGATAAGGGGAAAAAAATACTCAGCCACACCTGACTTTCTCCCGATAAAAAAATTCAACAAAACCAATGACTGCGACCTAAGGTTTTTTCTACAAATAAGCATGAGTCTTATAACTTCATATGTCAAGGGTTTAATTTTAAAGAAGGGCTTCAAGATAAAGTTATCAAGGAATCAATCAAATTTACAAAACATAAGTCGACACTAGGTTTAAGGAACTTAATTATTAAAAGTCTTCCCTGAAGGAGTGAATTTAGTATGACTCAGAGGGCATACATCCTTACTCTAAATCTTGACACCTTATAATACAAACTAAGGGTTTCTCCCACACTGCTCATAAATTCAAAGAAACTGCACTTCATCCCCATTACTTACAGCATGCATATCTTCCTTAAGAGGCTTATTCAGGACATCATATTTATTCTACAAAAGTGGAGTTACATCATGACAATGATTAACATACCTTGATATTTTAGATTGAGGTAGCAACAACAAGAGATAGTTGGCTAAATAATTTAAATATGCATATATGTATGCCAAATTTAAATATGATGAGGACTCCACATTTTCTGAATACTTTCAACCAATAAAAATTATTATTACTGGACTTTAACTCAATCCTACACACATCTTATGCTGAGTTATGCACAAAAAACTATGTATTTCCAAACAAGGTGAACATGTCTAGAAATTCACTTACACTAACCACACAACCCTACACTCAAGTCTACCACAATAACCCTTGACGAAAGCACATAATATATTTTTTGTACCAGAAAAACTTCATTTCAATTACTGAATGTCTCCAAATATTGTCTACTCTTTTCACCAAAATAATAATAATTAAAATGATGGAGGAACAATATTTGTGCACAGTTATCCTGGAATCTGATGTATCAGTAAAAGCATAGACATACACACTAAGTACAAGTAACAATCCCATTCCTAGATAATTAGTACCTAAGAACTTATTCCTTCATTTAAGGCTTCTACTAATGGAGGCAGGATACTGAGTGCAATATATTTTCTGATATCTTCAAGCAATGGTTGCTACTGCTTGCAAATTTCAGATGCAATATCTCCCAACTCCTCAGCAAATCTATCATCATTAACTGGTTTAAATTATGGCCTGCCCACGTTAGGTGACCATAATTGACACATTAGGAGTACAAGTGGAATTTCAATATAATTTGAGACAAATTTTGACACGAACACTCCTACTGCTAGGCATTACTCATGAACAAAGGGGATATATTTTCATTTAAATGCATACGATTTAGAATAGGGGCAGGGTCAGTTAAATGGACATTTGCAGCCAATCATAGCATATCAGCACATTCATTCACCTTGACAGCTTGTACAAAAGATATTTATATATTAATGACAAAGCATCATGTCGAAACAAGGATTTATGTTGAAGCAATCAAACATATACCAAAGATAAAAGAGAGCTGGCTGTAAATATTAAGTAACTGGGGCATGATGTACAATACTCGTGGAGATAATATGGTGGCTGTGAAGTATAAAGCGGTGATACAAAACTATAATCCTTTCAAGAGCAAAGATACCTCCAAGTCCAGAATGCCTGTACATAGCAGTCAACATTGATGCATTTAGCATCAATGGCATGAATACTGGTCAGCCCTGATGGCAGCAAGGTAAAAGTCCAACCCTTCAAACCCAAGGATCAGGGTTAGAGTCCCACCTGGTAGGATTTTTCACTATGTGGCATGGTAGTGGGTCATCCGAAGTTAACTTTTAAAGTTCCTGATGTAAAGGGTCGTAAAAGCTGTATTTGGCAGTTATGGATATTAAATATTGGAATAAAATAGATAATAGGCACCATTTTTCTCATGAGGATGGCATATGTGCTAGAGAAAATACAAAGATGGACCAAAAATAAAGCCTCATTCATTAACAATGCCAATGAACTTTTTCTCCACATTGAATGTCAAAAGGTGTAATAATAGTGGCAGTAGTTCTGTGTGAATCAGGTATTTTCATTTCGAATCGAACCGAATCGAATCTCCCACAAAAAATTTCGAATCGAAACGAATTTTTTTTTTTTAATTTTCGTGGTGATTCAAATTAACCCTACAAAATTTGCTTGCGAATGGAATTCAAATCTAAATAAAATGCTGGAGCTTATGCATAGTTAAGGTAATGAAGACTTTTACCATATTTCAGGGCCTTACATTAGCTTATAAATCTATAGTGGCACTAAGAACAGCACAGAAGAACATGTGGTCATTTTAATCTTCGTTTCACGAGAGTAAAAACATCCTCTAAAAGGATGGCGCACCATTTGGAAATGAGCGCCATGTTTGAACGCATGTAATGAATCGAAAACGAATCTATCAGATTCGAATATTTCGAATCATTCAGTTTCGTCATCAGTCAGGCGAATAGAATCGAATTACGCCTGATTCGAGCCGATTCGAATAGATTTCGAATCAGCTCGATTTCGAAGTGGCAGATATAGCATTGGTTTCCATCACAGACGAAAGAGCAGTTAGCTTTATGCACTAATCTCAAGAAATGCTACTGTTGGGTCAAAAAGCATGATTTCTCACGGTAGCATTATTGTGGAAGTAGTTAGGTTAACAAATGTCCTCAATACACTTCAGAGATAATCTCAGTAACGGCAATTATTATTGGTTTAGTTCCAAATAATGTTAACTTCATGATAATGATATATATCATGTCTCTTAAGCTATTTAGAACTGTATCTTCAAAAAACAGGCAAGGGGCTATAACCAGAGGTGGACTATATTCAGAGAAAAATAGTTGGCCTGTATGGCCCAATAAATGGCCTGAATTTCATAATTTATAGACCATTATGATGTTTTTCTTTAAGTACACAACAATCTATGGGTGCTTTTCTTATCACCTATTTAAGGTTAACACACATTGCAACAGATGACATGAGCACACATTTAAATAGCCGATAAGAATGATCTATGCTGAAGTATTTACAAAATGGCATGACAAAATCAACTTCTGTTAAGAAATGGTCAAACTCATCTCTTGCAGGATTAAACTATGGGTTGATATTTTTTATAAATAAAAATCATAAATAGATTGGACATTGAAACATTCCTGCATATATTTTCCCTGCAACTACTAGTTCCTGATGTGAACTCACACCCTAACACAGATTCACTACAGTGAATGTGTGTTAGTCTAAGCCAATCAGACCGAAACAGTTTAGTAAATATGTACGATTGGAAAGCACCCTCAGTCAGCTGGTCAGCAATTCAAAGCTCAAATTTACAAGAGAACATCAATGTCAACATCATTAACCAAGTCTTTGCTAGGCAGGGATAAAAAACCACGAGATGGAACAGATATTAACATAAGCTGACACAATACTTGGTGAAGTCAGAAAATGATTATTTTATTATATACACTATTTAAAACAGTAAAATTATCTTTTTAGTCCCAAGTAATTACAAGATAAAAATCCCCCATATAAATGGTTACATAACATACCATCAGCAGTTGGTTTGCCTCCTACACAATGAAATACTTAAGTGAGCCATGTTTAGCTCTTAAGTTACATAGAAGGTAACAAATGTCAATAAAATTGCAAATGGTCCGTTTATTCATCCTGGTTTCTCACAACTAATCAAAGAACTCTAATTTATCTAACTCTCACCTTATTCACATCTATGAAATTTTAATGTTAATAGTAACACACAACATCCACCAACTAGAAATAAAAAAGCTTTTTTGATTTCACTGAAGGCTCCTTATTTGAGCTCATTTAAGCTTTTAAAAAATAGGGTAAAATAATTTTAATGGCTACTTTCAAATAAGCAATTTTGGCTTTTAAAAAACTTACGGAAATCTGATTTTGGGATATTCTGGGGCACTGGGTGTAGAAAAAAAAGAGGAATAACAGCAAATGAGCTCGAAGATTTCATCATAAAACAATGGAATTACCAATAAATATGAGCGTTCTCAACCTAAGGAAAAGTGTATGTTCGCATATTGTACGCTATGCTCAATATGTAACCATGTGATAAAAATGCCATTTCCCTAAATATGATTATAGTAAATTTGCCCTTATTTGATTCAAACTCCACAAATGTTATTAAATTTCAGTTCACTAATCAACAATCATCGTCTAAAATAGGAGAACAAAATAGTTTTCCAAAAGTACACATGCAACACATTTTCATGAAACGGCAAATATCATAAACAATCAAGACTTATGCACATTCCATTACTCTGACACTGAGATACATATTGATTGAATAACCAAGTGATATAGTAACAGAAAAGTAACTAGAAGAGATGCATGACACATTGAAGCTTAACATAGAGAATAACAAACACTACTAAAAGCATAATTATAATTCCTCCCATTCTATCACTGCAACCCCAATCTCCCCTTCATTGGCATTAATATCTACTCCCATAAAAATCCAACCAGCTCATTGTAATCAAAAGAGCATAAGGAGGTGGTACTCACTTGATACACGAGCACTGAGTTTTTCGCGCCGGATCCACAATGCTCCAGTGCCCAGGTTCCTGCGCCGTGGAAGTTCTCTCCCCACACTCCGAAGATGCGCCAGTGGAAGATGAGGAGGGCGGAGTGGGATGGCCAGGGGTGCCTCCGTTGGCTGATGGAGCCGTGACCTGTGACCCCTCCAAGGGATTCAGAGTGGCATCCCGCCACACACACTCTGGGAGTATATACGCAGCACAGTCGCCTTCTCCCACATCCCCGGCACCAAGCCCAGTCCCAGCGCCAGCTGGTCCGGCACCCATGAGGAGGAGGGAATGCTGGGCCGAGGCCATGACGTGTGAGGGAGAAGAGGCATGGTGGTGATGGTGATGGTGGTGGCCGTGGTGGTGATGGTGGTGGTGGCTGTGGTGGTGATGCGTCGTTTGGTGGAGGGAGGGCCTGGGCGCACCACCTTGGAGGGGCATTTCGCGAGGAGAACGAGGGGGGGTGCAGGGTGACGTGGCCGGGGGCTGTCCCGCAGGCACTGCTAATACAGGAGGAATGTCGTGTAAGCTCAATAGTTCAGGTAAAAAGAAAAAAGAAAGGTGCTTAGAATAATATGAAAGACTTTTAGAGGTGAAAGGGTATTATAATTTCAAAGGTCTTTCTGTGCCCACAATTTACACCTTAAAACTATCAAGCACTTCAGCAATTATTTATAGAATTGCAGAATTAATGAATGTACACCAAGGTACCAAATAGGAATTAATCAGTTGATACAAAGTGTGAGATAATAAGCAATACATGAAGTATCAATTTTGCTGCCAGACATTTGTCATCGTTAACTTCATCCCTAATATGTCTTCAGAGTTTACATACACATTACTGAATTTCAAGCAAAATGACATTTAAATGCTGAGAAGCATGTGTCTTGCTTAAGCCATGTTTTCATAATTTTAAGTAACTCAGGATGTAAAGTGCCTCTTAACATACCTTGCTCCAACAGTCTGAAACCTTTCAAGTTTCAACAGAAATTAAAACTGTTCATGACAGAGAAATTAGCAGGCATCAAAGTCATTCAGAAGCTGTTAGGGCAATATGTTTCTGTCAAGACTTTTTGTATTGTTACATTCATTTGAGAAACCTCTATCTAAAAATATTGAATAGGAAGTATCAAATTCAATTAAATGTAGAACATGATGATGTGACATATGCTTGAGTAACTCCAGGTCCAACTTCATTGAGGTAACACAGCTGCATTCTTCTCAAGGCAGTATTTCATTTAAGTCTTATTCCCCTACCATTCAAAACCATTTCTATGCTCACCTGACCCATTTCCAGCACTTTTAGCAACATTTGAATGAGATGACAGGGCAGCGCAAGGAGATCCTATGCCAATATGTGGCCCTGGCAAGTCATCCATATCAGTTAACAAGACATAACAAGATGGGTACCTCATCCTGACACCACCTGAAAAAATTACAAAAAAAATGAGATTTGCCACACTAGTCAAGTAACCCATTTACAAATAGCATTATTCACATTTATATTAGTCAATAAAGGATTACAATATTAGCAAAAATTACCAAGACCGCTCATCAAAAGTTACTGGGACTGGCAGAAACATTTGAGGGACCACTTGAATAATATGCCACCATCCTGGCAAGTGCCTAGGATTCCATTAAAATATCTCCCAATATTCCATTAAAGAATCATTCAATATAAAAGATTTGTTGAACTTATGTAATAACACATCAGTTTTAAATTTCAGGACAGAAGGATTTTCTGATAAGGGCAAGAGGATTTCCAAATCAGCAGGCTTCTAAGGAATAAATCAAGGTTACATGCATGGGACTAACTTCCAGGATAACATTTTTCAAAATAATGAAATTTTTTTAAAAAATGACTCTACCAATCCCACACACCACACACTGAAGTCCACAATAACAGTCTTAGCCACAAAATAATTAAGTTCTCACATAATAGGCCACCAAAGGAAACCACCCACAATATACATTATTTTGCACTTTCTTATTCTTTGCACTTCATTATTTCTTTATCTGGTCTTTCAAATCCAAGCTAATTCTAATTGGAGTGCAAAAAAAGAGAAATCTTACTCTAATTGAATATGGTGCCAGTTTGTATATCCCAGCTGCTATTTTCAAATGAAGCAAAGGGCCATTCAGTTTATTTCCACAACCCCGAAAACAGCTCAATTGGCCTCTTACATTGGGTGTATTATTCACAATGGACTAACATAAACAACCATATCCTGAGCAGTGAAAAACCCATCCAGACAAGATTCGAAACTGCAACCCTTGGATTGTCAAGTGAGGATTTACCCCCTTGGTCACCAGGTTGACAACAGCTAATACCAAAGCATTTTACTAACTTAATACTTGACCCTTTTCAGTTTATGTATATTGAAAACAATAGAAACTGAGGAAGCCATTACTTCAAAACTTTTTCCACCATTACCATTAGCATACTGTATACTGCAGCCAACTGAATTCATCCATCTCATCAATCAAACAATTTTATAAATCAAGCCGCAAAAACAAGTTTCCTCTCATTTTACCTTGGAGCAGCTTTTAGTTCAAGGTAACTCCCTTTAGAATAAATACAATGTTTTTATCATTAAAAATGTCACATTGTAAGATACTCGTTCTGCAACAAAACACACATTGTGAGTGTCGCAGTCCTGAGATCTCTTTAATGTAGCATCAATTGATACCAAGTGAGGTACGACTTCACTCAATTGGTCCTTAGTATTTGATGCATGCTAGGAAAATGATACATATAGAATAAAAAACTTCAACCATCTATTAACCTTACACTCACAGTCAATAGGAAACACTACCATTTTAAATTACCAATTACAAGCATAGCATTAACTACATCGATTGTCTTACCAACAAGGACTTCCACAGCAGGAGGCAAAGAATGTCCTTCAGGACTTATCTCCCGACTGAAATATTTTGCATCAATTGGATAAAATTGGCGCCACTCTTCCAGAAGCCTTTGAGTCTGCCCGTCCATTACTTTATAAGACTGGCCAGTGAGTTGACCCGCCAACCCAAATGGGGCTAATATCACTGTAAAGCAAACAAGAAATTGAAATTATAAACTACTCCCTTGAAAAATACAGAACAGTACCAATAGGACAGAAAAATATTTTTTTAAATAGCAAGCATACACTAACCATATGACAACTATAATGTATTTTTAGTCAAAATAAAGGGAAATTTAGTGATTGCAGTAATCTGTAATTAGGAGTTCTGTAAAGTCATCAGTGGCTTCTGTGCTTTGCTTACTTTCACTAACTCCTCGTTATGTTTCATCCATAGTTTTGGATTGAGGGCTATGAAATGTAGCAAATATGCATTCCTACCCTTAACAAAATGAATAGGATATCTCAGCGGCCGCCGCTGGTGGTACAGCACGAATGGTAACTGGCGGGCAGGCGATGCAATGCAGATAATTCTCATCTACGGCGATGAATTCATTGAATCATCGACGTCGGAGAATTCACCGATGTCGATGATCGATGATATTCATCGTCATCGATCCGGTTCATCGTATTGCGGTGACTAAAACCATCGTCGATGAATTCAATGAATCATCACATTGCACAAGCCTACTCTTAGTGCACCAGGCCAATATATCGACTTTTGCATCTTGTGGGAGAAGTGTGACAGGCCGATATATTGGCTCATGTGCTAATATTGTGCAACTTGAGTACACTAATATAAATTTGCAATTATTTTTTAAATAATATTAGTCTTACATTATTATTAGCTAATTCAATTTGTTCAATAAAAAACTGCATATGGATATCTAAAACAATAACTTCGTAATTTTTTTCTTATGGTGATACATTTCATTAAATTACCCTCCTCATTTCTCAGTAGTACCGCTGATAGGAGGCAGCACTAAGAGTGTTAAGTTTCCTTTGTCTAAGAATGTTGTCTCACTGCACTGCAGTAAGGCAATATTTTTTCAAATGGAAGACTACACTTGTTCTAAATAGGAAAAAATTAGGATCTTTGGTAGCTACTTCATCTTTTCTTTTTATGGAAATATATTAATACCACATTAACCTTTATTCGTAATTTCCACCCATGGAGGAGTAAATGTTTTGACTTTGTACAATTAATTCATATCAGATTTAATATTTCCAAGGAAATATCACTGTTATTTGAATCAGTAATTGATTACAATTACAACGCAGCTGAGGATAGATCTAGCTATAAATGTGAATAGAAGACGGACAGACCAAGTAAAGATAAATACAAAAAGACGAGTACCCATGGCATTCAATGCAATAAGAATTTGCATTGAATGTGGAAGAATTAAAGATAAATAAAGCTAAGCTTGAAAAAATTAATAAAACCAAGGAAGTGCGATATCACTTAGGATTCTTTATTCCATGAACACATCCCAAGTCATAATTAAGTACTCAACAAAAATTCACCTACATAAATTGCAAGTACAATCTACATTACCTTCCAGTATGAATTAATGTAACAGAATAATACTTCAGAGAAAATAATGTAATTAGTAAGAATTACTTAGCATCTCATGCAATATCAAAAAAATCGGGGGCTTAAAATGTTTACTGGTACTTCTGAAATTAATCAAGTTCAAGTCATAAATCATATTTTAAAATTATTTGTAAGATAACCTTAAAGCTGTCCTATCATTGTCATAAAACAGCTCTGCTAGGTATCCAATTTAATGTATGCACCGTTCCGGTACCAGAAAAGCAATGTTGGCCACAACTGGTCCTTGGTATTAGGTGCAAATGGTGGAATCAACTATCACCAACACTTTGTGGCTATGCAATACTGATTTAAGTTTTAGGGACTCAAATAATCAACCTCCAAGCATTCACCGTAAGAAAAAGCCATAATTTTCTCAAACTAAAGCAAGTTATATCCTCTGCCCTTTACTCAGAAGTGAAATAATCTAATCATGTGTTAAATATGAATCACAGCAACCCAAGTCATCCTCATAATGCAAACTGCAACATATATTCCAATTCAATAAAGCTTTAATTCAACAAGAAAAAACAACTTTGGTTACTTTTACTTGCATATGCCATTATTCAAAAAATTATTTCACAGCAAATTTAAGTGACAAGAGTAGTTTCATGAGATGGCAAAAATCGCTTCCATTGATGGAAAATGCCATCACAAGACGATAGAAGATACGAATCCACGATCGCCATCGCCTCCGATCCATACCACCATGCGTCGATCGCTCGCTCGTGGAAATGGGGGAGGGGGGGGATGTCCGGAAGCCGCCCGTCGCTCGGTCGCAGCCAAATGAACGGCAAGGGAAAACGTGGGAATGTGTGTCAGAGGAGTGAGAGAGAGAGAGGCTTCATCGCGAGCCGCAACAGAAGTGTACGCGGCGGCGGCGCCCTCAGTGCGTGGCCTCCTTAGCGCAGAGGATGAGAAAGGCACGGGCCCATCGACGACGGAACATCGCAAGAAAACCCATCGCTTCTCCGGAGGTTCTCCTCTTCTTCCTTCCGTCCTGCCCGCGCATTTGATGCCCGCCACACCCCTCTCTATCCCCCGCAGAGGTCAAGAGCCTCCCGCCAAGCCACCACCTCCAACGTCCCGATGCACACAAGGGCAAAAACTCGGAAACTTTCCCCCTACATTGGACGGGGGCGGGCGTGGGAGGAGAGGAGTAAGGGGGGAGGGAGAAGACTGACGGCCAACGACCCGGGCGGGCTTCTTTTGCCCAGACCTTAGCGACGCGGCATACTCCCCCCGCCCTCAACGAAAGTGAAGCAATTATACATATATACACACACGCACACATTGGCCACTATGGTGGCAGAGCGGGTGCACGCGTCCGAGGTGCCAACGGCTGAATAATTCCCCGCATCGCTCACGACGATTCGTTCGTCTCCGCGACATCCCAGTGCACTCGCCACTGCAGTGGCGAGTCCTCATATGGTGTCGAAAAGCGCAGAGAAGTGCTCGAATTATGCCTGGTACCGATATCGCCCCCGAATCGAATGGTGGTGCATTATCGCCGATACGTAAACTCAAGGGCATTTCATTTTGATAACTGTATAATTACCGCTCCGACGACAATTAGACCTCGATTCCCATACACCAAGTTTCTTTCCCTCCCAATTCGTTAGAGTCATTCATACACATCAATCCATCTAAACCAATATTTTCGCACAATAAACTGCGGGCCAATTTCAACGATAGAGTAGATACGATATTTGTTAGCAGTATTCACAAGAAAAACGCCACCAGTCGCTGACGCTGGCACTTCAGGGGTGGGATTACGGTTCCTTATTTCTATTCGACACCAAAGGCGCAAACCACACAAGAAGGGCAATGTTCATAGTTACTGTCCGATGAACGCACTCCGTCATTAAAAAATAATAATTTAAAGCACCTGACAAAACTTGAAGAATGATTGCTACACCTTCGCTCTCATGAACGCAAATGAAAAATGACGATAACGCGAGCGAGGGCACGCGTTACTACGATCGGTAATCGCACCCAGGTACACAGCAGCGCAACATCAGGCACCCTTCGACCCAGCAGTGAAATCGGAACAAAATTTATATCATTACGTTCTACAGTTTAGCCTGAGACACCTCTGATTGCCCATTCCATTGTAGATAAATCCAACGTTCTCCCCTCCGTCCTCCTTCTCAATGTATAATGACCTCTATTTTTAATCAACTTCCTGAGTCTTCTCCATTAACTATCGCTCCGACTGGAGAGGGTAATGCAAAATTTGTGAAGATATGCAAGGGGTTTTAATTCCTTGGTTAATCCAGAATTATACTACTGATCTAGCTACTATATAAGAAGCTGCACTCCTAGAAATGCATTATATACGAACTAATTTGACGTCCTATCTTTCCCTGTTTAACGTCATTCTAATTTTAGCCAATAAGAGGTGATAGCAAGTCATAAAATACGATGGTAAAACAAAAGTACGAAGTGATTCCAAAAAAAAGTCGGGTAGTTGAACTCCCTTAAACTCAAGACAAAAGCAATAATGAGACAACGGCAACACGCAGACAATAATGAGGGTGAAATTCCGTCGACACACGTCCTTTTATCGTTGGGCACCCTACTTTAATGGTACGCTTCTCGCTGAAAAATAAAATGGATTAATTTCCCAATATTGACACTTAATAAGATCTCCCAGCTCTTTGGTCATGTTATGGGCAGTTATAATATTTCATTTCCATTTCATTGAAGTATTCTACCAGCTAATTGGTACGTTTCCGTACAGTAGGTACGCATTCTAACGTCCCGATATCTGGCATAGCGTTCCGTTTTCCCTCCTATTGGTGCCCCGCCATTTGATCCCTCTTAAAACCCTCATCTCGTTACCCTCTTCTTATTCTGTCCAGATTTCCTATCCTTTTCCTTCCTCTTCTACGCTTCCCCAGTGCTCTCCCCTCTCTTCGACATACCCTCTCTTTACAAACGTCCTAATCCATCTCTTAGAAGTATAATGTATGCTCCTGATTTTGGGAGTCACGCATTTCCCAGAGAGACCTTCCTCTTCTTTGCCTCGACTAACCCATTAGTCTTATCCTCCTCCAGAATCTCTCGCCGGAGACTTATAAGAGTAATAAAATTCCTTAGAATAAATCTCGAAATATTATTAAATAACCCTTCAGATATCCTACATTTCCCGGTTAAGTCACCCCAATAACGACCTTGTGACTTTCACGACACAGCCATATAAAATGCGAATTATATACCCTAATAGCCACTTGGATACATAACTTCAGCATTCTAGGTTCTGCTCAGCCATTCTTGGCTGATCAGCAGGGGGCTATTTAACCTTGCCAAAATATAGTGAGCTTACAGGCATGCATTTATTGCATCAACCATTACAAGTATACTATCTTGATTCTTCATACTCATTTATTATTATTACTCGAGGATTCTGGTAGCACACATTTTTTGCATTCATCATTGAAATAATTCTCTGTGACTTTAACACACTGTAATAGCTTTTCTATAGGACAACCAAACCCTTTGACCCTTCTAACCCGTTTGATATATCCACCATCTGTAACCCCTCCCGTTTCATGACTCTGAGACGTTAAGGATAAATTACTCACCATTCTGCGTCGTCCCGATGCCGGCGGGTGCGGCCCCGGGGGGCGACGGCGAAGACGGGAACGCGGTGGAGGCGCCGACGCCGCCGCACCCGGAGTTGTTGGAGGAGGCGGAGGAGGAGAAGGTGGACGAGGAGGAGTGCGGAGAAGCGGTGGAGGACGAGTGCGGCGACGTGGTGGAGGCGGCGGAGGACGAGGGCGGCGACAGTGAGGAAATGGCCGCGCCGCCCGCGCCCGCCGCACCCGAGGCGGCCGACGGGCGGCACCCGCAGCAGCAGCAGCAGCACAACCACCCGCCGCTGCCGCCGTGGTGATGGTGGTGGTGGTGGTGCGGCGAGGAGGAGACGCCGCCCGGGAGGTGGTGCCGCGAGAGGCGCCGGACCGGCGGGTGCTGGCGGACGTCCATGCTCACGCACACCGTGCTCTCGCCGTGCACGAAGAAGGCGAACGAGAAGGAGAGATGAGTGCTGCGCACGGAGAGAAAGACGGGAAAAAACAATTAAATTACAATTGAAAAAACTGCACGAAACAACAATGAAAATGAAAACAGCAGAACCCGGGTTCCCATTTCCAAATTTTTCAAAAGGCGAGTTATATTTAGAGAAAAATCATGGTGTCAATGTAGGGCCTATCAACCTTTTTGAAGAGAGCTAAAACTCAACACAAATATAGACTTCGCCCAAGGTAGTAGACCAGTTGACAGAAATGAAACCAATTAAAAAACAAGTCCGATGCTGTTTGGGGAAAGGAATCACGTGACCGAGGAACCCTCGATGGTGGCCTTCGCTTAAATCAGTGATTCCCTAATTGGGCGCTGCCACTCCCTGGGGTGATGAGGAGGGAGAAGAAATAAGGGGGCGTCATTGGGGCGACGGTGGCAAGTTGCTGACGGAACTGTACCATACATACATGAGCTGGGATGAATAAATTACCTGAAACCTGAAGTTGAAATACCTAAATATTAATTCAAAGATAATTTGTTTGGCTTTCATTTTAGAAACATCCTGACTCGGCCATGTAGAGTATGGTTTTAAAGCTTACGTCAGGGGGGATTTGGGTGTACGTTTGTGCATTATTGGGTGTACGTTTGTGCGCTATTCTCTTGGATGGACTACACACAGCGATATACCAGGGGGCTCACACGACCAAGAGTAAAATAATACGCAAACCTTAGGATCAAAGAACTGCTGGAGATATCACGACAGCAGCCTCAGTAGCATAACCCAATCGCGACCCACAAAAAAATCGTCGAATTTACCGAGTTCCGCGACACATCGGGGCGTTATCACATTTGAGTGCCGCACTTTGAGAGTTAACAGGTTGAGGAGCATGGCTAAGTAAAATTAGTTGAAATAGCATTAATAAATAGAAATGCATTTTGTGAAGTACAAAAAAATGGGATAACTGTATTCCAAACCTACTTTATGCCCCACAAGCAGCCATTAAATGTTTGGCTCACTCACCGGCGAAGTAAATGTGAGAGGAGAGGAAAAATGAATCGGAAATGATAATTTAAAGTGCATTTAATAAAGTTTAATCCCCAGCGACTAGACGACTCAATACTACATTACACTTCCTGCAGAAATGGTATACAGATGGAGAAACAGAAGAAATGATCTGGCATCAACACAATACGGCAGTTGAAAAAAAATTGAATTTAAGTTAAGGACTACGACACATTGTGACACAAGTGCGAGCTCTAATCGACCATAACGTATCCTTTTCAATACAGGAGGCTTACATGCCAGATTGAAGTGTGTCCATTTGAACGTTGTTTTGGAATAGGACAACATTGGAAAAAGACTACGCCGTAATAAACGACCACTTAGTTACTCATCCCTGGCTCCAGGCCCGGGATTTGAGCGAGGTTCTTCCCTCGTCATTATAGAGACCATATTCGAGTTTTATTTCTAGTCACGAAGTAGATAAGTAATACTAACTACGCAAAAACTTTATTTTCCATGACGGAAACTCGAAGTAATTTTTTAAAAATACACATTAACGTATATTTCGCGGCGCATGCTGAAATTGTCTTCAATATCAGAGGTTAATTTTGCGATTACATAAGAACTACTGCAGTTATAAATCTATTAATGAAAATAATTGAGCACACCTACGTAATACTTACGTTATGACTCAAGACCATATCTGTCCGTTAGAAAGACCTAATTGGTTAATAATTTGCTCCGAAGCGCTAAGCCGTGAAATATCACAAAATATTTTACACTCTAGGCCAAATATTTCCGACAGTATAGCGATAAGCGAAAGATATTTTGGTACCAAAAGAAGCGGAAGCTTTTTTTTCTTTATATTGAAGCCCAATTTATCTAATGTTATGAGGGGTGATATCTCGCTTTAACCACCTAAGAATGAAGTGGAAGTGCCTCCATATTCACGCCTAAGGCGACGCCTTCCAACGGGAGATAAATGTTGAGGAAGAGCCAGGGTGAATTCACTGGCTTACATGGCGAAAAGCGTATGTCTTGCTCCCTCGCTCGAGTCTCCACAGCTGCACGCTGCGAACACCCAGGAATACGAACGCTTGACGACATAAAACGTCGGTGCCATTCGGAGCACCGAGCAAATCAGTTCTCACGCCTTCCGGGTTTTCGAGAGCGAACTCGGGCAACTACTAGGCACAGAACCATAGGACGGGACGACGGAGATTCTTATGCGAATTAACTTCTGGATTCCGTTAATGAAACAAATGGGAGCGTTCGTTCACTTCCAAAAAACGCAATACATCCTCAATGCAATGCCTAACGACTCAGAATCCCACAACGGCCCACTCAATTTTCTCTCGATCACTGAAAGAATAAGATCCAATAGGTTACCCATAACCTAAGGTTAATCCTTGAGATATCCTATCAACCACTACTAGCCCACTAGGAAAAACTTTCCGGCAAGGGGTTATGTGACTTCATTTCCATCCCCTCTTAGATGATACATCCGAAATAACAGGCGTATGGAAGAGGATATCTGATAGCACTACTCCCGAAGGGGGTGGGTGGTCGAAAAAAACCCGGTAGTTATCCCACAATGGCCCCGCTAAAGAATTTGGTGCACTCAATCAGCCGTAGACAATTCGTAACAGAGTATTAGCAGAGTACTATTAGGAATTCAATGAAAAATTGGCTTCGGACGCGGACATGGAACAATAAATACAGGATCCGAGTAAGAACCGCGTGCCACTAAAATGAATGCAAACACCGTAAGTATTCAAGGAAAACACTGCCATTCTTTTAGCTCCAAACGATGTTACGGATGCATTACGAATCATGATCAGCGGAAAGTACATAAATCATGATTGCTGAAAAGGATTATGGAGACGAATTTTTCCGCTTCCTTTGAGATTAGTCCACAAGGGAGTGGATAAATAAAAGCAGAACGCTGGGGTGTGGACGATTTATACGGACCAGAGATCGTGAATACGAAAAGTGACCACAAAAAGACGATTATGTGACCGAATTAACCATTACAGTCTCATGAAGGCATCACCTGAATTATGAATAAATGGACTGGAACATTTCAACAGCCTGATTGCAAAGCCGAGCTTCCAACACAAACAAGATGCAGATGCTCCACACCCGTCACTTTATGTCAACACAAGAGGTAAATACGGAAGCTGTGTCGCTGCGCTGGGAGGTAAATTTCCTAATTTTTTAGGGACTTTATGTCCAGCCACGCATAGATGGCAACGATCTCCTCGCTTCCATCACGTCTTTCATTTGCATTCAGTACCCACTACACGAAAGAGCTAATCACGTCCTTGGTAATGGTCGGGTGACAATGAAGAAACGAATAAAATACGTCACACACCACCCTGAGTACTTTCTAGTTGTGTGAGGTCACGTTTAATTGACGTTGACGACGGAGAAATCCCTCTGCGAAATTGGTCCACCTTACCAGTCTCAAGTCCGTATCACACATGGCACGAAATACAATTTCAAACTGCATGTTTTTCTCAAACTGGTGTGAATTAATTATTGAATTGGAGCAGGAGCTATTATTCCATCTCCAGTTCACACATTCGCGCATGAGTTCTTGCAATTCACCGCTTTACAGGGCGCTATTTGAAATGCACGTTCGGGCATACAATAGATTGTGCAATTATGTGGCCCGAGTAAAATAAGACTTTAACGAATGCATTTCTCAAGAACACACGACATTCGAGGCGATATCCCTCATATTTCCGTTTCTCTGGATTTACCAAATTTCTTTTCGAAATAGGGACATCAAACCCAAGGCAACTAACTCTCCCTGTGATTCACAAACTCACAAAATTGATAACAATCGGCCTTTTTTTCAAGATTGCTATGTCCGAAAAATCATATCTTTTAAAATAAGCAAAATCTCACGTGAAACAAAGTTTTCTGCAAGTTTTCAGCAGCGTGAAATCGCTCTTTTTAAGGAAAATGGCTAATTATGCATCGGCACTGCACCTTTTTATCGCGGATTGCTCAGAAATATTCTGAGTTTCGCTGTCTCCTCTTTCGCCTTCAACTTTCTAAAACCGTTTCTCACCAGACTGGGAAAAGTAGTGAGAAGAGCAACGTCAGTTTTTTTAGGAAATTCGAAAACTGTAATCGATCACGAGATATCTATGCACAATATAATTTACGCTGATGTTTGAATAATTTCAGTATCCTGACTTCGTGGAACTAACAAAAACGGTATGTGGATTACTTGCTAAGTGATTGACAGCGTACCCAAAAATATCTATTCCGGGAAAAATAACACTTGCGCAAGCTTACCTCAGACAACTTGGAAGAATATAGCCTTACTTCAAACATTAACAGTAAATCTGTCTGTGCGAAATGATACGAGACTTTTGACGTCACAATGACATGGAAGTGGGCAAATTGGAGACTTACGGTGCGACAGTTAATGGGTACATTGAAGCCATTCAAACACTTTATCGGCATCCGTTCCCGTGTTTTCCGGCGGTGTATGCTGTTCCGTAGAGCGTCGTCTGCATGAAAGTGGAGGGGAGTGTGCTACAATGCGATTGAGTGAGGAGCGGAGTCGTGCGACTTTTCATTGGTTGACGGCAGAGCCCAGCCGATGCGTCGCGTCGGTGCGGCAGGAAACTGTGTCGATCTCGTGAGAGAGCGAAAGTTGAATGGTTCACCCCGAACTGCAATATTTCGAGCGCGACCAGACAACGCGGGCGAGTTCCGTTATAGTACTGCTCAATGGAGGAACGAAAAATAACGAAATTAGACATTTAATGTCACGCGAAGATTATATGAAGTGAATAGGTGACCTGTAGGTGAAGTGCGTCTTGTTATTCTTATAGAAAAAGTTGAACTGGCATGGCGAATGAGCGAAATTTATCTATTAGTACTTTCTAGATCAGTGGTTTCCAAAGTGGGCGCTACCGTCCCCTGGAGGTCGGAGCTTTCATCTGAGGGGGCTGCAAGGGGTGGAGGCTGAGCCCCTACCGAACATACATGTCCGGGTATGAGTAAACTATCTCTCAATTGGATTTGAAATAAACAAAAGTTTAATTACAATTGTGTTAGCTTTATTTTTAGGAACATCTTGCCTTGTTCGTGTAGTCCATGACTTTGCTCATGCTTATGGTTTGGGGCGCTGGGTAATGGTTTGTGGAAAAGAAGGAAAAAAAAGGCAGGCTCGAAAAAGTTTTGGATTACACTGGTCTAGATTGTTCTGTCATTTTGTTAAGTTTTTTTCGGTTCACGCTTAGTGGTAGTAGTGGTTTTCCGATAAGGACGTCTGGTGAGGTGGGTCATGAACACAGCATACCCAGCTGATTCTTATGCAAAAAGGCGGAGACTTCGTTAATAATTACGGGGTTCTCCCAAAGAATTAACTACAGTCAGTCATCCATAATTTAGCATGGTCCAATGCCACCAGTGTCCACTCGAGCCGTAATAGCTTACATCAGCCCACATATTCTCAAATTCTTTTTCACGGCATCGCGACCATTCCCCCGCTAACACCTATTGTGTTCGGCATATTTACTACAAAAGCTGAACCATTGAATATGTCACAAAATTAGGGCTATAAACGGTCGCACAAATGGGTATAATAAATCTTTCATCCCACGGACCATTCTTGACAGCAAATAATTAGAGCCCAACATAGTTTCACCCAAACGCACTTCACTTTTCGCCCCTTGCTTATCAATGGTTCCTATATCCCATTCCCTTGCTAATTCACAGATGATAACTCGAGTCAGTCAACATCCTTCTCATCAAGAAACGATAGAATATGCTTTCTTAAATTTTCGATCAACTGCCACGGGAAGTAGGCATCGCAGACTCCACGCCAAAGGAGGTCAGAACCGCAAACTTGGGAGAGCCCTCAACCCGCGAATCCAATTTTGGCTCTTCCATCTATAAGGTCCCGCTAACCCCGATGGTTTAGCTCGCAGGTACCGGGTCGCTCATACTGTTTCCAAGAAAACACATATTTCATCCCACACTCGACAGGTGGCGTGCTGACGACACTAATTTTCACTTTTCTAGTTCTTTTAAATGGCACGTCCATCATATCCGGCCTCGCATCCGGCATCTCCCGACCAAAATGACCGAAGAAGACAGCGGGGACTTCTATGCAACGTAAAAAAAAATTCGACGCAGAGAAAACTGTTTTACAATACTGTGCATTTTTGGGTAAGAATTAACATAGAAAATGATGCACTTGAGATATATCTTGACGCGAAGAACGCTCAGATGCACAGTCGGGCACAGATGAAGAATTCGTGAATAAAATACTTCGAATTGCAAGAAGTGATATTCGGGGCACGTTCACCTGCCTCGCCGACAGTTTCTAATCGCACGCGCCAGTGATCTCCGACCCACCGGTTGGATTTCAACAAGCTTCGCTCCAGAGAAACACGGATTGCATGTCCGCAGATTGATCGCGACGGTAGAAAAATACCCGGCTGAGTAATTTTAACGATCAATGAAAAGAAAAAGGCACAACTTCAAGACCATTCCACTAGTATCACCGCCGAACTTCGTTCATCGAACATTTTTCTTCTATCGATATCATTTGATTATTTCTCACCTAGCGAAAGATGCATGCATCAATTGAAAAAACACTCGAGACTAAACGAGCAACACGAAGGTCTAATTCGGAGAATATCCCAGGCCGTGTCTAGGCTAGTGTCCGGGCCACTATGTCTTCGACAAATTTTAAAAATGGCTGCAAATCGCACACTAACTCAAAAGCAAAAATATCTTGGAATAAAGCGTTATGTTCAACATAGTTTTCCATTGTGTTTCACTATTCAAGGTGTAATATCGCACCCATCAATACTATCTAACCAAAAACCATAAAAAATTGAATTCACATGCACAAGTTTGAGATAAGGACCACAATTGGAATTGGAATGGCCACGAGAAAAGCAAACAATAACACTTGCAAGAGTACTTGTGGAAACAAGGAAAATTAATTAATATTACAAAAACAAATGAGCATATTAACATCGTTTGCAGAAGTGTGAGGAATCGGATGCTGTGAGGATGTACACGTATGTTCTTTGTTTCTTCCCAAAATCTATCAACACAAAAAATGTTCGCCAAACATACCCTACGCAAGTGATATTCGCTGAAACCTGCTATTTTGACATGCTTTTCTTTAACTCGCTTTTTCATGGATCCATGGCTACCACTTCATTTTATACTACATACTAACCACTTCATTTACTCTAAATACGAATCGAATTAGAATAGTGGTAAAGCATCCGACTCCCGTACCGTGGGTCAATCAGAGTCTTCGCATCGAGTACACAACCTGGTGAGTTATTTCTTCTAGAAAACAGTCCTAGATTTTTATAGTCCTAGTTAATAAAATGTTTATAAAACAACTTGCTGTTTTTTAACCATTTTAATAACTAGGACTAAAATGCAAAAAAAAATTTAAAAAATGGAAGAAGTATTTTTAAGCACGATTTTCTAAAAATAATTATTACAAAAATCTAAAAAAAGAAATATCTTAACGTCGCACTAAAAGAGAACAAATAATATTTTCTCAATTGAATGAAAATTTAGCCTAGTACTGGAAATAATTACATTCAATTCAAGGAAATTAGCCACACAATGATGAGACAACAACGAAAAGCATGGGGCGCGACCTCATTTATATTTTGCACCACAACTTACATTCATCTTAAAATTTTCTAGAAATTAAGTTAGAATCTATTCCATTGAATACCAAAATCTTCAGACTTAATGAATTTATGTTGATATCGAATATAAAAGAGCGCCCCACGCTTTTCGTTGTGATCATATTACTGTGTGGCTAATTTCCTTGAGTTGAATTTAATTATTTCCAGTGCTAGGCTAAATTTTCATTCACTTGAGAAAATATTATTATTTTCTTTTTTTAGTACGATATTGAGATATTTCTTTTTTTTATTTTTGTACTGATTCTTTCTAGAAAATCAAGTTTAAAAATTCTTTTGTCATTTTTTATTGTGTCAACACTTCATAAACGACTCAAAACTAGCTGGTGTGACAAAATGAAATCCAAGCTCAAAGCATACCACCTATTATAAATGACGGGGTTCGCGAAATAGATAAGTTAAAATGATACTGGACGTTTCGATTTTCGTCGTCCTTGGCTGGTCCACCTGAATAATGGGCCGAGAATCAATCGGGAACTATTTACGTGAGGGTGCCAACGGGGGCAGCGGGATATTGGGAGGGTTGAAAGAAGAGAGTCCTCGAGTGCCTTCATCACCATCATCATCATCGGGGAGGATTCGCTCGGCCGCGCCAAGTTTCACGCCACTCGCAGTCGCCTCCTCCCCCGCACATTCTCCCCCCTACTTTCCCGCCCACAGATCTCTCTCTAACTCCCCCACCCCCTCCGGCTCCGCACAATTTCAGCGTTCGATCGGTTCCACGTTCCCTAGCATCCACCACCAACGCCGCGAGAGAGAGGGAATCCGCCCCGCCGGGCCGCACCACACCCCCTCTCCTCTCGGGGAGTGGGGGGAGAGGGACGTGAGGGTAGGGTGGGGGGAGAGAGAGAGAGGGCGTTTTGCAAGGGAGGGGAGCCTTCTATACCGAGGGAGAGGGGGGGAGGGCAAACAGAGAGCGATAGAGAGATGAAAATAATGGCATTAACTTGCACTTCACTCGGTCCAGGGTGAATTCAGGAAACTCAACATTCGCGGACACTGCTCACCGGTGATTTTACCAAAAAGATAACAGCAAAATCTATGCTCATTTCATTTTCAGGCGAACGAATCACGGAAAAAATTCGGAGCTGCCAATGAATCACTTACAACACAGTACAGTGCTCTTGCAAAATGATACTTATCCACGACGGTCGACGAAAAGATTTTAGTGGACCTAATACCTCCTTAAAAAACTTCTTAATGAGCTTACACCCATAAATTAATTTTTTCGGCATATCCCTTAATATAAAAAATCGCCAATCAATCAGCATTCGAATTCTACGTAAAATTGCATTGCTTAAATTAAAAAATATTTCTTTCCAGCAAAAACATTTTAATTTCACATTAATGTCAAAAATACTATGGAGCCATAGGAAGATCCCCTAAATTGTGATAATACGAATGATAGTGAATCCTAATTAAAAATATTGTCCCACTAAAGCGAAGATAGCAAGTAATTCCAACGCTATTACATATCGTAAGTACCTGGGGGATAAGGGATGTTAACCCTCTGTGCCTTCCATGTCAAGGATAAGATCTAGAAAAGCAAAAAAGTGAGATAAAAAAACCCCTGCGAAGGGAATGGATTCAGGATCAGCTGACGAAACAATGTAACCAAAGCTGAAATCAGGCCATGCAGGACATAGTTAAAACTACAAGAGGCTGACATATCTCACCACATGATCTCACTACGACTATTTCATTCACCGATGCGAAAAATGACGATTCCGTCATTTTAGTTGAGCTTTTACTTTCCACAGTTAATGCATTTACTTAACGTTTAAGCACGAAATACGTAGACGCGTACGCGAATACTTGCACATCCTTCAACATGACACAAGGTCGAGTCTTTCAGAATGATAACTATAGAATTCCTCGAGTACAATAACAGATAATACCACCTGACACCCTCTGCTGAACCCAGCCTGGGCAATTACATGGGTGAGTGAACGTAGAGTAGTACAGGAAGTGGCAAGGGAATGGCCCTCCACCCACGCTAACCGTGAGAGCAAAGCTGAACAACTCAAACTCAATGCAACAGTAGGTTCCACCAGACTTCAAAAAATCATCGTACGACAGAAGATCTTCGAGCAAGATTCGACCAGACAAGAAATCTGCTGTGAATTGAGATCCAAGCCAATCGTTTAGATTCCCGGTTGAAACTGAGGGCAACGGTGCCAACTGGTGCTTCGACCTACGAACCCCCGGCGGGAAGAAATCGCAGGCATCGGGGGAAGAGGCCACCAACCCTTGACCGTCAGGACACAAATTTTAAAAAATGGCTTTACGGGGTGGACTGGCCATTTCGCGCGATGGCATTAAATGTGGCGGATGTGGATGGTCCGAGCTCCACCCGGTTCCCTATGCTCTGGAGAGCACGAGAGGGAAGCGGGACGTGAGGTAGCTCCAAGGAGGGATGCTGCGGAGACATACGGGCAGGAATCACGCCTCTTTCAAACTCATAATTGCCCGATTATCAAGCAGAGGAAGGGGTAGATGAAGAAAACAATTCCACTCCACGGAATCAAAACTAGGAGAGAGTGAGGAAAAGGGTTCCAGTATTTACCATATCGTCCGCAACTCACAACTCTTGAAATAATTAGCAAAGGCCGGTACACCCCCAACTGTAACGTGGATGTAAACAAAAATACCCAAACTAACGATTCAAGCAATTGAAGTAATTAAAACTGAACGCTTAGGCATGAGATAACAATATATTTTACTCAACGTCGGCCTAAGAGCACGATAACAGGTCCAACTCAAAAATAACCCCCCCCCCCCCGGTAAGCTTGACAAGAGACCCTCAAAATCCTAGAGTGTTCTTTAACACAGCTGTGCCCTTCATTCTAAATACATAATGAATGATCGCAGAAGTCGCAAAATCAGTCATCAATGCACCGGTCAAGTAACAGAGATTGAAAATTCTATAAAACTAAAAAAGAAATGACAGTGAATCTGACCGTAGTAATGATCTTATGGCAAACAATTGAAAACAGCTTCATCATTGAAATCCCAGGATGTACAGGACTGTCGAAAACTTTCCCAGAGTTTCTCCCGACAATTATCCCCTCAGCGCCTTCCCGCGGCTATCCGACGTAGACGATCCTTCGCCAGAACCGCATGCTTTCCGTTCCCCTAGTTGACAATGACAAGCTAGAGAGACGCTGGGAGGGGGGAGCCGAGGGTAACCCGGGGGTTCGGGTCGAGGGGTCGGATATTCCACTTCTACAGCCCAGTGGGTCGCATTCGCGACCACTGAGGACGTAGCATGCGGGTGGGCCAACCCAATCCCACATCTTTCGCCACCTACGCACGTCAACGGAAAGGGATTTTTTCACAAAAACGTTAAGAAGTAAAACAAGCTAAGCCGTCGGTTTATTTTTTATATGAATTCACCAACCCCTAATGCGGTCATAGTAAACAACAAAAAGAACAGGGTGTATTACAAAAAGGCCTAATTCCGCAAAGAGAATTCATCAGAAATACGAGACATAAACGGCACGCACGATAGAATACATCCTTCCTCAGCTCACTTCACCACCTACAATTAAAAGCCCACCTACGCCGAAACATTTCCGCGGGGGTAATTCGGAGAGTGACCTTCGATCTGAAGAGGGGGCGCACCCTAGCCGGCCCGCGGGCCGCATGGTACCGCTCTGGCTCAGGGGAGCCGCCCGAAACGGGGTTAATGCGAGCAAATGGGAGGCGTGGCCAGTCATTCCGCTAAGAGAAGGGCGGGCGGGCGGGCGGGAGAGGCGACATTCTACACGCGCGGTGCATGTTGCACTCGGCTCGAGGGGGAAGGAGGGCCGTGAGATGGGAGGGGATGTTGAGCGGCGGCCTCCGCCTCTTAATCGCTCCCTCGCCGAAAGCGACGAGGGCGCTCGGGGCCTCCCTGCGATCCAAAACGAGATCGTAACGAGGCCGACGCTCGGGAATTTTTGTCGCGAACAAATGAGGGGGAATCGGGTTGATGAATGAGGCTCGAGTACTGGCTTTTCACTCCGCAGCTCAGATTCGAAACCCAGCGGTGGTGGGTATTCACAGATGAATCACAACAGCCCTCGCGAAAACTCGTGATTGATGCGCGGAGGTAATTTCTTAATATCCGTCGACTGCGGGTGAATTAGTAGTGGCGTGTGCCTTTCTTTACTTAGACCAGCCAGCATGTCTACTCAAAGACGCGCAGACTGTCTAGGTAAAGATTAATTTACTTCGCCACATTTCTTCCCCTCCCGCCTTTCTCACCGCCGATGCTCCCTCAACTAGACTGCCGTCATGCCATCACCAGAAGCGTAAGCGATAGCTGCATTTGAGTACCATGTAGGGGCTATTAGTAAAGAATAGACTAGTGCCGACGCCGGGTTTCTCTCAACCTCTCCTGCATTCCCCGAAAAATCCACCCCTCACAAACCAATCCAACTAACCGTAACGGCGTAAATGACCTCAATTGTGGTCGCCACCTAAAATAATTAAAGGCAAACCAACCGACGAACAAATGAGCCCACGGATCGAGCGGGACAAGTGTCATCAACGCCCGGATAATTACCCGCCCATCTGCAGGGCGGCCGTTAGGAAACCTTCCACAATATAAACATTCCCCGACGGCGCTTTGTTCCGCTCGGGCCCCCGATAAACGCGCCGTCGCATCATCCCGCCACCCATACGTTTCCGATTCCTTTCTCGCGTTCAGTTTCCGACCCGGTAGAGGGCGGCCTGGGTTTTCCTCCTCCCTTCTCGCCGTGGACACGCCGAAAACCTCCACATACACACACGTCCCCGCGGTAATGGAGAGGGGTACACCCACCCTCCCCAAACGGGGAGAGACCGAAAGCCTCCCTCCTCTTCCCGAGAGAAGAATCCGTCCTATAGTGGGGGCGATCGGATGCGTCGGAGGGGGCAGAGGAATGGGGCGGGGGGGGGGGGGGGGGACAGCCGGTTAGTGTGTGGGGGCAGCTGCCCTCCTCCTTTGCCCCCTCTCCTCCTCCCGCCGCCCCGGCTATATTGATCCGACTCCACGCCGTCACTTTCTAGCGAAGAAGGCGGCGAGTGAGGGGGAGGGGAGGGCAGGGCTCTGGTGGGGGCGGACGAAAGCGGGCCATTGGGGGGAGGGAAAGACAGGGGGGGGGAGAGAGACCTACCTCCCTCCCTCCACAGCTACAACCAATCCCACCCCTTCAGGAAAGCGACGAACAAACTCGCTCGTCCGTGCGCGGTCCACAATCTGCGCCGCGCGCGTATAGCGCTGTGTTCGCGGCGGCGCGGACAACAAGTCAAGCGGGCGGGAAAATACGAATAGCGGCGCGGGCGCGGAGCAAACGGCACGCCCTCTTTCTGACTACACGCACGCCCACAACACGCCACTGCCTTCCTATGACGGTGGTCGGAGCGCTAAACAACTATTCTGTATATGGAAAACAATTCTTGAACCACAACTCGATTAAGTACATCTGTTAACATGCAGGGAATAACCATACAAGTGGTAATATAAATGACGAAATAATTGTATTTTAAAATCTTCGTCTCCGTTAAGCATTGTTATAACATAAGTTTACAGCAGGGAATTCCCATTTTAAGCGAAAATCACGAGTAATACATATTTTAGTTCGGTATGATAACTTAAAATATCACCAAGTCACCATTATATTAAAAAGAAATGTATTATTTCGTATTTATGAGAAAATCTGTACAGGCGGAATGGAATTATTTCGACATATATGTCAAGTGCCCTTAGGCAACGCGTTAAAATGCCAATAAATTCCCAAGAAACCACATCGAAAACATATATTGTTAATCTCTTTTAGGCACACACATTACTTACAAGTACAAATATGTAGTTTCACGCAAATCTGTATACAAACGGAAATCGCTGCAACCACTTTAAGAAGTCTGATCAAGTATGCTCCCTCGTCACTATCATGGCCTTATTCTAATTCCATTATTTATACTTCAGTAATTGAATGAAGCACGAAATAAGTACTTTTAAATTAATGCCTCAAAAACATTGTCTTATATGACTGAAATTCCAAGTGAATACTTATATATTCATGCATATCTTTAATTGGACAATTACTTTCATTCCGTACGGGGGAAGAGCCTTCAAATCGCAGGTTTATTGCGATTGTATACATTTCTGTGGTATTTGATCTATTTCTTCAAACAGTTGGGTACATAAAAAAGGCACCCACTGTTAATTATCTGACGAGAATGAGGTATTAAAAATTCACCATTTAAAAAAAAGAAAATCCTCTAGAGTGCATACCCACACACCATTTCCCACATAGAATGGCTGGTTAATGTATGCAATACCTCGAAAAGTAGTGCGATAAATGGCCGATATTTTGGTATTTGAGGAATAGCGAGAAATTTAATTTTAAATGAGACCAACTTAATAAAATACTAGGTGAAATGGCATCTCGCTCAAAGAACATTAATTCCTCAGTGCAAACCTTTGACCGTGCACTTATTTAAGACCAGCAATTATTTTCGTAATATAAACCGGTTAAGAAAATGTGTGGAGTTCAGAAACATCAAAATTCACCAAAAGAATTCCCTGGAAAACTAAACATGGCAACACGAGACTTGCAAGGACTAGGCCATTGAATGAAACACGTTGACCCGACATCACCTTGGATTTACGAAGCAATGGCATTTATCGGTTCTGACAATGAAAGAAATACAAATGGAGGAACGTTCGGTATTCGCACGTGAGAATAGGTAGTGCTTGGACGACAACAGGTAAGAAGAGATTGCGGGGAACTTATGTAACTTTACAGTGGGCGAAGGAACGTTTGGACGAGACTTCCAAGATATGAAGATATTTTATTGAGACCAAAATTCTACCTAACAGCTGATTGACTACCACGCCTCCCCTCCATTGCCTCTTCCGACTTCTCTTGCGTTATAATATTCACAGGAAAAAATGCCATGAGAGGTACTTATCTAGAACAAACACGCTTCGCTTTTCGTCCTTCCCTCTTCTATTTACTATTTTCTTTGAATTCTCTCTCACAAGCTCCGCTAATTTCTCCCTTCTCACTAATCCGCACAAAATACTCATTTCCCGGCAGCCGCATCATGCCCCTAAAATCACTATCCCATTGACCCTTATCCAGCTCCTCCAACAACCTTACCACACTCGGACGAACGGCCAAAATAAGAAATGATTAACTTAACGTAAGAGGGAGAGGATAGGGCCATATGAAACACTATACAGAAAAGAATAACCATATAGATTGGACACACTCTGAGACACGAAGGGTTTGTGAAGAACATAATTGAAGGTAAATTAGAGGGAAAAGTCCTCAGAGGAAGACCCAGGAATGAGTTCGAGGACCAAATAATGGCGATAGATCATATGGAGAACTTCCATGAAGTAACGGACCTAACATTAGATAGGGCAGTATGGTGGGGTGCAGTCAACAAATCTTACGCATGATGCACGACCAATGATGATGCCAGTTGGGATAGCGAGAGAATATGGTAGCAATGGGGCCGGATTCTAATTACTACATAAGACACTCAGTTTTCTGATAGAGACGAATTTCATGACACCCAATGAAAGCGACCAACATTCAAGTCGCATGAATGATATACGCCTTGACCACAACAAATCAATTATCCAAAGGAACAGGCGACTGCTCCACAGACAAAGCGTCTGCATCCACTCGAAGCCATTACCATTCATCCCTTACGGTATACCGAGAGACCCACTCATTCCTCACGCCCAAACCCCCAAAACCGTCAAGGCGCCAGGCGCCTCTTGCCCATCGACGGCCAACCAACCAAACAATCCCCCTCTTCCTGAACCACCCTCGCCCACGATCAACACACAGGCACACGTCGTATGCACTGCATGAATCAACTCACCTTTTGCCGATGATTTTCTCCGAGCCGTCGAACGGCTGCACAAACCACTTCCCCAAGCGAACGAAATCTCTGGACAGTAGACATCTACACGAAGAAAAGAAATAAATGAAGGCGTTAGTCGTTGAGAAGTGAGGGGCGAGAAAATGCACACAGATGAATAGGGCTTAGACCTTGGGGCCGGCACAAAAACCCTGGTCATCAAGCAATTCCAATGACAGACAACGTTATGGTAGACTCGGGCCACATTCCAGATTCTGCCCTCCGTTCACCAACCTCTCCGTTCGAAGAAAGTCATATGAATTGGAGGAAATAGGAAGGCGTGGGATCAAAGCATCGCGGAAAAATATGAACCACCGACTTAGTCACCAATTAATATATTTTATAAATTGGTGACTAGGTCGATTTCAGACAACGCAACAAAACCGTCACCCGCGCGAATGTTCTTTGGTGTTGAAATTTATCAACGCAATAAAGCATTCGCTCGGGTGAAAAGTTGCGAGCATGATTTAAAACATTTTTGTGTCGGAAATAAAGTGAAGTAATTTCATCATTACAGAACCAAAATAATCGCAATAGTTTCCACAAAACTCGTCGAATAGGTTACTTTCAGAGTTGAAGATCCCCATTATTCGGACATCGAGAAAATTATCGGGCCAGGGAGTTATTTAGCAAAAAATACTTTCATTTATAACAAGTTCAGTTCCAGAATTTCATTCCAATCATTGGTTATAAAAGTATATTTGTATTGAATTCATGTTAAAAGTACTTTTGCACTAAATAGGAGGTTAACACGTAACACATTTCGCATCAGATAGAAATATTAGTGATTGTATGTAACATTGAAAAAAGTAACTAGTTAATGGCAACGTCACTATGTAAATACTAGCATATGTACCCGTTGAAATTCAACGGGGGATGAAAGAAAGACAGGGCATATAGGTTGTAGGTTCGAGTCGCTCAGGAAATTTATTTTTTCCAGGCAAATCAGCTATAATTTTAGTTTTATTTTGTAATTCAGCAGATTTAAAAAAAAAATTATATTATGCTTACCGAGTTCAACATTCTTTTGCAGTAACATATAGAAATTAAACTACAGGCCATTTGCATTCCAGAGGCTAGTCAAATTAATATAACATCGTGAAATTCTCATGTTTTACTCGGCTTAATTTTGTTTTATTTTTTAATGCAGCAGATGAAAACCACATTATATTATGTTTACCGAGTTTCGACATTCTTTTGCAGGAACATATTGAAATTAAACTACAGGCCACTTCATTCCAGAGGCTTTCCACATTAATATAACATCGTGGCATTCTCCTGCTTTACATGGGTCCAACGTAAATTAGTCCAATTGAAATGAATTTTGCCAATTTTAGGCAAAAATATCCCTGATAATATAGTAATCAGCAACATTTCAGTATACGGCCTAGATTTCCACTCTAATATCTATCTCGAGATATAAAACCAAGAAGCCATTGTAAAGGTCCCATATCCCCTCTAAAGCTAATGTTAATTCCACGGTTACCAAGGAAATATCCTATTGTTCACAGAAGTAAAATTCATGATTTTGATATAAAAAATGCGATTTCAAGGGAAATTTTATTCGTATAAGAAAATTGAATGGAAAAATAAGAAACTGCAATCGTTTATTCATCTAATGGCGGAAACTATAGCCCTCAATCTTTAGTAGAACTAATTAAAATATGTAAAAAGAGAAACCTCTGCACTTGGACCAACATGTTTAGACTTGAGTTTTTCAAACACATAATACACCAGACGGCCCAATACGCTGTCCTTGGGGCCCAGGGGCCTTCCTTATAGTCCCAATAGTCCTTATTTCCTTAAAAAAAAACTTTACTGATCCCATGTGTGAAAATTTTACTAAAATCGGTTCACTCTTTCAATACTTATGAGGCTTTAAAGAAAGCATTCTTTTGGAACCATGGGCCCTCAGGGGCCCCAGCGTGACTTACGACCCCATGACTGTTGTACATTCAGTATAGGTATATTTTACGTGTTTCTAATACAGGCAAGAATTATCTTCCAGGGCCAATTTTTGGTGATGAAAGGGCCCACTTGACGGCCTTCTAGGGCCCCAAGACCCTTATTCTATAGCCTATGCGTGAGCCAGATATTTCAAGTATCTTCCTGCCAAATTTTGTTTCGATCGATTCGGTGGTTTATGAGTGATTGAGTAACAGACAGACACCACTAGATTTGGATATATTCGTAAGATAACAATAAGTAAATGCCATAGGAAATGTCCGCCAAACGGTTAGTCATTGGCTCTGATTTTGAAACGCAAAGAGTGCAAAGCAACCAAACATGGCATATACAACCAAACAATGAGATTTCCTTACGGCATTCGAAATTAATTTCCAACTTTTACCATTAAGACGTATGTTTCCAAACAGCCAAAGAAAATAAAATATTTATAAGAACGCACTACGATAACAAAATGTCCCAGATTTTTCGACTATGTCCAGACGACATGGAAAATTTGGACGTTATTCTTAAGATAATTACCTTCATTGAAGGGCATCAGTGTTAATTGCAGGGTACCGTTAGTTCATGCACAACTTCTCCGGGTTTTTATAGAGCATCCACAGCGAAATTTCAACAAAACAAATCTTCTGGAAAAAACTGAAAACATGAGGCCGGATGACAAATATTTACGAGTTGACGCGTTGGATTAATTAAGATTGGAAAATAATTATGCATCAACTGTAAAAAGATATCTTTCAAATCTGAACCGGAGTATTAAGTTTAACCTGTAACGGGTTCTTGCTTGACGCAGGAATGACGCACCTGGGGGTGGGGACATTTATGATTTAAAAAGATTAAGAATATAAACGACGATTTAGGGTAGTGCTTTTTCCCGCTGACGACCACATTATGAATCCTAACCAACTACAGTAGTATGTTATCGTTCAAACAGCGGGATTTATTTAAAAAAAAACAAGTTTGGTATAATATAAATGGATGAGTCATTAAGATTCGACTCACTTAATAAAAGAATTTTTATAATTTAAATAGACTGAAGTGGAAAAATTTGAAGAAAAATAAAAAAGGGTGAATAATTACCTTTCGATTAAGTTGTGGAGAGCCTTGAAGAGTAGAGATCTGCATTCGTAAGACAAGCCGCTTTCCCAGGAGCCCTGCTCACCATCTGAAACAGAATGGAACAGGAAGAATGTCAGAGACAGCCAGAGACCAAATGAAAACATCCAAAACAAATAAGCAAGGGGGAGAGGGAACTGAAGAGGACCACAAGCACTCGCGTCCTCCAGTGGCCGGGTCGCGAAAGCCTCCGCTGAGGCGGACACGCGTGACACGTGCACCGGATCAAGAGAGGGATATCCTTAGGGGAATTACACAATGTCGAAAGGGGAGGGGGGGGGGAGTGGAGTGGGTCGGAGGATAATGTTGATGTTGGGCGGGGAGGCAAAGAGGGGAAGTATGGCAGGGGGGGGGGGGTGGAGAACAACCCCACCACCACCCACCGAATCCAAAACCACTCAATCGGATTCCACCTGTTGGCGCGGGAGGGTTAATGGATGGAGGGAGTGGGAGCACCGGAGAAAATGGGCCGAGTGTGCGAGAGGGAGAAACGGGGGAGTGAAAGAGGGGGGTGCTTCCACCCCTTCCCACGCCCCCATCCCCCCTCGCCGGGGTGGGGGGGAAATCGCCCCCCCCCCTTCGCCCACCCACCTGGAGAGAATGAGTCACCCTACGAAAACCCCGCTTTAAACTCAATCACGACAGTTCACCGTGCCAATGCCCAACGGCCACATCTGAGATCAAACGTTTTTACGGCGGGCTCAAAGCACAAGGGCCGAGTGGCCTTGAGGGGAAAGCAGAAGCTAATTGGGGAGGCGACGGACCGGTGACACGGTCACGTGCGCAGGAAAGCGATTAGCATTCCGATTGGAGGCAATTATTAGCTCTACATTTTTCGATATTCTGAGACATTATCAGGAATTTTGTTATTATTAGACAGTGTCACAATTAGGCAATAGCATAAGCGGTAACATAAAAATGCCAAATTATGAAACGGTATGTGTCCGAAATAAAAGAGTGATTTAGAAGAAGGTACTTACTCCATGCCGCTACTAAGAACTAACAACTGTATTTTATGATGCGTTGTTTTTAAAAATGTTTAACCTTTTCTTAAATATTTTTAATAAATATTTTTGGGAAGAACTTGATGAATTTTGCTGATTGATCGTTTCAATTTTAGAATGGTTCTATTCAGATCCGAAAACGTTTTCATATTTGACCTTAGTGGCCGGCACTAACATCGAACGGTTAATTAGTTTCCCCACAAAACTACATCCTTCCGAAGTTCTTCAAGCTCTTTCCACGCTAACTATTCTGTACATCCAACACAGCCTACTCCCTGCCCTCTTGATCTCTAAACTCTCCCATTTCAGCACAGTACGGTTGCCAATGGGATGTTGATACTGAAGGTTCATTCCAGAATATTTGGGTGAATCAAATCAAACTAAATTCATAATAGTCTCTAAGGGAAGGGTTTCATCGAACTCATTCAGGATTTCCTCCAGGTATTGGCCGGAAACATGGCTCACAAATGGGGTGACTATGATAACCAACAAATAAGTTGATAGGGTTTTGTTAATTTTGAGAAAAAGCAGAGATGAACCCACAGCTATCGATACAAGTTGCATGCCCAAACCGATGGACACTTCACTGAACTCATTAGTGCTCTCACTCTCGAGAGGCCATTCAGCGAGAGGAGTGGTTGGCTATGGACGGAGGCTTTCGGGGGATATTCTGGAGAGAGTTCGAAGAAAACGACCACGTTACTGAAAAGGATTACTTGTGTGGTTACCTCAAAGCTGAAACTTAATGTAATAAATAACAGCTCTGCTAGGTCCCAAGTTGATATATGCACCGTTCCAGTACCAGAGAGGCAATTTGAGCACACCTGGCCCTTGGTATATGGTGCAATTCTTTATTCTCTATTCTTAAAATATCATGAGACATAAAATTAGATACACGCTGAGTGACCCAAAATAGTATCACATTTTAGGTAGGAAAATATGAGAGTATATATACATAAACGCCGAGAGATTTACAGGGTGTCCTGTCTTCGTCGGATAACTACGGGCGGCATATGGTAACACAGCTTGGCGGAAAAAGTCTCACATTGGCCCTAAATGTTAATTAGTATTGATATCTAACTAGTATGGATGCTCGTAGTCAGTATTGGTATTTAGCTTAAGATGCATCAACTACTGCGGTCATTCTTCACCACTCTTAAGCCCTGTTCATAACAAGTTAACTTGGCTGTTCCCGAGTGCCAATCGGGGCCTGAAATTTCCAACCAATCACAGCACGCCACTTTCTAAGTCGATATTACAATCGACTGATAGGCCTTATCGATATCGTTCAATCCATTACTTCCGCACTATCGATAGTAAACCAGGCCTTGTTATTGGCTACAATTAAGAGAAAGTTGACAAATGGTCAACTCCAAGACTACGCCAAGTCGAGCTAAGCCACTTTAAGTTGTTGTGAACCAGTGCGTTGCTTTCTCACGGACTCAACTCCTAAGTCGCGCCAAGTTAAGTTGTTGTGAACGGGGCTTTAGTCTTAAGTAATTAGCAGTACGTCATACAATAGGACGATTTCGTCCAGTTCACTATATGATGTAAAATGTGCGAGACGTTTAAAAATACATAGAAATTTATTATTTATTTAATACGTTTATTATTTTAAAAAAAGCTATGATCCGGAGTGTTACCACCAGGCGAGTCACCTGGTGCTGTTCCCAGGGCCCCACTGGCCATGCGTTTGTCTGGAACTTATCACACCCCTTCAGGATAAGTTGCACTACAAATGGGAGCCGCAATCGTCATACCAAGGCATGGTCCTCTCTTCGGTGAAGAGGTATAAGTGGGTCAGGGCAGTGTGCCTTATCCTTAGGCGAGCGGTTGTGACTTCTTCCCTTAGGGTACTTCCGTAGAAAGAGGACCACGCTGAAACTACCGGTTTTACATCCCGAAGTTTGTTGTCTTTTATCCCCTTTCACGATTCCTTCTATCGATACATTACTTTGTTCCGTAACATAGATTTTAGGTCTATGATGGAAATTATTAGACATGGAAACTCGTTGTAAATCAATCTTATGGAAAAGTAGAATTTTTCACTTGAATTTTATATGTTAACTTGAGACGAGAAAATTGATGGAGCCAAATATCACGGCGTGAAAACATACTTGTTTCTAAGAAAAAGATATTTTGCAAAAACAGGCTTTGGATATGGCATGGTTCGCTTGGTAAATTGTGGGCCTTCCTTAGCAGATTCGAAAATTCATTAATCAAGCCATCGACCCAGTTACATCCAGACGTATTCCGAGTCAATCCTTCTAATGGAATGGCAAATATATACCGAGAGCAATGAATGACGGTCTATCCATCCCTACCCCTCCAGAGCAAATAACACAACCCGTAGGACGACGGTTAGGAAGGGGAAAAACGGACCAGTCCCTGGCAGAGGCCGATTCACTGCGAGAGGAGGGCTGTCGCCCCGGAGAGAAAATAAGTAATCGTCAACGAAAGACAAGGAATTTCCGCACCCGTTCAAACTCTAATCAGTTATTTTACAGAGCGAGTGTTTTCTTATTGGGTAAATACGAGTTGTCGTGACTAAATGACAGCGAGATGTAAATTTACTAGCGATGAATAGCACCACGCATTTACTACTCAGGTCACCAGTTGGCAAGGAAAAAGACCACCACACTCAGGAACTTGAGCGAAATCGGTAATGACGTTCCAATTCCCAAATTGAAAGCAAAACAAATATTAAGGAAACGGGATAAACCGATTGCTATTACTTCATTTGTGACTTCTTCCACATAATTTTAGTAACTAAGCATATTTATCACAGAGCTAAGTCTTAAGAAGCACTATCTTTCCCGCTACATACTCATAGTTTTCACGTTTCGTGTCTATCTACGCTAGGTGGTAGACATGGTATTCACTCGCAGAGAGCTTTTAATTTTGAACCGATCGGCGTTCAGTGGTGTGATGCTGGCTACTTAGTAAGAAACTGCATAAAAATGTACGGAAACTAGGCGAATAATCGGTGAGCAGCAATAAACGGCAGCCGCGACTAGTAAGCTAGAACAAGGATAGAATAGCGATTTAAACTTGAATCATTGCCTATTGAATATGCGGCAATCTCATATTGTTTACAAAGAAAGACTAACGAATCAACCTGAGTCAACGGCAGATAAGACTCCTGGTGATAAGAAAAAACTGGGAACACGAATACAACCAGGAACTTCAGTCATCGTGGGAACATATTCTCGTTCAATCTGAGCATGCCCTTTCACGAGACACAATTATGCCCTAGCCAAGCTAACATGACAATGGCGTTTTCCTCGAGCAAAATCGGCATGTTCAGAAAAATAAATTCCCATTGTAGAGTTTGTTTCTATTCCATTTATACCATCTTGTCCCTTTGTTTCCCTGAATTTACTATTTATTACATTTATTAAACTTCGTGGTACTTACTTTCTTTTCAGGATTTCCCATCTTTCTTTTCTACTTACATCATCAAAGGCAGCAATTAAGTCTAAAAAGGCTATACAGAGATCTTCATTACACTCATTCATTTATTTAATTACACAATTTAATTACATTGCTTTACAACTTATATTATTTTTCTATTATTACTCTTAATGTATAAATAAAGTCATATGTCTGTCGTTCAGCTCTGAAAGATCCTCGTTCTTCTAAAACTGTCATTTCTGTAGATTTTCCCAGCCTTTTTCCGTTGTTAGGGATATGTTTGTACTACATAAAAATGCTACTTAGTAATGGCTAATTGCCCCTGAGTTTTCTCATTCATTTTTTTACTATTTACGTAATGACACAGATAAAATGTCTTTCCATTCAGAGGGTTTATCTCTAATACCCGATCCCATGTCTTCTTGCATTTCATCCCCATAACAGAAAAGGAGTATATCTTCTCTTCCACATCTGATGCACTACGGAGCTATTCGATCTCTTCTTTCAGCTCTTTATCTGTCTCTCCTCCCATATAACCTCACTTTCTACGGTTATCGATCCTTTTTCTCAATCGTCTTAAAACTTCAACAACTAGGCCACAACACACCCTTGGCAACGTTGCTGTACGTAGACATTTCTGTAAATAACAAAATAGAACACTTTCTTACATTCATCAGTAATGTAAGTTCCACCGACTTCTTAGGGAGTTATTCACCATATTTACTCCTCTACTTGTTGTTCTTACTGTCATGCAAATTTTACATAGTATATTCGCCGTGCCTCCAGTATTTCCCTTTCCTCATTTATAACTATGTTTTATTCAGCTTTCTTTCCTTCTACCACTCGCATTCGTCCTAATACAGTCTCTAATGTATTTCTGTTATTTTCATAAGGTTTTTGGATTACTTCTCTAACTTTTTATTACTACCTAACCAGTTGTAGGATATTTTTACCTAAAATATCGGACAACTGATGATCGCCTGTAAATAGGTAGAGAAAATCTGACCAAGCAAAATCATCACTAACATACAAACATACCAAACACGCCATTCTCTTCCGGGGTAGGCACAGTCACAAAGTTTCACTCATAAATGCATATTTGTACACCTAACTCTGCTTCAATAATTTCCTCCATACAGGTCCATCCTAGAAAACCTCTTTTGCCTCATTTAACCCATTCACTACTTCATAGACGCTCTCCTGTTTTCAAGACTCCTAATACTCCTCCTCCCAAGAATTTCCACAACCACAACTTTCTCGGCCACCATCTACCTCTCGCACCATTCATTTCACTTTTATATATCTGTTTCGCTATTCGACTCTCATCCATTCTCTCAACATGGCGAAACCAACAAAGCATACTCCTTTCATTCAAGGCTTTAAACAAAGCAACTCTAAAAATATCCTCCTATCTGGAAGGAATGCCACTAGGAAGTCACCGTATCAAACTGCGAATACAGCTAAGTATTTATTTAAAGTGTTGAGGAAATGTAAGTCACGATACGGCCATTCCAAGTGATGCCATTAAATTTTACTCCTCAAAGCACTCTTTTTCTGACTTCAAACACAGTGGAAACAAAGATATACATATTACCGCAATAAGCAAACATCTACGAGGGTGCATTCCTACATGACCATTATCAGGTCTGAAAGGCAAATGCTTCAGTTAATATTCCTCCTAAGCATAACCTAGAAAAATGATGAAGACGAGTCATGATTGTCGTATCTTTTAGCCCATAATTCAATACATATATTCCACCGAATATTCACGGACGAAGTCCAAGAGACAAAAGTTACTCTTCCAGGATTTCTGTGTTGGATTGAATTAAGACTGAAAAGTCGACACTCAATTTTCCAAAGGAAGTATTTCAACTTCATTACGCAATATAAAAAAGAACGATCCATCTACTTTTCATTGCCAGAACGCTCCTGCGCACCAAGAACTACAGGAATCAGATGCACCGTAGAAAACGGTCCAAGTAAGCAAGACTAGTATCATGGATAAATCGTGACAGATTACCTTTAACTGTGGAGATTTACCAATGCTCCGAACTACCATCCATAAGGTAGAGCAAAAAATCGCTCAAAAGTTTTCGCGGACTAAATTAAAAATGAGTCCCACTATTCGCGTAACTATTTATCCGGTCTTTATGGTCAAATATACGTGAGACAAGAATGTTACAGTGTCTCAGGTATTCAGACAGTGCGATGAAACCTTAGTAATCGGAGGAACCTCAAAAACCTACCTGGACCTTGTTCTATACACGAGCTGCGGACTTCCGCACAAATATTCTGATAAGAATCAATATGCAGTCAAAACAGTCTAATGACTAGGATCTAGACACTCCTTATCGATACAAACATAAACAACGCAGAAACGAGGCCAAGGAAACTGCGCGGTGGAGCAAAAAAAATTTCAGCAAACAACATGAAAACGTCTCGAAAGTGGCAATCGTCAACGGGTCCAATAAGGGAGTTAAGGGGGGTAGCGAGAGAGGCAGAGGCGCGCGCACAACTCCCACCAAGAGATGAGAAATTCCGCAAGCGGGGAAGGGGAGGGAGGAGAGGAAGAGTGGCCAGCCAACCGACGCGCCCAAGCGCGGCGCGCGCCACGTTCAAATCTCCTTAAGTCGCGTCTTGTTGTGTCGGGCGGCCACGCGAAGCGCTCCCGTCGTGAAAAAGTGTGTGCGCACGGGGGAGGGAGTTGTGGAGTCGAAGGGGCCGGCGGCGAGGGATCCGGAAGTAGCGTGGGCAGAGCGGCAGCCGAGGAAGGGAGGGAGGGATGGAGCGGGCAAGAGCGGGCGGGCGGCTTGCGACGGGCCCCGAGCGGGAGAACGAGCGCGACGGACCCGCCGCGGAGCAATGACCTCGGCCGCCGCCGCGCTCTCTCGCCGCCGCTCCTCCTCCTCCCTAGAAGCCACACTGCCGCCCCCCCACAGCGTCCCCCCTCCTGACTCCTCCAGGGAAACAACTACAACACACACACTACCGGGATTTGCCCGCGAATTCTCCACCCTCTCGCGATAAAATCGAAAACGATTGAAACGAAATCGAGAAAAAATGAAAAATTCTAAGTTCGTATCGTAATATTGTAAACAAAAGGAACATTGGCGATAATACGTCTTTAGCCTGGGGGAAAGAAAAATATTACCAGCTGGTTGGTTAAGTCGAGTAGGCGACTGACAACTAGATTGCACTGTCAGCGAATAGCGCCAAGGAGTTCACGGAGGAATGACAGACAAAAGAGTCCAACAATTGCAGCGCCCAAGATTGGAAGTTCTTCCGACGAGAAAATCTCCACCACTGATTTAAACCTGTGGCCCTGGGATTAGAAGCAGGGGTTCAATCAATCCGGTATATAAAACGCTTTTAGGCAAACATAAAATGCGGTTTAAGTAAGAATTGGTAAGGATTGGAAAGGATTGCATAAGTAAAGAAAATGAGAAAGTTAAAGAAAGAATACATTAAAGAGCAAGCATTGGGAGCTACGAAGAAATATCGTATCGGCGTATTGTACCGTAGCGGCGTCACTCGCCGAATCCGCGCAAAACGAGGTGGTAAGGACGGACAGCGATTGCGATCAGGTTCAATATAATTAAGTGGATAAGGGTTTTCAGATGATCCCACTGGTAAGGCCATATCACACAGCCTTAGCCATTAACAATCAGATGTAGACAACATCCATCCCCGAGGCAGGACACGAACTTGCGAAATAAAGGGCTGCCAGGCCGAAGGCACGTTACCCACCTCGCTGTGGACAACGCAATCAAGAGGAGGGGGCGGGGTCTCAGGCGGCCGTTTCCGCCAAACGACGAATTGGCAAGGTTTGCCCAATCACATTCCAACGATAAGGCGATTTCGTACTTCTCATTAAACCGCTCGTCAGTTTCGCCTCGCCAGTTCTTTTTCTCTCCAGGGGTGAATAAACCTAGGAAACTAAAAACGTAAAAGTGCCAAAGAGAACAATGTACTTTCGGAATGTTTTAGGCCGCTAATGACTAGATCCTCTTTGAAAGTCCTAATAGTTGGCTCGCACAAGTTTAAAAAGAAACATTTTTAGATGAAACTCTAAAGAAGATGAATATTAGAAGTCTTAAGAATAGGAGAGCGTGTATGAAGTATGTATTGACGTAAGAGAAGCAAGTGGTTGGTGAGGAATTACGGGGGCAATTATTAAAAGGAAGCCAGTTTTCTAGGGCTAACGTCAATAACTTGATTCTTCATGCCGACCCTGTAAGAGAAGATGACGGGAAGTTAGGTTTGCACATATGTGTGTACCACTAGATCTTTTCAATGCCCATAAAACTTGTGCAACATATGCATTTCGTCTATGCTCATAACTAGTGGAGTTATCTCTGCAAACTTTCGCTCCCACTACAATTCCATTCAAGTTTTCGACTATGCTAATTCCAATAGGGTAGGGGGTAAGGGGAATGACTGTATCATTTTATCTTCTCAATGCCAAGAAAACATCTGCAAAATATACTTCGTCAATGTTTAATGACTAGTGATGTTAACTCAGAAAACTTGCGCTTCCATTTAAGTAAATTCGTATCTCATACCGTGAATGTCTAATTATAATTTAGACAAACGAGCATTGTAAGTCAAAAGCGGATAGGTAAAAAAGGAGTCGCTTTCAAGTTTGCTAAGATCTTAGGCAATAACAATATTGTTCACAAACAGCAGATGTTTAAAAAGAATAGTCCACTAGTGTGGGAGCATTTCTACGGCCAATTTCGCCCACTGCCCAATCATTGTGGTAGCAAAGGCCCTAATGGAATCTTCAGAGGAAAAGATAACAGCAATTAATATTACTTTAAGGAATATTATTTTACCCAAGTATAAATACTAATTTCCCCAAGTGTGAGCCGCGATTAGCCAGCAAATTTGTCATTAAAATACGACACAAAAAGGGGACCAGTTTTACTGTAATATATTTGAGCTTTCCTCCAAGGGAAATTAGTAGTTTCTTCAAATGGTTCCTCTATCACTTCGCGCCAATCTCGTACATACAAGCAGGAAAGAAGGCGTCTGAATTGGACTTCGGTAAGAACGTCATTGCATAGGTGTCAAAGAGTTAAATGGCAACGAATATAAAAATCGTGGTTGAGCGCTAGTATTCAACCGAACACAAATATCGGCACACGTTACCCGACACATGAGGACCACGTATAACAAAGCGATTCATATTACACTGAGAAATTCATAATCAACCTCTTAATTTAACGGGAATTGAATGAATTCTGAAAGGTGTAATAATTTCAAGCGATCGGAAACAATCAAGACAAGAAAAATATTAACAGACAATTATTGACTTATCATTTCCTAAAGGTATGCATGACAAAACCCCTCTACTTATACACACTCCTCTGAGGTAAGAGGGGGCAGGGGTAGTGACACTAGCCAAGAAAAGGGAGAGACAATGGAAAACGGGATTGATAAATGGAAAGACTGAAACGACAGTGCAACAACTCTTTAGTGGCGCAGGCATCATTCAGGCTTAAGCTCACATCTAATAAATTATAAAAAGAGTGAATATCTAATCCGCGAGAAACAAACCAAAGAACTTCAACACAAATGGCGTCGGGGGTGAGGAGTGAGTAAGCCGCCTGCACTACCCATCTGTCGGCAAGGTCGCGCTTAACGACCGCTTCCTTTTTCAAGTTCAGTTGTTAAATTAGCGCAGACAGCTTCAGCTGCCATAAAAGAGGAACATTTTACAATTATTGGCTTACGACTATGCTATTGCGACATGAATGCGTAATGTGACATGAATGCGAATGAATATTTCCAATTATTTTCCGCAAGAGCGAGCACCGAGTGTAAACATTTCTAGGAGGATGCTTAATATTCCTTCAGAATAGAAGTGGTTGATTGCGTGGCAGTGAAACATGGACTAAGAAAGCATTCATCAATAACAGAGCTAATGAACTAGATCATTACTTTATTACATTTAAACTTTTCGAAAGTTTTGTTTTTGGACCACACCGGTGAATGACTTATTTCGACGAAATGAAGAGAAATTCGAAAATGCAAAGCCCTTTAAGCCTTTCATATGATACCAAATCTATACTACGGTCACTGAAAATGTCTTCACGTTATAAGGACTCAATTGTATACGATTCATATTGTGTTGGTAACCTTGAATTTTCAGAAAATCGGAAAATATAGACTGAGGCGTCTTCGAACCAAATAAATTGACAACGCTCTCCGGGGAAATCTAAATCATTCGCCACTTATAAACGAATTAAGGCCACGACTACGCAATCGCCAGGTGACAAACGCCGATGACGCTGCGTATGCGTTTATACGTGACGTGCGAGAGCAAAATGTTGCTCGCCACGCAACGACTACGTCGCCACTACCCCACGCTCAAACGCGGCGTTCTCTCCTCAAAGCAAGGGTCCCCCTCTCCTTTTGTAGTTGCATCCGACCGCCGATTGATGGAGGTGAGGTGCCCGAGAGTGAAGTGGGCGCTGTGTGAAGGAATGGAGGAGGGGGGGGGGGCAAGGGCAGATGAGGAGGGTGAGCGCGTTACGACACCCGCTCTCCGCGGCGCAACGGGGCGAAGATGTAGCGAAGCGAGCGGACAGGTGCAGCGAGTGGCCAGGGGGGAGGAGGGGCGGCCAGGTGCGTGCTCCGGAAGGATGAAGGGCGTGGGGTGGCGCTACCGAGAGCGGGCGCGTGCTTCGAGGGGGCTTCTCTCGCTCAAACCGTGACCTAGGGAAGGAAAGGGTTGAGAGTGAGGGAAGGGGGGCGCGAGGACCCCTCCGGCAATGGGGAAAGAAGAGAACCAGATTCCCGCTGCGGATATCAGCATCTACGTTGAACCCGGTGAACCACCTTGACAATGAGTTCGGGAAGTTAGAGCGATATTTGTTTTCAGTGACATAAGAAGGTGAAAGTGAAATAATTACACCGTAAGGATTTGATTTTCTTGGCAATTCAATGCTATTTGACACTAAGACTCATGGCACATGACATATATTTCGTAATAACTTGATTAGGTATGTACATATTTTATTAAACACGCGAAATAATATATTTCTCATTACTATAATCGTTCATAACACACGGTTCCACGCCGAATCCAATACTCGATTACAACATATTTCTGTATAATTCAGTCCTAATTCCGAATATCGCGACGGAAACTCCCGCCATAACGTTTTAATTAAGGAATAAATACAATAAATAATTCTTATATCATTTTTATTACTGCACGTATGGCGAGTTTCAACGCACACACAGTTGAACTTGATAACAGTGAAATGGGGAGTAGCTTAAAACGCATTAAAATGTACACTCAAATAACCACGGTTACCGCTAAACCCACCTTAAACCAACACCACCAACTTACGCGGTTACTTCATTTTCAAAAATGGAAAGTTTCTACATTGTTACGTAAAGTAACATAAGGCACTTAAAAAGTAAGCATGAACTGCACGAGCACACAAAATTTTAAAAGATTACACCTCTTTTAAAAATGATGCAGCAATACTTTTCCAACTGTAAACAATACTGCTACAATAGCAACAAGATCTTATAAGATCTAAGGGAACCGCTTTCAAGATCAAATCCCTAAATTTGAAGGAAATCAATTGAAGCAATAGAGAGATTATTGCCAAATTCTGCCAGCTTTACCAACAGGTGATAGTCACACCGAGAAAACGAACTAGCCCATTCGTAACAAAAATTGGTTCCGCAAAAATTGAGTACAATGAGTAAATTCCATTTTTAAGGCCATACTACACAATGTAGGCTAACAGACTTCAACCAAATTGACGAGGAACGTTCAATATACCAAAATTACGTTAAAACTATGGATAAGTGGAGTTGAAGTACTCAAAGGGCCAATAGGACACCGGGAAGTCATCACCTTATATCGTGGATATTGTAAATTAGTGATCTAAATTAATTTACCAAATAAAGGATGGAGAGAGTTACAGAGAATTGAAGAGGAGAACAGAGGACAGAGAGAGATGGAGGCACCAAGGACCTGCGAAAGCAGACGACTAATGATGATGAATATATCATTCTTTCATTCGATTTCATAAACATGATTTCCTTCGGCGAATGCGTTATTTTTTTATTAAGATCTTTTCAAGAAAATCTATACATCAACTGTTCAAAAGGAAAGCTACCTTCAAAGAAACAAATAGGCAATGACATAATACCCGCTGAGGCCTAACAAATGGTCTTTCATACTATTTGAGGTGCATCAATGAGGGAGGGTTGCTAGATTAAAAAAAAAAGATTCGGGGGAAAACAATAATATTTCTTTAAAAATTCACGACCAGCTGGTTTTAAGCTAACCTAAGAAAAAAGCGTAAATGGTCGGCGAAAGATGAGCTTCAATCAAGAAAACACCAATGGTCGTGAGCATTGAAACACACTTCGATCGATAAGAAATCTCGCCCAGAAGACTAATCGGTCGGTCCTGCAGGGTCCTACGGTTCCATGGGGATGCAAACTTGGTTCGGCGCTATAAGGCTTGCCATGACGATTCGTCGTCGGGAGTTCCTTCCCCCGCAGCCGCCAGAGGAACAGCGGATGAGGGCTTTCCCCTCTCCTCCGCGACCTCGATTCGGCCGAGCGAACGAGCAGCGGCGAATTTCACACGCCCCCTTCCTTCGCCTGCCACCCAAGCAGCGCTCGGAGACAATCCCCCAAATGCAGCTCGGGGGCAACGGCCCTCCCTCGCTCCCCAACTGCAACCACAAATTCTAAAAGCCATCTCTCTCACCAAACGAATACCTTAATCAAAATACCTAAAGATGATATATATTTCTCCTGAGGTCCGTTCAATGAAAGCGACTATAAGGAAACCAAAGATTCGAGACGGGAATAAAGGCGAGGAGTGGATATTACTGTGAAGAGAAAATAATAGACACACACAAGAACGGTTAAGAAGTTAAAACTCAGACAATTTTCGACCAGAATGAATCGGGAGAAAGATCGGAGAGGAAGGAATCACGACTGGATTTAGTAAACATAGCCAGAATACAGATGATGCGTAAGCGGAATTAAATATTTTACAATATCACGACGAGCGAAAAAATGTCTAAACACAATTAAGCCGCACTTGGCGCCCAAATTCCATCTATTACTAACTTACTTCAACTTTCGACGTGTTCCATGATTTCAAGCACAACAATGTGAAAGTTCAATTTTCACAAATTATTAGAAGACGGTTAATTCCTGGCACCTGATGATAACACCGATGTGTCGTATCGTAATAATATTCGAGGAACAAAACATAGCTTTCTAATAATTTTTGAAACCTTTCGATTGTTAGTCCATAAATAATCTGAATTTCTCATTTATCTACGAAACTTATCTTTACAAAACATACTGGAACCGAGACATAAATCTGTCATGCTCCCAGGACCACAATGTTATGCATCAGCGAGGCATTCTTTAAGAACCTAGGAGGATTGCAGGAGGCGAGATAATATTTTCCATTAACAAGCGCCGTAATAAGTTCCTCTTAAACGAGAATTTACTAACTCTAACGGTGCAATTTAAATACAGCTCGAAATTTCATGAGTCCAGATCATATTTACAACAGATACAACGGAACACAAGGCGATGAATCCCCTCCACCATCTCATTGCTTTTAAATCATTAAAATCAGATGATAAATTAAAAAGATAAATCACATATAAGAAATGTAAATGAATTCACTGATTACTACATTGATATTCGTTAAGTTTCCTACAAGACGGCAACGGAAATACTCGGTCGTAATTACGTCCAACATCAACATTTGCGAGCGAGCTACATAAACATTCGCGATGGATTCCACGAGGACCGGAGCCGGGATCTTCATTCAAGGTTCACGCGGGAATTCAATGGGAAGGGGGCGAAGATGCCTCGGGAGGTTTTATAAGACTTCATTCAAGCGCCCCTTTTGAATTGGGTGGGCGGAAGAGAGCGCGGGGAGGCAGGCACCGCCGGGGGACCCAGTCCGCTATGAGACAACGGCGAGGACAGACGGAAGTGGAAACACGCCGTCCTCAAAACTGCGACGATGACGACACGCAAGCACCGCCGAAATGCTCTGGAATAGGATAGCAATTAAATATAGGCGAGCAATTAAAAATTGCCTTGCCAAGGGGCCGTGACGACACGCTCCCAACAGAAAAAAGAACATCCCTCCGGACTTAAAATTGCACTACGTCATAGAAACGATTGCTACTGACAATAACCGATAATAAGCACTTTTCAACACCCTTCTAAACCATCAACGGTAAGTTAAACCAAGGCGTTCGCTAGAGTCATGCAACGATGTGGACTGATTGAAGTAAATAGATGATTAAAAATTCCACCTAGAATGCCATTGTCAAATCGGTAATCGTAGCCCGGCAACAGGTCGACGTCATCCGTATTTACGTCAACATATCGTTTACTTTTGTAATATTCGAGACTTTCATATTACATCCCACTCAGAGGCGGTAAAATTTCGAGCGAACGTCGAATTCCAAGCGAGGAAAACGAGAAGTCGAAGTCGCCACTCCACCGTCATCTGTCGAGAGAAGCAGCAAGTAGCTCGATGGGAACACAACGAAGGCAGAAGGAGAGATTCCCTTCTTCCCCCCCTTTACAAACGACGACGCACCAGCATAGCCTCTCCCGTAGCACTCCCCTCCAAAACAGATCCACACACACAAACACACCCAACTCTTGGCAACGCCGGAACGCAACAGTGGGGAGAAGAGGAGGAGGGGGAGGGGCGGGAGGGAGAGGAGGACACAAGAGTAGTTTCCACACCGCCCGCCTCCACCCACGTCCCGTTACGGATCCCTCCCTTCCCCCTCCCCCCGGCCCGCGGGCGGTAGCGAGAGTGGGGGCGGGAGGGGTGGGTAGGAAGGGGAGAGAGGAGAAAGGGAGGGATGCCGCCAGAACACGCGCCACGTGAGGCAGCAGTGATCGCGCGGGTCGAACCATCGAAACCAAAAGGGCGTGCGAACATAAGAACCGGCGAGTACTCTTCGCAATCGCGACTTCAACATGTTTAACTCCCACACGTGCGTACTTCTCGGAGGCTATGTTCGTTGCCACGCGAGGGAAAACAGTAAACACGCGAATATCACGAAGCGTGGCGATCGAGAGCAGGGATGCGAACATGAGAACAGCTACATGCGCCTCATCGCTAGTCATTTATTTTAAAAATGCTCTCAGCCCTTCAAAATCGAGAAAATCTTTGTTCCCGCAAACACAAACTTCGTCGGAGTACCGCGAATTTGGCATTGCTGTGCAGACCCTCACACGGAAAAAACGGCTACACCGCGTGTAGAGCGACGCGCAGCCAATCGAAGTAGGAACACCTTCACGGAAGATAAGTGACGCGCTCTTACGCGGCGCCTCTACTTCCTTCGAAACCTCATGGGGATGGGTCCAATATTACTGCCGTTATTAAAATTTCCTGTTCAATAGAATTGCGGTTCCTATTTCCGTATGCTCTTCCGTATCAGAAAGAGTCGCAAGAACCGCGACGGCTAGAATATCGCAAATATGATAGATCGCGCCTGGGAGATCAATAGCTCAAGGCAACGAAACGTTTAGGAAGCACCACGGCTTTATGGCAGTCTTCGTGAGCGTCGAGTCCTACGGCCGGCATCGACTGTCATTCCAGACGAATGCGTCCTAATACGGCATCATGACTTGTCTTATTTCGAACGGAAATGAATAGACTAATGCGTTTCATTTACAACGTCAGGAAGGAAGTATTTATAGATGAGCTTTTAATATTATCCTCGAAAACTACTGACAATAGAAACTAATTCCATCCGGAATCGCTCCGCCATAATAGAAAGCACGAAATCGCGCGCCGACACTAAAGAGATTCATTCTCGGACGAGAAAATCTCGAACTGTTTTCATCGCGGAACCGACAAGAAAGCGGGGGCAGAGAAATCGCTTGGGAACTTCACACGCACACACAAGAGAGAGGGCGCGACCTTTTTTCGAAGTAAAAAAAACAAGAAACAACCGTGGAGCCCCCTGAGTGTGGCGTGCGTGTCCCCTCTCTTTCGCGGCGATTGGTGGGTGGGTGGGAGGGAGGGGAAAGCAACGGGAGGGATGGGGAGAGAGAGATGAGCGAGGGGAGAGCGGGCGGTCTCGCTCTCGGGGGGAAGCACATGCGTCGGTCGGGAGAGAGAAATTCCTCCTCAGCCGCCCCCATTCCTACTCCTCCACCGCAAGGTCGACGACAATAAAAACGGTCAACGCTGCAGCTCATCCCGAGTGATCCTTGGCCTTAAATTTCAAACATCCGAACCGGGGTGCCACGCCGCCTCCTCCCCGCATGAGCGCCACTTGCTTAGGACCACTCTTTTTCGACCGGGAGAGGGGGGGGGGAGAGAGGAGGATGAAAAAAGAAAGAACAGGACCAATCGATTATTCCTCTGCCCCGCGCGCTCCCGTGCCGGCCGTGTGCCCTTTCCCCCCTACACACTGCCACACACACACACTCACACTCTCGGGCGTTCGCCATTTTCCGGCCCTACGGCTTTGCCGCGAGGGGCGGATGACGAAGAGGGGGAAGTGCGGGCAGCCGAGGGGAACGAGGTGCGCACGGGAAAAGCGGGACGACGCGGAGGAAGAAGAATTCGCTATCTCCATCTCAAATTCTCTCTCCCCCCGGTCGTAACCCTCCCGCTACGCCTTTCGGAGAGAACCCGACCGCGAGCACTTCCCCGAGTCTTCGCGAGCCAAAGAAGTCGTAGGGCGCGCGCCGGCGGGGGCGGCGTGGGAGGCCCCCCGCCCCCTCCGCCGAGAGCGGGGCGTGGAACGAAGGCGACCAATCTGCTAATGGACCGAGAGGGACTTCCCAATCAACCCACCACGTCCTCGGGGGTGCGAGGATTACCCCCTCTCCGAACCTCGGCGAACACGCATCGCGGCGATCGAAATGGCCCCCGGCATACAACCCGTCCTCCCTCAACCCTTCCCGATAGGTACATTGCAGATCGCTAGGCGGCATCAGATCAGGTTAGCTGGAATGCTTCAATAATGCTTGTCCACTTATAAGGCCTTGATCCGTGGCCCAAATTTATTTTTCGACGCAACCCATGCCCCCTATTCAGTTAGTGGAAATGACACTAAGTCAAACGCTGGATCTATTTAACGATGTACTTCAACAAGATTTTGAAAAACGAGCGGTATTGCCGGCGCCATTCTTCTCCCACTCACACCTCAATTCCCTAAACAACGTCATTAACATTGTACCTCATTACGCTTAATGGAGAAAATGATACCCATAGACATTGGTTGTATCGTAAGCTTAGCGAGTGACATCGGGGAGAAAAACGCAAACGAAGGAGATGGGAAAAACATGGACTGAGGGAAGTCCTTCAGCTCCCACGCCCCCTCACCCACGAGCGCTCGCTCATTCCTAGCGAACCTTAAACCTCCCCCCCGCTCACGATCGCCACGGACTTCATCGCTAAAGACGAGACTGCAGCAACTTGGGCCCATCCTACCACATCTGATACACCAAAGCGGCAAAGCAGGCAGCCACTGGAGCATTGGAACCAGCAGGAGACGACGGTGGCCCTCGAGTGCATCATCGTAACAAGGTCGTCCGATAGAATTCCGCATCAGCGTTTCAACGAAGGAGGGCAAATTCTCGTCCGATTGAGATGATGCTGCGCGAGCAGCTTCCGCTCGGCGGCGGGCGTGTCGCGTGCCGGCCGGCAGACATGGGGGGAGGGGAAGAGGTGCTAACGGGTTGTTGGGGCGATCCCGAAGCCCACACGGCCTCTTCAAGCGAAGAGTACTCCCTGGGATGCAACGCCCCGGGGGCGGAGGGCCGTCAGCCGGCGCTCCCGAGGAACCAAACCCTCGGAGGGCAAACACTCGCCGGGTGACCTCGTGACCTTGCTTCGTTCGCACGACGAGAGAGGACAGAGGGAGAGAAGGGGGCTCGCTCAGTGGGGGAGGAGGAGGCAGGCTGGTCGATATAAGCTCGGCTCAGGCGCGGGGGGGGATGGAGGGATGGGACAGTGAAGCCAGAGCAGCCGTAGGAGGAATGGGAGAGAGGAAGTAGGTGGCGGTGGTTGCGGGGTAGGGATAGGGGCGGGTCCTCCCTATCCGTCCCCTTCGCCAGACCCACACACAACAGACAACCACCATGAGAGAGGAAAAGCGCGGGAAATGTGTGCGCGGGGTTGGGGGGGCGTACGGCAGCCCCCCACGTGAGGGTGTGCGTGGCCGTATTGATCCGGAGGAGCGACTTGGGGGGTGTCGGGACGAGGAGGAGGCGGGAAGAGATGAGAGGGAAAGGAATACCGGGTGGGGGGGCACGACACGCGGCGGCACCTCGAAAAAGGGGGGACCACTGCCATAGGGGAGGAGATAAGGGAGAAGAGAGCAGGGTTATATATTTCGGGGGGCTTTTGGCGGGGGGGGGAGGCTTCCCCCTTTCCACCTCCCACGCGACAGCCACCTTTCCATGCCATGCGCACACTCTTCGCCCCACCGTCAAACAGTCCATCCCCCTCACCGAGCCTCCCCAATCGAACCGTAGATCCCCGTACCCATAGCGCATGTATTTCCCCGGCATTTCAAAAAACTCCGCAGCGGCGCTATCAAGCACCCCCCTGCTAGCCACCCCCTTCCTCAAACGAGCAAGAAGCTCCTCTTCCTGTGGGACAGCCACGGGGGATGTAGTCCTTGTGGAGGCAAAATAGTAATGGCCCCCAATCCTGAGGATCCCGGTTCAAATCCACGCTATGACTGAGATCATCTTTACTTTGAATGCTATATGGAGAGGCAGTTCAAATTCATAACACTTTATGTCGATTAGGACGTAAAACAGTGGACCCTCTTCGTCAAGGAACAGGCTGCTGTCGACGATGTATTTCTTTTCCCCTAATCCGGTATAAACCCCCTTTCCTCTCCACCGAGCAACCAGTAAATACCACAGAATTCGAAAAGACGTCAGTCGCTCCTCAAAAAAAAAAAACCTAGGTCATCTACGAGCCCGCCGTCGTTCGGGAAGCGATCTCATTAGCGCCCCTCCAGCCACTAACACCTTGTCAATACCCTTCGCCCTCCCTCCAACCATTCAATCACAGGACCTCAATTCTTGAAGTTTTTCGATCGGAGCGAAGACACCACCACCATGAGAGGAGGCGCAGTTCCGCTCTCATGGCCACTTTCGGATTCTGTGCGTCATGACCCCCTCTACCACCACTCCTCCTTCCGCGCGATTACCACGTTCCTAAGGGGTAAAGCGATCTCATTTCCGATGAGGAAGTAGAACCTACGATCTTGTGAGTTACCCACATCGGGCAACCGCATACAGCTAACGAACCGTCTATTCCACAGAAAGCGGTTCAAGGATTTGCGAGTCCAGAGGAGCGCCTGACGACTACAGGGAATAGGCGAAGAAGGAAGCTTAGTACGCCCCCGAAAATCTCTATGGAAAACCCACGTGCCGCCCACTCGCACGTCGATGCGAGATCCACGACCAATCTCGCATCACGGGAACAAATACGGCAACTACGAATCCAGGAAGCAGTTCCTAGGGGCGGTGGGAGAAATGAGCGGAGGAGACACGCATTTTGAAACCGCCCAACGGCCCCACATCAACCACCCACCCGAACTGCAACGAAGATGAGCAGCGGGGATTAGACAACTACAGGACGCGAGCCGTTTCTCCACCCACCCTTCAAGGGTATACCACCAACACCACGATGTCCAGAAAGGGCAATTAACTGTAGATCCAATGAAACCATGAAACTGGAATAACGCCAAAGAGGCATTACAACGTCAAAGTAAACTTCAAACTGGGTAATGCTTTTAGATCGGACTCTGAAAATTTTTAGGCAAACGGTATTGAGCACAATAAGATTATTATTACACGGATCTGACGTGATTACATTGAGTTGACGGAAACGAAAGTGAATGCATGCACCACTTTCATGACACAGCAATTTTGTTTGTGGCGGCGACCACGCGAGGATCGACTTCAAACGAATCTCCGCACAAATTTACATATACTTTCAAAACATGACTTCACCCTGACGCGCGAGTACGTCACTGAATACATTAAGCAATGCACCATACTGATACTAAGGCGACATAATTTAACTACACATAATGATAGCATAAATCCCATGCGCAATGCGCGGGGCAGGCAGGTGTGAACGATAAATCAACCCATAAAAGCGGCCCGCAACGCCTAAGGAATTCCCCCGAAACCCGTAACCGTTTTCTAAATCGACCGCTCTCCGCATCGGAAGCAAGTACTCGATAATGACCGGAAAAGGGCAGGAGGCAAAAAGCTCCTCTCTCAACAAACCGAAATGCAATTCGCGCTAAACCGGCGCATCCCTTTCGGATTCCACCGATTGGAAGGGAATGGGAAGGAAGGAGACAGGGAGAGGGGTGGGTTGCCGGAAAAAAGGGGTTAGCGCGAAAAATTTCCGCGGCGTTGCACAGCCGTTCGAGGGGAGGGAGGGGGAAGGGGTTTGGCGGATCGATAGCGGCATAAGCGGCCATTAAAAACTACGCGGGAGAGAGAGCGAGAGAAGAGAGGAGGTAGACTCGTGATCTTGGCGGGGAGAAGTAAAGGGCGGTCATCTGGCTGAGGGGGAGGTTTCCAGAGCGGAGAGGATGGACGCAAGACTGTTGCATTGACGAGAGCAGGAGGGAGGAGAAACAGCCAACAAGAGGGAGGGGGTGGGATCGATTCAGGGGCGGCAGAGGAAGAGAGAGAAGGGGGAGCAATCAGACGACCAGATGACAAAAAAGCGGCGGCACGCGCTGGGAGAAAGTGTTCGCGCCCACGACGGGGTATTTACGTGTTAGCGGAAGGGGGGCGGGGTTTGGGTGGCGGCTTCAGCCAGTTGAGAGGGGGTGGACAACGAGGACTGAGCGTGCACTAGGAAAGCATAAGGGTGTAAATGAAACCTCGAGAGTAGCGACAGGAACGTAAATTTGGTGGTGTCGCCCACATTTACTGCGATAAAATATTTTGTTGTTTTTTCCACTCAGCATTGCAATTAATAGACAATGAAGGTCTAATATGGGAGTCTTCATGATAATGACTGCGCAGAAACATGGTTTACTACAAGCAAGGACTTCGCTGTAAACACTATACCAACACCGGTTTTAAATACTGAAAAAGCAAGAATTATGGGGCAAGTCGGAAATTAAACAAAAAGCAATAATTACAACAACATAATTTGATATTACGAAATACAAACATTGGTATGAATTATTCACCACAACACGGAGATAAATAAGATGAGAAAATCAAAATATTCTAAAAATAAGCCGTCGGCTGTTGTTCCAAGTAAATACTAACTCTACTCGCTAACAAATGATTATCGGTATAAATATCCGTGGGCCTGCCGTCAAGCAGGTCTCATAATTTACCCTTCTATCTTTTCTTCCCCACACGGTATCTCAGAGCACATAAAAAAGTACTGAAGCGCAAAGTTTAATCTCTCAGATAAGAGATGGTAAATACGACGTATTCTTGAGAAGTTAACATATCGCAAAGAATACCATCTCTCACTTTTCTTCCATCGCCTTGAGCAACACATCATGTATTTGGCCACGAGCAAAGGAATCCTAAGGTGGATTCCCTACCTATGGATAAATACCTGCAAAGTTCGAGTGCAAATACATATCGAGAATTCCAACAAGTGAAGATTAAATGAAAGACTTCGTAATTCCAGTTTCCTAAACATACACATGTCATGCGAATAGCGATGGTATTCCTCCAACTTCGACAAAATTTAGGAGTTCCGACAACAATATGCCAGGAGATAAAAATAATTTACCCCAAATAATAATTGGGAAATCGCTATAACTTTAACATGGGATCGATTAAATTAGACAAACACCTGATTGGATAACGAACCATGCTTGAAACTTTCCTCTTATCGTACAGTCTATTCACGCATCAAAACCACAGATAAACAAGGATTCTGACGTTTCTTTCTGGTCATAACCACAGCTGCGATATATTCGTATCACACAAAGAAGTGTATGCTTTACATGACAAAATAACCTTCAGAAACAACTCCCGCGCCATTTTTCCCATTAAAGCACACAAAGAAAACTCGTTAAGTAGTCTAAAAGCGAATATGCTACAATGGCGCATCCTAAGTTATATTTGTAACGGACCAAGGTCAATCCCACCTAACCAAAGATCGTGAAACAAGAATGCTAGAAAATAATACGATAACTCTATGTTTTATGGAGACTTTGAGAGGATAAAGAAGTTTGGATACAAAACGAAAAGTATCCTGCCACACAATGGGGTGACCTCAGTTTTAGACACGATTGAACCATGATGGGAAACAAATATTAGTAATTAATTCAGTAAACTTATTTAACTTACTAAGAGACAATACTACCACTTTATAGAGGAAAAAAATTTCCTCATACAGTAATACGAATTCAAATTTATGGAAGCGACAAGAAGTAGGGAAGAAAAATGTGAGACGAAATGCTTTCGCTCTGAGAGCCTGAGCCTCCAACTTCGGAAGCGACGACTTACATCCAGTATGTTTTCTATTTTGGAGGACTTATAACATCATTACACGGAAGGAGGGACTTAGACCGAACAACCGAAAAGAAATGCAGCTCTTAAGACATTGCCGTTTACGCAGGCAAATGCCAGAGAAGTCGTATTTCCGGAAGTGATAATTGAATGATTGACGGTCACAATGTAGGTCTGCTTGAGGTACACAAAGACATTTTAATTGAATTACTCGTACTCCAATTGTACACAGGGACAATGTAATCTCATAACGCATATATAGGTATCGCAACGGAACCACCACAAGACTCGAGATCCCCTAGCAAACATATTGACTTGGTGGAAGGCAAATAAACCAACTTTCCAGGGGTGGAGAAAAAATGGCTAGACTTCCTTAGCATCCCCACTACATCTCCTTCAGAAGAAAGATTGTTCTCACGGGCAGCATTGACAATGAGACAGCATGGAAACCGCTAGGGGCCGCGAATCTTCCAGAAGTTTACTCTGTGTAAACTCATTGGTGACGTGCAATTTGTCCAGTCAGATATAAAACTCATCTTGATTTTACTGTTTCAAACCTCAGGATTATTTTAACTACTTTTTGAAGCAAACATGTCCATTCTTCCTTTAACCAATCACATTATTTTTAGTTTCATAATCTAACCATCTGTACATTTGTCTGTACTAACGTTGTATTATAACGTTGTATAAAGGCATTTTTCACCAATTTTAAGTATCATATTTCTAGTTTATTCATTGAGTATCAATAGGATCATTGATTGTGCATTGTTTTATGTATTGTGTCCAATTTCATAAATATTTAAAATTCATATGAATGTCATTACTATTTCGAGTGTACCGATTCTGCAATTTTGTACGCAAAGGAAACTGGGTTTTTTATGGTACTTTATTTTTGGGGAAACGAGACGAGTCTCGTCCGAGACAGGAGACGGAGACGACACGATACCCGAGTTCAGAAAACGAGACTGGCTCTAGTCTCGTCTCGCGGCAACATTAATTAGTAACATCCCAATTCCGAATGAGACATGTACCATATACGTCACATTTTTAACTCGTAGATAGAAAGTATATTTCATCATATTCGGCACCTTTGACGAAAAGACTAGAACGAACACGCAGAAAGTTTTACCAACAAATGATTCTTGGGAGGAGGGAAGGGAGAGGATTAAAAGTGAAGTTACAGAGTCAGGGGTGACGTGTAGGGGAAAGCTGTCGGGGAAACTTAAGCAACGAGCAGGGGAGTCTGTTAACGGCTGTCAAGACCTATGCCATCACCATAAGCTTTGGGTGGGAAAAAAGACACACTACACGTTCAGGGGAGAATGGAAGGGGAGGTACAACATTCCTGACAGTAGGGAGGGCGTTCGTTCCCGCTTAAGGACAGTCAGTTTCGCGGGAATTCTAGATTAGGCTAAACTCATGTATGAAGACCGACGAAATGTATGCAGGACCAACACGGGCCAATAATAAACACAACTATCATGGCCGTGAATTCAATTCTAGTTTCAACACGTACTGAACTAGAAATACTTAGGGCTACTAGCTGTATTCCTCTTCGTGGCAAACAGTCAAGATACAAAATATTTTCAAAATTTACGGGGATAAGTCAAGAGAAATGTGCAGCTTCTTCCTGACTAACACCGAGTAAATAAAAAACCAGGTTGGTAAAAAAAATTACGAGCGATAGCACTATAAAATAGTTGTTCCCCATTAGAAAAATCCAGACTAATGGAAATGCAGATTTTTCAACATTACGGTAGACCAGAAATACGAGCTATCAACGAAGGGACAATGTTTTACTTGAAACACAATCGTGAAAATTTATAGCTTATTCGAGTGATCAGGAAAATAATGGAGGCAGTTCCATCATTACCGGAAAAAAATATTGAGATACTTGCAAAACAAGTTATGCGACGAATGAAACAACGTAAACTTCGAACGAGCTTCAAAATTAAGGATAATTAATTGAAGAAAGTTCTAAGCATGACAATCCATAAAATTGACTTTTATACGGTTAGATAGCAATACACGGATCAAAAAACACCAGTAGGTCAGTCTTACGAGCGAATGCGAGATAAAAAATTGACCATAGCAAGTAAGGTGTGAATTAAGGGAGAGAGCAATGTGTAACATTATACCCAGGGCAAATAAAAATTAAATATTTACGGAATGTGGAAGATAAAAAGGCGAAAACTTGCTGCGTAACAAGTACTAATTAGTCATGCCAATAGACATGACTTAAAAATTACCGATGAAAGGATGAGATGTCGAAAGTATACACTTACGTACGCAACAAAAATACCTAAACCTCTTACAAAGGACTTCATTTAAATTTAGCCCTTACACCTTCACGAATGGTAGAGTAATAACACCGTTCTGTAACGTAACTCAAGATTGCCCCATGAATCCTTGAGTAAAAGAGGAAACTCATCAAATACTTGGCTTTTTTAGACACGCACTGCTACGCAATTAGAAGGAACCAAGGAGTTTGAGCCCGTATTAACTGGAAGTGCAACGCACTCAGCTAAATAAACATCGGACCACCACTTGTGTGGAGTACACTTCTAATTCTAGGAGAGAATCCACACATTGCACCCACCTCGCCCTCGGCCACTTAAGCGACTACAACTCTCCGTTTTCCCGAGGAGACTCGACTGCCTATTGCGCAACGTTCGTTGTTATGACTGGGGCAGCGTCCCTCTGGCCGGGGGCCAAACGCACACCGCTCTGGCAACAAACGGACAGAGAAGCGCGCGAGCGGGGAGAAATAAAAGAAAGATGAGAACACGGGAGAGGGATCCCTGCACGCCGCGGCCTCAAGAAAACTGCCATGATTTCGACCACAAGACCCAGTTAGGGGTGAGCGTTCAAGAGAAGTAGGAAGGACGCTTCGGATTCGGTGAGAATGGAGGGGTGGGCTTTCTTGAGCACGGAGGGCCGTTAAACGCAGCATCCTCGGCCCCGCCGGTAACGCGGGAGAGTGGGCTGTGTCGGAAGTGGCCATAATCCCGTTACGCGAGCCTTCCCCCTCTCCCAACCCACGCTTCCTCCGGCCGCCCAACCCCCTTCTGCGACTCACGGCGCAAATCCTCGCGGAAACAACCGAGAGGCCCGCCAGAGCGGAGTGGCCGCTCTCGATGGGCTCGCGAAGTGCCGAAGTGCAGCGCCCTGCATCAAAGGCTCGTGCGCGCCCAGAAGAGCGAGACTTGATTCGCGAGAAGACGAACGACAGCGACGTACACCATACGGGCTGCAATTCGGCACCCCACGCTACGGTTCAGGATTTGACGCAGCAACTTTGGAGGCGGTGAAGTTGAGGGAATACATGACAAATTGGTCAGCAAAGGCGAAATTATCTACAGTTAATGGAGGATTGGATGGTCCAAGACGATATAGATTTAAGGGTGACGGAGTTTTAGGAGAGGGCTTCCATCGTGGTGCAACACTGGATGCTAACGTGGGGTGTACAAAGCTGGGAGGAATTTCTATAGTGAAACATGTTCGGCTAAGCTGACAAATCAAGGAGGGCTGTAAAAGCGACGGATTACTTTGTATTAATATGTTTCAGGTGGAAGTAGCGAGAATGGCGAGTCTTCTATTATAATTTTGAACCGCCAAATAGCATCTACGCTATTACTTGGCAATGAACCCAGGGGTATAGCAACGGCTAAACAGGGGAGTTATGAATCAACTGAAAGATGATTTATCGAAACATGCTGAAAATTAATTGGACGGAGATAATCCCATAAAAAAGTCTTTCTAACAGGACATAAAATATGAGTAAATAAATCTAGAGAAATGGAAGGAAACTTAGTAAACATATTCTGCGAAACAACAGCCTTTCGAAAAGTGGCAAATGAAACGAATTGGAAAAACGATCGGGGAAGACTCCATTGAAGGGCGTCAAAATCAATAATTAAGCATGATTTAACTATCAGCTGACAGGAGAGTCGCAACAAACCTACCTTCGGATTGATCACAGCTTATGACAGCCACCGAAACATTTAGTGAACCGAAGCATAGAGTTCCTATGGAGGCTTTCCAGAGGATGATTCGGATGGCACCGAGAATCAAAAGATAACAAGTCACACATAAAGCTCTACCAACTCGAAAACCCCCATCCCAAACACACCACACCAATTTCGAAGACGCCAACATCCTTTGTCGCTCCAACAGAAATTGAGATAGCTACAAATGAATATTAAAATTAGTTTAGTGGAAAAAAACTAAATCGAAACACAGGACATACGGTCACCAACTTAACAGACCGAAAACAGAAAAGATAAAAAGCGCGCAGAAACAAACAAAATATCCCGACCCACGAAGAGCCAAATGATCGGGTGAATAATAGAAAAAAGTATAACTAATAACCCGATCAAAACCAAACTCAGCATTCTGTTCCGGCGGAAGGTGATCGAGTTCCTCGTCAAAACGTCGGCAATGGAAATCCTAATCCGACACCAAACGCGATGAGACTATTACCCGAGGAGGAGATACGCGCTGCTATGTCGCTTCTTAAATTAACACACAAGTCTTAAACGAATCACCGATTGAAGAGGCCAACTTGATGAATCTAAGTAGAATTACATCACGACGAATGATTTGGAATTAACCAAAGTAATGAGTGAACACTTAAACCCAATGCCAATAAATAAATATCAGAGCGGGTTAGTATAAAGGTTTACTGCGTTATAAGCAGTACTTCTAGGAAAAACCGACTGAAATTAATCCTCATTTTATCCAACTTTTCCAAATCAGAACTCAGAAGTTTATTTAGAGAGAAATATCCCCCCGATGGGCACGAAAAGCACACTTACAGATACATTTCTGGTGGACCTCCCATGTACAAAACAGAAAACGTGCGTGTTGAACCCTTTTATTCTTCCATTTGAAGTTATGTGACAAGTATTCCCCGAAAGAAACTATAAGGAAAACCATTATATAGAACCAAAATAGTTTGTTTCAGGCATTGGTGCTGGAAAAAAATAAAAACGAGAAAGCAAGCCTAGGTGAATCATTTCAGACATTAAAAATGCAATTATTCCCATGTACTAAAAAGGATAAATAAAATGACGAAACACGGGGCGATTTCAAACCACACACTGGAAAAGAAATTGTTCAGCATTTTTCTTAAAAAAATTTCAAACCCATTTTAAAATTTAGAACATAACTACTTGTATTTGAGAAGTGATTAGGGTAACGTTCTGATCACCAATTAAACATACAACAATATGACGGCACGGCAGTAATATGATTACAAGACTAGAAAAAAACTCCTTCGTAGACTCAAGAATAATACACGACCTTCAAGAGCCAATGCAAGGCTCCACCGCACTTAAACATCTACTCCAAACAAGCCAATAAAATAATATCGGAAAACAAAACTACACAAGAGTATTGAAGTTTTTTGTATTTTTTTTGTTTCACATGTTTAAATTTCCCGGATTAATGAAGCGACTGCCTCGAGTTCCAACACCGGAAGAATAACAAAAGCACAGGGGGCAACGTCGTGACGCTGCGTGCCAACACGCTCGCAAATCCCGACAGAGATGGACGGACGGATCCCTTCCGCATCTCTCTCCTCCGGCGGCGGCGGAAAGGAGGCAAAGTATCATCACCACCACCCCTCCTGCCACTGGCGCGCCCCAAGCGAGGAGTGGGGTGGGGGGATTGGGAGGGAGACGAGACACGCCCCCTTCCCTGAGGCGCCGCCGCCGGTCGCACTTGTTGCCTCGTCCGCGGGGCTGCCAAAGAGGGGGGGAGGGGCGCCCAACGACCGCTGGCCACTTATCGCTTGGCGACTTTAAAATCGCTCTACTCTGCAACCTTTACGGATGACGACGCATCGACGAGAACACGTCAAGTGGACAGATGTCACTCCAAGCTACCAAAACTCTAGAAGAGTAATCTCTCGTTATCAGCTGGCACATTAGTCAGTGACACGATTACAGAGTTTCACGGACTGCACATCTGACGTTATGGCAAACTGTTAAACCTCCGATCTCAACAAAAAAATGAACGCAAAATCCACACCAAGGGCCAGATCACGACACGCCCTAGACCTGAGCCCGTGACCATTTATGGCCAGCTCATTACCAAGATGGCTACCGCGGGCGGCGTAAGTAGGATAGTCAAGATATAAGGGATATAAAGATAAATCTGAACAAGGTAGTAATAAGCGGAGATAAGAAAAATAGATTATTCGTGAAAGGTGACGATTGGAAATTTTAATTATAATTTTTATTCCTTAAAACCATCATTAAGTGAACAATTGGAATTGGAGGGGGGGAAGTAAAAAATCAAAAGATCCATAAAAAATTCAATACATGAACATCCGTCATATAATCTATTCGAAAAAAATATGAGATATTAATAGAGGAGAAAAGAGCCGATGCAGGCATTTAAACGTATAGTTGTAAATTCTCGCAGAGGTTATTCTTATGAGGCAACCAAAGCCAGGATAGTATAAATAATGAGAGCCCCAATGATAAAAAATATTCGACATTCGAGGGAGGCAAATGATTTATCACTAAGAATTTGTCGCCATTTGTTGAGTTCTTCATCAGGTGACTTCGCTGAGTTGGCATATCTATCAATACTTGATTAGACCAGATTTTCCCACAAGAACTCAGTAACACTCCAAGAGCGATGCACGCCCCGTAAAAAATGGTATCTGGAGGTATATACGGAAAGAACAAGCCTGATGTCATACTTGCAGCTTCGCCATTCATGAAAAAACACAGATCAGACCTAGGGAACGTGAAATGGAACTCCAACAACGAAGATGTTTAAAAGCAATCAGGTCCGTGGGATTGCTTAACTCTGGAATGTTACACTTCACGACCTTTTCCATTAGAAGAGTATGCACAAACTGAATTATGACGATGGAAATCAGACAATGAGCAATTGAAAGTGACAGTTACTATACTTTACGCGTAAAAACTTATTCATAAATCAATCAGTTGCCCCAAACCCACCTTCTTTATGTATATAAAACGTAAGGGAAATGGGGTCGTCCTCGGTATTCCATGATAAAGTCAATGTTTTCACGGTGCAACATCAAAGTCTTAACAGTTTTACATTTGAAAAATTTCTATTTACACAATCGCAAATTAATACCGAGGAAATGAGATAAATAAATGGGTAATCGTCTCCGGCTTTACTTTGTGGAAGTGAGTAATATCCATGTGAAGCCCGGGTCGTATTTATAATAAATTTTGTGGATTGAAACAAAGTAGTTTTTTATCATGGACACTTCTATTCAGTTAAAATTATGATACACTTCTGATGTCTTTGGGGGATTAGCTTAAAAATGGCGGAAAAACTACTAAGCCTATGAGCAATCGGCTGTACATAATTCCCGAAGAATTAATTTTTTTTAAATAGCTTTGAGAAGGGTAATCTATGATTTAAAGATTCCTTTCATAAAAGAACAAGCGGCGATTCACATCTAATACATGAGGTAGGTTTCCGAACGGAGCGTGTAAATCATGACTGCCAACGAAGTTCGGGCTTGATGCTTTGGCAACAACCGGCAAAATGTTCAGTCATTCAAAGAGCCGTGGATCGGTCTGCCACCAATTCAACTTACTCAAAGAATGCTCTGAATAGCAAAAAAAATCAATACATCATCCATTTGTTTCAGTAATCGAGTCAACGCAAAAAATAGGAAATATAAATTAACTAAGTATCACGCGTCACGACAATAGGCATTTTATAAAAACTGCTATTGCAGTCGACATGACGTTTGTTAACTTAGTTGTGTCACTCACTCGGAAAATGTTGGTAGTTTTCAATATTGTTAAACGTGTATCAATACTTATAACTGGCCACCTTTGTCCACCATTTTTGTCTACTATGATTGGACATTGTTGTCTACCCTTTTCCCCTCACATTTCAGATCTTTCCGAGCCCAGAAAACCCTCAAGGTTTCTCAAAGCTGCCTTGCTGTCGTCCTGAAAACGAGTCTGACCTTGAGAAAAAAATTTTTCGGTCTGAAGTGTGTCCCGCGTGTATAGGTGATCCGAGTAATTTAACGGTGTTTAGTGCTCTGCAGCATCTAGTTGTCCCAATAAAACTTTTATGTCCTACCTCCATTGTAGGCTACCCGTGACATCACTCAATATGATGACCACAATGTCGTGCAATAATCGGGCACAGGAAGAAGTACAGAATCTCATAAGGGGAGGCCATAAGATAGCACAAATTTATATCAGCCTGGTCGCAAAATCAACAGCCTTCGGCAGAAAATAGTGAATAAGCTTCCGTTGGCGATAAGATATGACTATTCATTCGCCAAGAGCTGGATACAAGGGGTTTTAAACCTAAATTTAACTGTGTCGTAACCAGACCGCACCTACATTTTCTTTCTTGTTCAAACTTCGAGTACGACAGCCAATAACACACAATTACCACAGAACACAAAGAACTATGCAGCATGAACGTCGGATCCACGATCATTTTTTAAAACTAAAAAACTTTCACGCGAGAAATGAGAAAGCATGATACGAGGGATTGATTAATTAATCCATAAAGAAAAAACCCATATCATTGACACTGAAGAGAGTTAGAATTCTATTGCAGTCTTAAGGATTATTAAGGACAACTGGAAAAGGCAATCACTCTGTCAGAGGGATATTAATTGTGAACCAACAGACATATTTTAAAATCAGGAGAAAAAAACGTAAAAATAAAGTCACGAGAGTAAGTTTCGTGTACTGTCACTGAGAGTTTCTGTCCAGGTGTAGCGAGTGATCGCAAAACGAATTCCATCACACAAAATAGATTATATTCGCACGGAAAGGTATGCATGCATCCTCTACATTACACACGGGCAACAAATCTCTGCAGCAACAACCAATGACACCCATCAGCCACCAACGTAGGATGAGGAGTGGAGGAAAATGGTAAGGCCAATACGAATAATTTATCTGAATCAAGAAGGACGCAACTGATTTTCCAAGCGCACTCAGTGAAGTTAAGACAGCTATTAGCTCAGACTAGAGTCGAATAATTTCAAGGAGATCGAGCTTTCCCGGAGGCTCATGAGACTACAGATTTCAGGGATATCCCACCAACTCAGGTGATCACCTGATTCCTATCCAACTGGTAGTAGCAGAATTCCAGCATTGGGTGGTGACCCATAAGGACTGGAGACCGGAAAAAGACCGTCATTTTTTTATAAAAAATCAACCAAAAAGTCTTAAATAATTTGGAATAAAGTCTCAAAAACGTCCTAAGTATTTTCGTGAATAGCTTCCAAAAGTGAAGTAAAAATTAGGAATAAGAAATCACAATTTCCAGATGTTCCTTGTACATTTTTAATAAGACATCGGTGGTTGACACAATAGGTAAAGAGAACAAAACAATCATTATTTATCACTACTGCTGTTAAAACTCAATTTTTAGCATTAGAGAAAAGTAAATTTGAAATAGCATTTGGTAAACAAAACTGTCATGCTTCAAATCACTTCAAAAGATATGGGTATAAGCTCGAATCGATTGAATTTAAAATTAATTACCCCAATAGGAACGTGTAAGAAAACGACAGTAGAAAAAGTAATTTATTTAAAGAAAACGCAATTCCTCTATCCATCTGCCTGACCGCATATTCCTACAAGGGAATACGCGTATTGAGTAAATTCTATTGGCTTGCAGTATTTCATCATTTTGCTTAATTTAATTGGAAATATAGGCCGCATCCAGTTGAGACGAAAGCCAAACCAAAGGATGCATAACTAAGATTTCCAATTGTTTAAGCGAATTCCGTATACTACTCGAGATCTCGAAAACATCCATAAAATATCAATATACTCGCTACAAATGGTGCGTTTTTGCTAAATCGTCTCCTTGACGACCGAAGGAATCGTTAAGGCCCGGTCTCATAAGTAAATAATGATATTCTGGGGAATTTAGACCGATAACGCATCAACTGGGAATGATGAGCAGCTTTTGCCTAAGGTAAGCACATCCTGACCATTGGGAAATTAATTTAGAGCGCTCCTAGGATAAAGACGAAGAATTTGGTTGAATAATAGACAATCACCCATGGAATGGGGCAGTAGCATTGTGTTGGTCTATAGTATCCACTTTTGGATTGATGACAACTCGGATTGTAATTTAAAATAAAATTAAAAGAGGTATAGTGTTTAATTACTTGGGGTTTTAAAACTATTTTAATATTCCATTAAAAGTTGAGTCTTGAATGAGGATTACAGGCTCATCATAAATGTATGTTAATGGCCTACCATTGAGATTACAAAAGAATATGTTTGGAAAACCAATAGTTTGCATCCTAACAAAAATGCATTATTATTGAAAATATATTCAATTATTATCGACATGACTTTCAATTTAAAATAAGTTTCCTTACGTATTACGGGGATTTTACTTGAACCTCCTAGTAACCATAGTGAATTGTTCCAAAAATACCACGGTCGTCCAAAAGAGGCCTAAACATATGACGGTCACCGTCACACGTTGCTATCTTCAAATAAGGCACTTCATCAATGTAAACTTGATACAACATTTCTAATACCTACCCCTATTGAAAAAATATAATTAAAAATGCTCCATTTTACGTAATTGGTCAAGAATTATCGATAAAACCACGAAGTTTCCATTAAAAAAAAGTCGAGAGATTTTTTTGAGGCTATGATAATGACACTGTTTTAGGATAGCGTTACAGACAAAAACCGGCAGCACATTGTTTGGTAATGACGTTAGTTCAGGCCAGTAACACGGTAATTCGGACAAAATACTTTGAGAAACTTCTCGGCGCGCTCCTGGGTCGCAGCGAAACTCGATTCGAATTTGGCGGGAAGCGACAAGCGATCGGGAGGGGGTAGAGAGGGGCGGCGAGCTTACAATCGATTTTCACGGGAGCGGGGAGGTGGAGGAGCGGAGGGGAGCTAACAGGAGGGATAGGCGGGGAAAGAGACACACAGGCCTCTGGGAAAAGGGAAACGTCAGCGGAAAGACTATTGTCTACAACAGCACCGAAATCCCCCCTTCGACACACGACCACGGTGATAGGGAAGAGGGGAAGTATTGGGAGTCGTAGGGAATGTGCTCCGCGAACACGTCCGAAAGGACCGACGAATTAGAACGCGCAGCAGAGACAACACAAATTGGAGGTCGGGTTGGTGCGGTCACTGGATTACTAGCTTCCCATTCCTCAAGGCCCGGGTTCGAATCTCATATGTCGCTGAGATGCAACAGGGGATTTCCCATCCCTTCCTAAGCGCCGCCTATGCCGCGAGAACTCTGCGCCATGCTCCGTCAGCCTGATGGGATGTTTAACTGTGGAGCCCCCAGAACCTTGTGTCAACAATAGTTGGCCGAATCCGACGCGTGTTCCTCTGGGCCCTTATTCCATTCTCCGGGTAATCTGTACATAACGAACCTGCCCGCCTTGATTTTGTCCACAAACAAAAGCAGTCGGTCGTCTCCCAAATACAACATACAGAAGGTGAAGGATGGTCCTTAAATCGTCACACATGCCTAACCGACTCAATTCGCAGAGGGTGCTGTGGGAGAAGAGAGGAGGTGGTTGCGGTAGTCGTAGTACTATAAGGTAGACCCCGAAACGTAAATTTAAAGATCGCGCGGCCGGCTTGGTTTCAATCTGCAGAACACGGAGGGAGTAGGGACGAGAAGGAAGAGGAGGAGGTGGAAGAGGAAGGATAGGCGGCTTTGGGAGGCGTACGCCTCCGCGGCGCACCCGTCCTCCCGCTTCCACCAAAACCATGCGCCCCACTCCACTACACTTCCCCGGCCACTTGAATCAATACCGTGTGGGCAGGAGGGAGGGAGGGGGCGGAGGAGGAATGGCGCTGCTTGGGGGGGCGCAGGGGGGGTTAGCAAGGCTGGGAGGGAGGGTTTGTGAGCTGGTTGAAGGTGGCAGGGAGACAAGGGGGGGGGGGTTGAGAGTTGGGGAGGTAGGGGTTTCTCGTCTCCCGCCCCCTTCCACCGCCCACCTACAATGCGGTGGCGACAGACGCCTCCGAACGAAGTCACTCCCTGCCAACCGGCAGCTCAGATCGTTATCGCGCCCCGAGTATTTACAAGTGGGATCGCGTACCCCGAAGACGAGAGAGTCGAGACTGAACCCTCCCCGCGGCGTCCTGCGATCACAAGGCTGCTCATTCCTCCCTACAATTGCATTGAGATCCCCTTGGCCGAAATAACGACTCGACACCGAGCAGCACCCTCCCCCTTCCCGAAAGAGATGATCCGCGGGTTCTGGTACGGTGCGGGTTCCCGCTTCCTCCATCCCTCCCTCCCATTGGTGAGCACAGCGAAGCCCCCGACCTATGCCCCGCGAGAATGGTTTGAAGCGGACCGACGGCACCGACCCGCCAACGGCCTGTGGCCCGCGGAGGGAGGAAAAAAGTTATCTCCGAACTGAGTAGATTCAGCGACAATCAAAAAGGCGTAGCGGTTGAGATATGGATCTGCGACACGGTGGATCAATGATGAACAAGGCGATAAGCACGAACTGTCACTATGATGTTTCTTACGCGACAGGGGCCTATTGGAAATGTCTGATCAATTCATCACCAATCGAAACAAGAACCGCGAAGCAGACCGTCGTCAACACCCACCATTATATGCAAGCAACACAATATGCTCCCTGATTCCATTGATCAAATAGCAATTGTTAAAATATACAAATTACCGTCACAAGAGCAAAAAATTAAAATCCCCGTAAAGATTAATTATAATAACTTAGAATGATTTTACCCCGTATAAGTAAGAAATAACTAAATCTAGACAATGAAAACTTCAAACATACAGTACAAAGATCCCCCTAAAATGTCCTCCAATTGCCTAAATCGATTTCTCGCAAAAATTAAATTACGACAGATACGGAAAAGTAATCTCGCGTCACAGACAATGAGTAAGATTTAATAGGCAAAGGGAAAAGACACTCCCGGAGGCGGTAGGTTACATTAATAAAACGCACTGCCGCGATAAATACGCATCGGTGGTGTGAAGGCGATTTCCCTGACACGAAAAACCTTAGAAGAGCCGCGCCAATTTAATTTATAATAGGTGTGCCGGGAAGGTGAAGCGAACTCGAGGGGTGGCTGAGGGCGCGTGGACGTGGGACGAGGCGCGGGCAGCGGACGGGAAAATTACACTCTTTATGGGAAATCCAATGCCTCCGCCGCCGCCCCTGGATTAATGGAGAGAATCGAATCGGAAGAAGGGTTGCTTTGGGGAAGGCTTACGCGCGCCGAGCGGGCGGCGCAGGAGGGGAGGAAGGGGCAAAATGGGGAGAGGGCGTCCGAAATGCCACACACAAGAGGAATGCGGAACGCCGCGGCGGGGAGAGAGGGCGGGAGGCGGCGGTGATGGGGTCTGGAGGGGGTTGATGGGGTCTGGAGGGGGGCGATGGGGTCTGGGGGGGGGCTGGGGGGGGGGCTGGGGGGGGGGGCAGGCGGGAGTGGGGGCGGGGACTGTTGGCCACGCGTCGAAAGCCTAAAAAGCAGGTCGCTCGCGCCAATCCCCGTCGCCCGCCCGCCCGCCCACTCGTCCACGAATCAAACATCGATGCTTGATGGGCCTTGAGTGGCTTGAGCGCTGGCTCACATATACTGCCCGGGATCGAATATCGACGGTGGATAATATTCCCACTGTAACGCAATTCTTACTCGCCACCCCAATTATACACATACTTCCCACCGCGAGAGACGTTGAATGGGCGTGTTGCAGGTACATACATTCATACAACAATCACGCCGTTCCCTAACGGGGTAGGCATAGTAACCAAGTTTCACCCATAATTACATATTTGTACACGTAACTCTGCTTCAATTATTTCCTCCATACCGACCTATCCTTGCAAACCTCTTTTGCCTCATTTACCCCCATACACTGCTTCATACACGCCTTCCTGTTTTTAAAACTCCTAATATCCCTCCTCCTAAGAATTTCCTCAATCATATTCAACCACAACTTTCTCGGCCTACCTCTACCTCTCGCACCATTCAGTAATAAGGAAAAATATTTGAGAAAAAATAAAATAAATGAGCACACCTAACCGTTCGCGAAGTACATAGCTTGTGGCGCATTCGCAGAGGTGATATTGGTAGGAGATGGATCTAGTTATTTAAAATCATTCACCGAGGGTGCATGGGAAGTAGTCGTGCACCTGCTTCGACATAGCCACGAGCAATGCAAACACCTCCCTTTTCCGCAACAACTTCCCCGACGACACTTCCAATTACTCATCCCGAAGGTTCAACATTTTTAACACTTTCATAGCCCCTACTTGTACGCAGTACTTCCCAAAGGAAGGAATTCTCACTGGTATTCCACCACTTGGTTATTACAGAACATTGGTCAAATTCTACATCAAGAAGCATTGAATGGTCTTATGTATTTCTATTAGTAGCGAAACCCTAATTTGTGGCAGGTGACAAAATCAGAGGATTGGTTTATCATCAAGATATCTGCAGTAGTACGCAGAAGTATTTTCTAGCAAAGGCAAACTTTCTCTCGTGGCTCACTACATGCGTCAATATTGCTAGCGGATGAAATAACTAAAGATTCGACTGGGAATGAATAAACGGACATGGAAGACAAAAGTTATAAAATATGGTCACTCAATTTGATAACTTGCTAGGATTGCGAGGAATTTCACCGAACTCAGTTGAATAGCCATTAAATTCTTTGGTTCCGAAACTATATTTTAAAAATATATATAGAAACGGTAGATAAATAGAACAGTAGAGCAAAGAAACCAATCTAAAATATCAACTAGGAGTATACTGCCGACGTAATTACAAAGGGAAATTTTGAGAGCAAACGGTTTTGAGCTACACGAACAGCAGTACCGCAATACTGCGAGTTACATCGTTAAAAGAAGACCATACGAATTTACAGTCAATACTTTTCGGTTTGACCGTTCTACAGAAGGAATAGAACCCTGAGTCGCTACGTAATTTGGTCCTTTATTACGCTCTTATTCACAACTGATGCAGCACACTCACCTCTCATGGTATCAAAAGCATTTTCAGCGTAAGAGCCGGCACATAGACGAGGACAGAAACAAGGAATAAGGGAGATCAAAATAGCTGCAGAGTGAACCTAATTACGAGGAGGGTTTAAAGTTACTCACCAGAGGAGAGCAGCTGTGGAGAGACGAGGCCCGAGAGGTCAGGCTCCTCGCCGTACCAGAAGATCCAGAGTTCTTTGGCGGCGTGTAGAGCTAGGGGAGGATCGGCACCCTGCTGCTGACGGTTCTGCCCCTGGAAGTTCGAGACGGCGGCCATGGAGGAGTCGAGGGAGAAGAACCCTGAGGAGTTGAGGCCGCCCCCGCCACCTCGGTGGCCGGGTGGAGTGGGCACGCGACGCCATACACAGAGAATGTCCGCCGCCAGGCACTTGGAGAAGGAGGCGAGAACGGGATCATCGAGGGGGTCGCTCTGGGTCGACACGGGCATCGAGCCCGGGAACCCGGATGACGGGGCCGGCGGAGAGTCGCCGGCGTACAGCAGCTTACGCCATTTTATGCCGCAGAGATCCGTCTGGAAGAGAATGATAATTAGAAAGTTAGAGTTACGCTATGTGTTCGATGGTGTTTCTAAGAAATATATATAGGTGTGTATCTATATAATTTATAGGTCCCACTAACAGGCAAAACCCGATGCACTGCTAATGTCATTCTCCTGAAGTTAAAGGTATTTTTGATCCTTCGAAATTCCACAACAGGACAAAGTTAAATCATCAATAATATCTATCTATCCAATGGGCAAAAACAGTTCGTTTTCGAAGTCCAAAAGTATCTAACTTTAATATAATAAAGGCAAAATCTACCACATTTAAATCAAATTCACTTTTGTGGATTTCCAATGCTTCTACTACCTAGATCCAACTTATCTTAATCACTTTCTAGAATGATATTCATTTCTTGATATTCTCAGCATAAATACTGATCTTAGAATGCATTCATCAGCTATTTTCAGGTGCCAGTTATGTCAATCCAGTAGTGAGTAGCTCTGAGTTTTAAGCAAATATTTCTTCAAAAGATGTCCATCCGATTCCCTAACAATTTTTCATCCTTAACACACACACCTCAATCTTTACACTGTTGTCAATGATTACATTCCTGTCAGCCGGCAATCTATCACCATTCGTCCCCAAACCTACTCTAATTAATATAAATGCGGCACTATAAATAAAATTAAACAATATTAATACATATAAATGACATGTTGATAGTTTCGAAAAGTTAATGTGTAACATTGGCCTTATCCGTTATTTGTACAACGCTGCCACAGCTGTTCTCACGCTAAAATATGTATTAGCGTGGCAAATACACCGTTTGGAAGACTAGGAAAATATTCATACAGAAACGAATATCTGTGACCTACAGGCGGGGCTCGCGGTTTTCTAGCGCAATATTTCTAAGACGCCCAATCCCACCGCATCGAAGGACAATCTCTCTTCCCTCTCTAATAAACAAGCTATCACACGATGGGGTTTGGCGAATAGATCACGGTGTTTCAAGGAATTAAGCCCATCGAAAGGATGCGAAGTGCCACCAATTAAGGCGACCCGTACGAGCAGTCGTGTCGAGGAAGACGAGCTGTTGAAATGCGGTGAAGAAGCCGAAGGGGGGAGGGGGTTGGCTGGGGGGGGGGTGAATTGAAAGGAAAAGGAATGAATGAGATGAGCGGTCGGAAGGAGGGGGAGGTAGGGGAAGATGAGAACGGAGGAGGGAGGAGGGGGGAGAGATGCACAGAGAGTGGACGGGAGGTGTGAAGAGGGGGAGGGACTCATCCCGCCCCCTTCCGCCGTGGCCGGCGGCACACGACACAAGTGCGCGGGGAGCGCCTTCGAGATAGGTTCCGACCCTCTCTCGCCGGCGCTCGGACAGACGCACAAGAGAACGAGGGGGTGCTCCATGTGCCAAGCGAATGAATGGGTTGGCAGAGCGCATTCAAGTTCCAGCTCATCCCTCTCTCCTTCGACCTTCACGCGAGGGACGCCGGCGCCAGGGAGCCCCGGCACGTACCACGCCATCCTCCATAAATGGAAGCCGTCGCATTTCGAGTGTATTACGAGACAGGCTAAATTCAACGGGTAAACGCCAATGTTCGGGTGAAAAATGAGTTAGTGAGTCATGATAGAATGTGGAAAAGGAACAAAGCCTTGGTAATGGACATCTGAGGAAGGAACATGCTAAGTTAATTCTACCAGGTTGAGGGAATGGATGACAATGAAAAATGATATATAATTGAGGACCGATTGGCGTGAGAGGAAGGGGAGGAAGGAGATGTCATAAGAATCAAAGTGGTGAAAGATATGAGTGAACGAAGCAAAGCATGTACGTAACTCAAGCAAAGAAGGATACAATGATAATGCAATAAGAAAGACAAAAGTAGCTAATAGGCAGTGCCCTCAACTAAAAGAAACGACGTAATGGGTGCATATGTAGTATTCTGTCAATTGAAAGGTAAGCGTGCGGAACTGCTGCGTTAATAATTAAGGCGCCATTTCGATGAATCGTTCATTTTTTCTGGGTTCCAGCTCCATTTCGTGACTTAGGATGAATAGATTCCCGACTCTATCACATCAATTGCGCCAGCTACGGTTGGTCGTCACTCATTACCCGATGATCCTCGAATGAATTAGTATTCACCCATTTTGCGACAAATTACTCTCCAGATGGGTCAAATACCTGGCCATTCCTGTGATACGATCAAGCTATTTATTTATATATATTAATCTATATTGTATCTATTAATATCCGATCACGAGTTCATGACCATCAAAATAAAGATATAAAACGCAAGCGTAGAAAAAATTGAAAAATTTACACAAAAGCAACACTCACCATTAGCACAATTATAACAACTCCTCACAACGGCGGGGCAACAAGGTAATAACCGCATCCCAATCAGCTCAATGGCGGTTCAAAAACTCGTGCGGTAGGACAAGAGACAACACACATGGCGATTCATTAGACGAAGTAAAGTACAACAAAAAACTCCCTTGCCTGACGGAGCTGCACGTGGATGTTAGAGGTAAAATATATTTATATTGCGAAGAAAGTTCATTCAACAACAAATATCATTCAACGAATCAGACATTATATTCCAAGAAAAATAATAGCTACTTTGACCACATAGATGAAATAAATCCCAACACTACTGAATGCGTCATGCAAGTTTTTACTTTAAATGATAACGTAAACACTATTATTTCTATCATCACTGAAGACGCGACATACAACAGACGAAAAAAGAAGGCGTTGCCATAGGAATAAAAATGGGAAAACTATCGCATGAAACAGTTTAAGTATGCTTATGATATTTTCGGCCTTAACACCAGATAAATCAACCACCGACGCTAAGGACTCGCCTTGTTACGAGTCACTAAAATCACAATCTAAGCAAATTTAAATAATATTGAAGGAAAGAAAGAAATGAAAAAATGAGAAAAACTAGTAAATGCGAATGTACTACCTGAAAATTTCATCGAAGCGGAGTGTTACTAGGGAAGACGCTCTGAGGAAGCGGCATAACAGCATACTGAGAGAACTTTAGGGTAGACGAAAAAATCGGCTAAAGACCTACGTGGCAGACCAGTTTCAACCACAGAAATAATGTCACACTCATAATAAAAGCTACATAACTATTTGAAATATATGGAAAATAAACTTCCGCCTCGATAATGTGTTACATATAGCCAGTTCAAAAGAAAAACCACGGTCAGCCTACGCACCAGGGAACGCAGCCGGAGTGCAGAGCTACAGGTAGTAACACTGCAGGCGAATGGCACGTGGCTAGGGGAGGGCGGGATGTTTGGAGGGTACGCGGGGGGCGTGGCCTACTGTTTCAAGCGAGGGGGGCGTGTCCCGCGGTTGGCCCGGCGAGAGAAGACGCCTCCACACCCGGTGTCGGCGACACCCCTAGCCAGTGGGGCCGAGCGGAAGGGAAGATGAGGCGCTGGAGCAACCCGATCGCCAACCCCGCCCCCCAGATGATGCGGCACGCAAAAGCGGGGCGGAATTACGCGCGGGGCATCGCTGTCTCGGGCAAGAGTGATTATTGCAACCTCCCTTTCCCCAGTTCGGCCGATTGGTATAACCACTCAAAAGAGTAACCAGCGGGAGATGTTGGAAGATTTCTCTGGCATATACCCAGGAGGAGTAGAAGAGGGAATTCACTACGAGGAGATTCAGTGAGCCGCTTCCGACGTATGGCACTAAATTCAGGTAGAGGATATAAGTCACACCCGGGAGGAGCGAGATGCCAAGGATATTTTAAAAAGAAAAGCAGGAAGAAACAAAACCAGTCAATCATTTACTTCCAAATGACTTGCTCCAGACTTTTGGACCACAATCGATTCTTACACAAACAGAACTCCAGCAACGCATTTCCCTACATTTGAAGTAGAAATAATGGATACTTTCTTGCATTAAGACATGGCAAATTGAGTCACATATATATTAAATACCATTTCCGCTTTCAATTCGCAAATAAGTATGGGGCGACAAAAATTGAGTAATTCAAATACTAGAGCCGCCCTTGGATTCCTCCATATCTTTTTAGAACAAGAAATCGTGCCACCCGGGTAAATTGGGCGGTTCAAAAAGGGATTCCAAAATATATGAACTTGGGTCACTCAGTAACAAATAGCTCCATCTACTTTAATAAAAATAACAGATAACAGGCATTTATTTACACTAACTCAATCACTATCTGTCACGAGGAACATGAATGGAGGAATCAAAACCGCTGTGGATATCGGTTTACGAATTCTAGTAGATATCGTTAATGAGGACTTCGCAAAAATAACAATAGAATGGGCAATAAACGAGGGTTGCGGCTCCTACTGTGTTACATCCTACTTCCCAGGAATATCATACACATTATTGTGAGGATCTAAACTTTGATTCATTGAAATATTTGACATCATTGTACAAACAACGCCGTCTTGACGCCAGATAAAATGCTATCTAAGCTTGAATCGGTGTCCCAAGTACCTCCGCGTTCCAGGTCATGATAATTGAACCAAAATATTCCTTTATCAATAATTATCGCTAGAGTGGACGCAATCTCTGAAATTCAAATCTAAATTTTTTAGCTGCTAACATACTTAGGACCATATCACACGCTCGCACAATGACACTATAGAACAATTACAACACAAAACAAAATGATAACATTGTCTTCACATCACTATCAGCGATGAAATAAAAACATAAGGTATAATGCCACGGAGAGTAAAATTCAGGAGGGTCAACCATTATACTCTATCGGAGAAGATTTCACGGCGATGGCTAGAATAAATGAGAAATGGATGCAGGGCATTGTTTAAGGGGGTGTAAAGGAAAATGTCATGATGCACTGAACGGGACGGCAAATATGGGAAGTTTCATCTAAGTCACCCACAAAGGAAGCACGATATTTTGATCAACAAAATACAGAAAGACATTGAGTCAATTTAACTTTCATCATTTAACTATCCATGAAAAAGATTAGCGAGGACCTAACGTCGCCTTCGGACTTAGAGAACCCGTTCTCTTACACGCGTTTTTAGACGACGGTAGAAATACTGTTCCGAATTAAGCCAAATGACTCATTGACGGAGTGATAAGAAAATTTCGCTCTCCTGTCGGTAATTTCAATTTATTTTGTCATAAATGATTCTTACTATCCCAGGTTACAATCAACTAACTCAAAAACGCGTCGAAAAAACGACATTAACATTAACATGACACAAACTCATAGTCGGCGGAATCTAGAGCGCATCGATTTCGAACTTAACACCAGTGCCACCCTTTTTTTAAATGTTGTGAGTCGCTACTGCCGGTAAAGCATTGAAAACACAACTGGAGCACCATCATCCTTATCTGGCTCACTTATGTAGCGTAGGTTTCCTGGGAATAATAACGGTATCCTCAAAGATGGGAATCGTAGAAAAAAGTTCTCTTTCTCTGCGAAAATGTCAAATAACAACTGCTTAAATGTTGTTACTCAAGTTTTCTCGACTTCACAAAGGAATTCCACGAAGTTTCGGCCTCAACCGTCACTCATAGAAAAATATAAATGAAGTTAATTTTACGGTGGTTCCCGTTCACTGTGTATACTGATTTCAGTATATACAAAAAAATTTTAATGTACAAACAAAAAAATAAAAAAGCCAAGTAAACAACAAAGCGTAAGCATAAGTAATCCCCTTCTTTACCGATATAGTGACAGAATGTAAGAACTAATAGTGCTGGAGTCGAGAGTTCGGAGATATATGTTTAAAGGAAAAATCCGCTCCGTGTTTGAAGGAAAAATCAATAGGAACTTGTGCAGAAAAGTGAATTCCGCGGACAACATTCATTCACACGTACCCGACCGTAGCAGATAAATGAGTAAGGTAACAGCAGGTACGGACATGAGGGAGGGCGAGAGCATGGAAGAGAAGTCGGCTCCGGAAGACGAGAGCGAGAGCCTGGAAGGTACCTCCTCCCCACTCTTTTCTTCCACGACGTTGGAATCCTTCGGTGCGCGCAGGAGATCGTCCTTGCCGGGCGATGGGTGGGAAAGAAACCAGCTTGGGGGCAGTCCGGTCATCGAACCGCCGTTCCGAAAGGGGTGGGAGGGCGCGGGCCAGGAGAGGGAGTAGGGCCGCGCAGGCGGGGTGGGGTAGGGAGGGAAAAGCACGACTCAAATCGGGGAGGGAAGGGGTAAAGCAGTTGACCACCGCCACGAAACCGCGCCAACAATACTGCAGCCCGCTATCCCGACCGAATTCCAATGACTAACCAGGGAGAAGGCCGACGAAAATACGGGGGTGGATGGCTGGCCGACGAGGAAGCGTCGTGCACCGTGCTCACTGCGAGGATGGATCAAAGACATCCAGGTTTTCGACGAGAGATACTCAACAGACCAATGCCGCTGGCATTTGGTAACTGAGCATACAAAACATGCGGAATTAATAACATTCACTGACAAAACGATGCCTAACAAGGAGGCTAAACTGCAATCGCCCAAAAAAGTGATAAAAATATTGATTCCAATCAAAGTCGACCAATCGTAATCAGTAACACTTGTTACCTCAGGAGCTCCAAACCTCCAGACATTAACTGATGCCCACTTTTCGAAAAATCCGAGAATAGAGAAACTAAACAAATCCACAATGAGTGTAAAATTCTGGAAACTGATAACAACTAGAATGACCCTGCGTTTTGTAGTCAAATAAAATTCCTAATATTCACCTGGTTGGGGCATTTCCCGAGAGAAAAACAAGGAGAACAGGAGTGTCTATGCTTTAACACTAATGACAAAAGCAGCGCCGATAAGTTTCTCGCTAATTTATACTAAGGTCAAGCCAAGCATGGGAACATCTTGGCGAACCCTAGTTTATATACAAAACAAATATGTAGATAAATTATGAAAGTTGAAGGAGAACATCGCTACGGTCTCCAACTAAAACTAACATTGAAATGCCACACATCGCTCATATGTTTCTTTCCTTCTCCCGCATTTTGATTCCTCAATCAAAACACGAAATTTTAAGGCTCGTTTTACATTCGTGAAAATTAGCATTTAACAGAGCATTCTCATTCACACAGGTATCGATTTACAAAACTCCCTTGAATTGAATATGACGAGAGATGGACTGAAATTATCGACAAGGAACAAACAGAACAAAGGGGCATAAAAAATAATATCCATTGCGAATTATCTCAACGGATATTCTGATTTCATTAACTACGTACCAATGACTCAGGTTTACCAGCACCTAATGCACTCATCTGCGCCTTCGCTGACTTGTTTACTTATGCATTCGATCTACTTTCTCCGACCTTCCCCGATACCAACATTGAAAGCCTCCAAACCACGCAAACCCTTTCAATGCCCCAGTTGCAGCAACATACGTCCATCAGCCTCCAATCCACATTTCTGCTGATTCAAGCTACCGCGGGCTCACCTTTGAACGCAACAAAAACCCCTCAGAGGGACTCGGGGACGTTTTACAAACCCTCCCCGTCGGTGAGTTCCCCTTCTAGTTCAGGAACGCGTGCGGATCTCGCGAGCGGTGAGTCTAGACCCCGAGAATAGATTGGGGAAGGAGGTGGTGGTTGATGTGGGGCAGCGAGAGCAGCCCCCCCGCCGAGGAGGCCGCCCCTCGCCGCCACGACGACGACTCAACTGCACGGCGCCGCTGTTAGGCAGGTGCGAACGTATCGAAGACGGGAAGCGATTCTCAATAGCACGGAGTAACGTGAATGCAAGGACACTACTTAAGGTATATATTTGGAAGATGCATACATGAGAGGTGAGACGATATAAGCGATCATTCTCGCATAGCACTTAATTGATCTGCGATGAGTTCACGCAACCTGTGCTCAATGCTGCATCTGTACGTCTCATATATTCGCTTACAGCTGGTAGTCGGCACGTAAATATTCGGCATTGACTGAACTACATTTTATGCCAATTAATCCTCTGCTTCATTTCCTCCCATTTACAATATTACCAGTCCCATGCAACTTTTACCTTCCCAAATGAATTCTTAATGAGATACAACAACAATACGAAATCCAGTATTGCAGATGAATAAACAGGACAGACGTTATGCGGATATTATTATTTACATTGGAAAATAACAATTTTAATTTTTTAATGCACAGAAAGTAGATACGCGACAAAGTAGCCATGCGGGTGTTCATAAAACCGTTGCCATATTCCCTTTCGTTATACACTTAACAGCATTACATAATCAGATAAAAGCCTGGTGTCCTCTCTGCCACGCACCTGAGAGACAGAGCCACGAATCTTCAAAAAATCTAATAATAAAACGAGATTCGGCATTCAGTGCACCCAACCACGAGTGATACAAGCACACACGATGATAGGCATGACAGATAAAATCTATATCGGGCCGATGTTTGCCCTGTTCGCGCCTAACACGTGACCTTCGCGCAGGGACGCACATCAGAACGGCGGACGAAGCTACTACATCAAGAAGCCGAGGAGGGACGTTCAGTCGTAGGAGTTCGGGCGGGGAAGGGAGAAATGATGGGGGAAGTGGTGTGTATATATTGGCGAGTGGGAGGGAGTCGGCGCGGCACAAGGCGCCTTTGTTGTCTCCCCCTATTCCCCTCGTCTCAAGTCAAGCCCACATCAATGGCCTCATTCTCCTCCGCGCGAGCTCTTTGTGGCCCGATTGGAGGAATCCGCATCTTCAATTTTCGTGACTCTCCCGCAAATTTTAAAGGTGAGATACTTTACTTTCTCTGCACTCGCCCCACGGAATGCGCTGTCCACTTGCTACGCGATCGGGGGAATGAACGAACGGTTCCCGCGCGAGCTCATTGGCATTCGAAGCAAGAGCGGACTTATGATTAGGTCGCGACTAAATCCCGATAAGCAAGACTTGGTGATTGTCGAACTCCGTCTCTCGATATCCATATGAAAAAGATTCTACAGTCCATCCAAGACAATAGCGAAGTTGAAATATACTGATTTGGCCTCGAAAGAAATTATAATCAATTCGTTTTTTACGATCGTGAGATTTAAACCACGACCACTATCACTGATTCCTCGAATGTGAGATTCCATTCCCAACACGGCATTAATGTAATTACTGATTGGCGGCATCTCTGTCAACTGCGCTGTTATCTTGGACAGGTAATAACGCACAGTATAGGTCTAAATCGCTCAAGGTATCCCCCATCCAAATACTTAAGCAACAATTAACCCAACTCAAAGTTAACTGTATTAAACAATGCAATTAAAAAAGACTTGGGTGAGATAAATACGACGTTGATCATGGACGTACAAAATCAAACGAGGAGGAGTTAATGATCGGAGAATGAGGGCATGAAACCATCCATGATTAGGTGACGCTAAATGTGCTTCTGAATTAATCCGTTTCACATTCACTGGGCAGAAAACATACACGGGCAAAATTAAACAAGGAGAGCACTGGAAGAAAACGAGTGGTAAATCAAGTCTACCAGATTTGGTTTCAGGTTTTACTCTCGTGGTTTAAGGCTCAGGCAGTCAGCGAGGGAATAACCAGCGTAACATCCCGATCCAGATATCGTTTGGAGGCATGTCTGCCAGGATCACCACTACACAGCCAAAATGAAATGAGCGCCAAGGCCGCGAGCTTACCGATGATGGAACAGCTAATAAAACTACTGTAGAAGCACTATTACACCGCTTACCATAAAATAGTTGATTATATGACAAATCGACGTCGGGAGAATATCAACGTAAATAGGTCGGCGGAATATCTCCACTCCCTACTCACACCTAAGGTTAACAGCATCAAACTTTTTTTTGCTCTCGAACCCTTGGGAGCCAAGTAAACTGGAATTATATCCCGATCCGAACAATTTGTAGTATAATGGTTAAGTATGCAACAACAATAGGGGTCATGGAGTACCAAAACTATCGCTCTTTCGTGCCAATATTTTTAAAAACATTTCATATCACACGGATTTGTAAACCTATGCCGTAGATTAAACCATTTATATTATAAATAAATGATAAAAGATGAGAGCCGTGACTGACAAATATTATTTTCCCCTACATTGTCACCAAGGACTTGAGCGACTCGTCCGATACAGCCTACAATAAACAACTGTTTAATTAACCTATTCTGAAATATGTCAAACAGAGACACAAATAGGCCCCTTTGTATACCAACATACGTTCGGAAAAAATGTCTTTATTCAACGCTAGTGATGTCCACTATTTTCGAATGGCTAGCTCCCGACGGAAAAGAGAGACATGCTACGGGGTTCATTGTACAAAGTAGTTACTATTGATATTTCTCCAATTATCCTTATTATTTCGGTCACATATACAGCACCAGTATCCAGCGCCTTAAGACATGCTTCTACTTCCAAGTTTTCCGCGCGCGCCTACACCTCCAACAAATCCATCGATGGTTGGCGTATCCCGGATTGCAAAACGCTATCAGAAATGATACCCACAGTGCGCCAGCTGAAGACAGTAACCAACTCGTAGGCCGCATTGACAAGAGCGCGTAGACGTCTCCGACGGGACGGGAGGAATGTCAACAATACCCGAATAGGGGAGCCACCGACGCCGTATCATAACCCTTCACTCCCTCATTTACTTCAACCCACCCGCGACACCTGCGAAGAGAGCGGCCGACCATCTGATCGATGCATGGTGCCTTTCAAACTTGTTGGCGCCGACTTAGCGCGGCGGCAAAGAACCCATGGAGAGAGAGAGGGAGGAATGGGGTTTGCTGGGGACTGACCACACGGCGATCCGACACAGTGCGTCGGAGTCAGCTGCTCCATATTCCGCCCAAATGAGCGGACGAGGGGTCAATTAAGACAGGTAAGCGGGAGGGTTGTGGGGGGAGAGGTAGCGTCAAGGCCGGCACACGTGCGGCGTTGTGCCCCCTACCCCCTCGGGCCGGCCGGCCGGCCTCCCGAGTGTCAGGGGCTTCAGCCGCCTTCGTTCGCAACACCTACCACCTCCCTCTCCCTCCCCCCCAACCCCCGTCACTCCGCGCGCGCGGCCGACGTCTTCCGATCGAATCCGAGGAGGAGGCGGCCTCCTCTCCACACGTGAAGGGCGCGCCTCGGAGCGTCCTCCTCCTCCCATCGGAAGGGCGCACGCCCCGGATCGATCCCCGACGCGAACGTGACGGCCGACGATACGCAGACATCCGCACGGCGATATTTCACTCCATACAGCATCGGTACGGAATCTCGATACGTGAGTCGACATAGACCGACAGAGTTAATGGAAGACGAACCCTTATTCAGATTCAGAATCGAGGAGCCCGTTTAACACTCGATAATAAATAACCACATGCAATTAATGACTTCATCCCTATTTTTCTTCACGTAACTTACTCGTACACTGCTGTCGGAGATTTTTGCATAACATGGCTGCGCGGATTCTTTAGTTCGACGCATTACGACGAATCGTCAACCAGCGAGCAAAATTTTGGAATGATTTGTAAACGAACCAAGGCACTTTAAGAATCTCAATTGCTATGGGGTTCCCTTCACAGAAGTTACATACAAGCACATCAATAAGCCATAAATATAAACCAAAACGTTTCTTGTTTAAACTCTTCGTACCGACGAGATTTCTGCGGAAAAGAACCTATCACCTTTTGATGAAATGCGCCTCATCGCAAATTACGAGGGCACAGATGCCTATCTACGGGTAGTGTTTCGAAGGTTTCATCACAACCCTTTAGACACATTAAACAACTATGTTGCGCATGGGAATCAGCTCATTGGATACGTATCGTAAATCAGAATCGTTAGCTCCACAGTGTGCAATACCGCAGCTGGCCCAAGGAGATATTTGCCGAATTTGGAAGACATTTATCGATATCGACCGCTGCACCCCTAAAAAAAAAGGTGTCGTCCGCGTGCGAAGTATCGTCGCATTCCAACTTCTGAGACAATCGGAATCATATATACTTCGTGCTGTGCAGTTAAGCTTCGTCCATCCATCGAACCACAAATCAGGGGGAACCTTCACGAATGTTCCCTGAGCAAATTATTCAATTAAGAATTTCACGGATCATGGATTTCGCGACCGATTTGACACAAATAACAACTAATGCATCATATTGGACGCTTCGATAAGGCTGGAAACGGCGACAATAATTATTAAACAAACCACCCGTTTCTGACCACAGGTGTCTAGACAACACGATAGGTTCGACGAACTTGAAGGACACCCAATCCCAATGACACCCACTAAAGTTTCCGAAAGTGACACTGGACGTCTATGGACACTGAATTTGCCATCGTCTTTTTGTAGATTACGCCCAATAAATTGTAATTTGCATCTCCATATTCTATGATTCGCTCATCTACGATGGAAAAGAGATACCGCGAGGCGAACTTCTCATTTCCGGGGTGACCGGCATACATATGTTATTCCATGCCACTCCATCCGGTACGCCAGATTCAAGAGCAATGCGATGGAAGAAGCAGCCAAATTAGAAGCACCCCAGCATTCGTGAAAAATGCGGCGTTCACTAGCCGTAAGGACTGAACCTGAGATGGGCGACACATGGAGATAAGAGATCTGCCAGGGCGTCTATCAACGCACTTCTAGGCTGATAAATATTATGTAATTAATTGCGTTTTCCGAACTGACGGCGCATTTCAATTGCCACCTTACCTATGGTAGTACGGCTAGGCATTATGCGGGCACAATATATACAGACATTTAAACGATATTCCATGCAACAGGTTACTCACCGTAAGTTAAATTAAGACTTAAATCAATAGTTTAACCAAGAGGAAGTAGAAAGATTCCGACAAGCTAATTGACCAGCAGCGAATTATCGTCGTTGTTTGTCGGTGAACATATTTAACGAGAGGAAATGTTACACACACATTTTGCACCCTGCAACTGAAGGGTGTGGCAGAGTGTATCACATTAACTGGATATAATCGAGAATTTCCCCAAATTATTTGGAATAAGGAGAAAGTCTTCAATAGTATAGGCGAGGCACATTAATTTTTAACCAATGACCATGTATAACTGATGAAGCGAACCTCTCATATGATAAATGAACCAATGATCGCTAAATTGTGAAGATGGATTTTTTTCTGGCATAATACTGCCCAGAGAGAAACTCTAGGAATAGATATATTACCACAACGGTATTTTTCCATTTAGCTTCCCAAGTTGTTTGGGTTAATATTAAAATAGGCCATTTGTGGAAAAGAAACTACAAGACTTCACAACAGGGCCACGATTTTAACGCAAGTAATGACCTACACGTCTTATAACACGAAAAGATACATAAACTTTTGCTAAATATCTTACCAAAACAAATGACGCAAAAATAAATTACGCTTCTACAAGTCTCAAATATTGAACTAAAAAAATTATCATTAATTCCTTTGTAGATATAATAATTACTAAAATACTTAAAAATAGATAAGTATAATTGTTTGGAACATTCCTACATTTCCGCATTAAGGATTTATGATAAATATTAGTCGCACAGTTCATTCGCTCACATTAGTCACTAAAATTAAATTCCAAAACCCAAATCATTATCATAACGCGAAACTGATGTGTGTAGCACTGTGAACATACAGATGGAACTAGTGCGGTCCACAACCTTTCACTAATTAAATTCTAATTTCAAGTAACGCAGTTAGATACCAGCAATATTGATTAATTTAGTAATATTTTCTAATTAGTCTGAATTACTACGTATAAATATAGGAATGGTGGGACTAGAGAAGAAGTTGAGATCAAACGAAAGACTAGATAGCACCTGCAAATCAATCCCAAATCCAGAGCGATTGCCATGAAATTATAACAAGTTTAAGGATAGAATATGAAGTAGTAATATATTAATCTAAACGAAAAACCAACAATCCTTTTGGAATCAAGAAGAAAAAAATTTATCCAACGAAGAACGCATAAGGAATGAAAATGGAGGCCATTAGTCGTGATGTTTACGACAAAATAAGCTTCAAGCAACAAATAAAAAGTTTTGAACAAAGGTAGAGAAATCAAAACAAAGTTTCCCGAACTTAAATTTACTCTAGAATGGACAAGCATGGAACACATACTACAATTAGAAGTACGAATAAAATCTATTTGTATCAATTGTGCACAGTTATCAAAATGCTCTTGAGGGTATTAAGTACATGATGATCACGACGCATTAAACTCAGCTAACCATTCAAATTGAAAATAAAGCAATGAGAGATTGACCGTTCACGCAAAAAGAAGTCATCATAAGATGAAATATGTCAATTTTTCCATGATGACTTATGACCGAGATACAACTTGTATCGGTATAACCTACGTCAACACGCTGAAAAGGAAAGGCAAAGAAACTAGTACACAGAAAAGAAAATAGTTACTCGTGGGTGATGACGTCGGTGATAAGCGTCCACCGGAGTTCAAGATGAGAAAAGAAAAAAATGACATATCACCAAGACATCGTCGCAGATAAACGATAACACGTCAGAATATACGTCACTGTAAAGACCTCTACGAGTTCTTCCGTCACAAAAATAGGGATAGGCAGAAATAAGATAAAAAAACATAGACGGAATAGAGATTCATCGGAGACGACCAGCTAATTTCACCGCAAATCAAATCAGATAAAAATGAAGCCAAAAATGCGAGAAAACAACATTGGTGAGAAGTTAACCAAAGTTAAGGCTCTCGATTTTGGCAAAAAGAGCGCTTCTACTCGAAACAATTTCTCAAGATTTTCCAATCCCGGCATGAATGATTTTAACAGTCTTCAAGCACGTTAAATTTCGAGAGTTATCGATCGTGAGTTCAATCTCGTAACCTACATAGGGCTACCGTGTGTGACCGCCCGTTGTCCTCATCCCCCCTACGACCCCTCCCCCCGCCCCGCGGCTCAGCACCATCAACCACGAGTGGGTCAAGGCTCCGCCGCCGCCACCTCTGCGCACAATGAAAAGAGCTCCAAACACCATAACAGGGAGAATGCAAGGAGGCTTTACACAGACTCCATTTACGATCCACTTTCGTACGTCACACGAAAAACGAAAGTGGATTCCCGAATGCCGACGCGTCACGTAGAAACCAAAGAGCCAAAAGGTGGAGGGAGGAGTCCCGTCACCCCTCCACTCCCGACCATCGATTCCAGAGCACCGTTTCACGACTAGCTCGCGAATGTTTACACCCCATCTCTACGAAGTAATAAGCTATACCGAAAAAAGGCCCGAAGCACCATCTTATATGACCTTGCACATTTCCTGCATCATAATACCCACGCGCGTTCATAAAGGCTGGATTACGTAGTCATTCAAACTGACGCACGAAATTTCATGTGAAATTAACTTGACTAGTTAAGGGTGCTCAAGAACACAGAGAGGACCGGCAGTCAGTTATTCCTTTATTTGTGTACTTTATGTACACTGACTGCGTTATTTAGGAAAACGGCTAAGGTCAGAAGGTGACAGGCAACGCTATGCTCCTAGCTGTGTTCATCTATTTTACTGTAGAATTTTTTCTTAACATTATTCTACAACTAATCACATGAAAAAAATCAGCACACGACCGACGACAACGCGAGAAAAATAGCTTGAGAATCTTTCACTTGCGTCCATTAGATGTTAACATTTAATTCCACCAAACAACTCTTCTTTTATTCCATAACGTATTACATGTTTTACGATAAGTTGTTATCTGGACGCCACCATTGCCGGAAAAGTTGAGTGTTGTGTTAAGTCAACCCAAACGTCAACTTTGTCAATAATTCATCATAATCCTGCATTCAAGAGCTAATTATCACGATGGCACCATAAAAACCGCCGTGCGCTAGCTATAAAGTATTCGTCACTCATACTTCTGCGGAGTTCCTTTAGAATGAATCAGACGAGTCAAACCACTCATTTATCCGTTAGCGGCGCGATGACGAATTTCCTATGAAAGTTCCCCGATGCCCACAAAGGAATCCCACAATTACAACGACAAACACAAGCTCATGGCTCAGGGAAACACACCATGACGTCTATCTTGGGCATTTATCGAAAACAAATGAAATTTACTCTAAGCGGATAAAAAATAAACCTCCTTATCGGCTGAAAAACGTGAATAGCCACTACAATCTTGTGCTCCCGTCTCGTTATTTGATATTGTGTTGTATGTACCACGCCAGCTCATAAAATTGGAGCGAAAGGATTCCATGATGTAAATAGCACAAGGTTAATGCAATTTAAAGCGTGACTTTTAATGAAAGACGCTTAAATGCGTCCAAAACTTTCTTTGGCGCAGCGCACTGAGTCCACGTTAAAACTTGATCCTCGGCCTCCATGGCAGAAGTTATGCATCAATACTATTTGAATATATTCTTATGCAATCCCAAACTCAACCCATCTCCCAAGAACACGAGAAATGGTCGCCGCAGCCAGAAAAATGGGCGGAGATAGCCATGGGCAAATCTCAATCCGATAGGAATGCGATTTTTTGGAGATTCCAAACTGGCGAAAGCTTGACCTCTCCCCAAACACAACGAGATATTAGGTCGCGGTAGCCAGAAAAATGGGCGAACATGGCCATGGATCGCATTGGTGCGCACTTCACGCACTGATGATTGCTGTATTAAGATCGCGTTTTGACCCGGAATTTTTAAGGCCTATTATCAAAAGCATCATGGACACAAACGCAACCACAAGTGCATTTTAACGCAGGGGGGCATGTCAATGAAGTAGGCTATGTACCAAATTCCCAGTTTCTCTACTCTCCCAGGGGACTCAAGTCGCGCGCCAAAATGACCAAATTTCTGAGGTCCCCGAGATTCACTGCCAAAGAAAACTGCCAACACCAATCGCTTGTTCAGTAAAAAACCCCGAGGAATGGCATGAAAAAAACTTCGATGCAAATGAGACAAAGCTAGCCAGTATCACGTGTTCGTCAATTACTGTTGCAGGGCGCAGCAACTACTAGATACATCCTCCAAACACGCCTATGTCCCGAGGTAAAATACCGCTGGTGAAATGCCTATTGCAACACCAATACATGAGGAAAAATCCATAAGAGTTAATATCTACATCTACGTACTACCCTGCGAGCCACCACGAGGGTGTGTGGCAGGGGGTGAAGATCACCTAACAGGCACTATTGACATGCAACTAGGATATTTAATGAAGGTATTCTAGATAATAGGGTCACATGGTTAGTATCTACATAATAATAAGGCAGACATCCTACGTATTAATTAGACCGCATCATTTCAAAATGAACAACATTATAATTTAGTTAAATGTCCCTACAGCAGAGTAGTTAGTCGACACAGTCCATATCTAAACAACCTCAGCATATATTCCTATTCATTTCTAGAGTATTCCAGCGCTGAGTTAACCAGATAACCGCTCTCCACCAAAGACAAACATTGCTGATAAATAAGTGACCGAGAAAACAAAGTGAGTACAAAAACAACCCATATTATGTTAAACTAGTAGCCGTCTAAACATTCAATTCCAAGATCAACACAGAGAAAGGAGAAAAATTCCAAAGACTGTATGCAATAGACGAAGGACTGCATCCAAGCGCAGTGATAAGACCACGCCAATTAGCAACGAAAAACAAACAAAAACACACGAACCTAACCTGAAGATGCGTGGACCTGGACGGAAGAAAAAGTCTTCCGAAGAAAAAAAGGGAAACAAAACAGCTGATGCCGAGGGCAAATTAAACGAATTGGCCGAGTGGGTAGCGGCGAGAGGGAGGCACGCCCCCCCTGGCCATCGCCGCGCACCACACCCCGCCGCGCTCCGACTCCTGGGGGGCGGGGCGGACGGGGTGCGGAGTAGGGGAAGGAAGGGGATGCGGCGGGGGAATGAAGAGGGGGATAGGGGTGGAGCAGAGAGAACGAGGGCAGGGGAGGGGAATATCGGGAGGTGGTAACTGACCGTGAGAGAGGGAAATGGGAGGAGGGGAGGGAGAGGGGTTGGAATCTTCTCATCAATCAATAATACAACCGAAGAGCAGTGCAACAACAACGCCGGGGAAACTGGTTGGTTGCATCTAGTCGCCACACACAGTCAACGCAAAGAAATCCCGACACCTATCCCGCCGGCAACCTCTTCGGTCGCTAACTTTCACGCACCCCACCCCCTCCACTCCTCACTCGCAAAAATACACAACTGTCCCTCTGCCGGCCTCAGCCGCGAACGTGGGGATGGCCTAGCGGGGCAGGGGCATGGCGTGGTGTTCCGACGGCACCCAACGCCGGACCTCGGCGACACGACAACCTGCCATAATGAAATAACACGTTTCCGGTGGCATGAAATTTCCTTCCTGAATGACAAGGGCGGATTTTAATATAATGCAAAAAATTCAAGATTTTCTTGATACACGCTTACTTTAGAAAATTCCGACAAATATAATGGGCAACCGTTTTAAAATCCACTTCCATACTTGAATATCGCCAGCAAAAACACATCGATACACTGATAAACTACGTATGTACTGGTATATCGATCTAAACTTGCATTCCCCACTAGAACCACAGACCAGTCGGTGAGGGATTCCGGGAGAGCCCCCTCCCAGCTGCGAGAGAAGACTCTTAAAACAGTAGTGCGCGCGCGGATTTTCAAAAACACCGCCCAGAGCGATTGGACACACCAGCGACCCCGAGGGGAGAAAACACACAATGGGGAAGAGACCGGCCGCAGCCCATATTGCGCCTCATTGAATAATGACGACAAGTACAGAGGGAAAAACTTGTCATAGAAGAGAGATCTTGCAGAGGGGACGAGAAACGGACACGTGAGAACACGGCGAATATGAGGCACGACCCTGTGAGCGGTCGGGGACCCCGGAGGCTTCAAATGAAATATCTGACGGTGCTCTCCCTCAGCGTACGATGAAGTTATCACTAGTTCTCATTCGGATTCATGCTGACCGAAGTTTCGACCAACGTTCATCGGATCGTTCATTGAAACCCTTAAGGAGTACCAAAACCCGAGGCAGGATCCACGAGGAATGAATGCACCAAAGGCAACTATACCGAGTCAGCTGGTCATTTGACGTGCTTCTATAGGAAAAAACACAGCCACGGCCGGGGTTCGAACCCGGATCCTCAGGGTATGAAGCCAGCGCCTCTAGCCTTCACACGACCCCCATCCCCTAGAACGTTACGGAAAGGGGGCGGTAACGGTGTCCTCGCCTCTGGAGGCTTAGAAAGAAGGCGCTCGAGGGACAAGGAGGAGAGCCCACCGGGTTTTGTCGGAGAGGGCCGGCCGGGAGAGAGAGAGACGCGGGGAGGGGCCGGGCGAGAGAGAAAGGAAGGTGCACACACCACACTGCCGGCATGCCTCGGACACCTTTCCCACGTCGCCCAGGTGAGGAGAGATCCTCAAACTGGGGGCGGGGGGTAGGGGACGCTTAAACAAGCCAGTGGGGGGGAGAGGGTGGAGGAGGAGGCCAAGGATGAGGGGGGTTACCGAAGGAAGGAAGGCAAGGGGAGAGGGACTGAATCCACCGGCAATGGGCAGGATAGGAGAAGGGGGAGTAAAGAAAGAGAAGTTTCGTGGCGAGTCTTTCCGTGGGCCTTATTCCCACGTTGAGGGGGGAGACGGCATTGGTTCTTTTTTAACCGCGGGACGGATCCGGATTACGGAAAACGGCGAGGACAGGCGGAAGGGAAGTCTAGCCGCCTCTCGAAGATCCTCACCCGCGCGCACGAAAAACAACCATTTCCTCAGCAGAGAGGCACTTTTGAGAGGACAAGGAATGCAATTTTTTGTGGAGAACGACAGGGCCACCAGGGCAAGCAATGCGCTGTAACTGCGGAGCAGTAGGATGCGCGTCGGGCACACGGGTTTCCACCATAAAATCTATGAAAGGAGATTTCCCTCGCGGATAAAGGAGCTCACCTAAATTAGTTGGGTCGCCCGGCTTACGTAACAACACCATTCGCCAAAAACTTGTTAAATACAACAAGAATATGGAAAAACGGGAAAGAAATGTTACCACACATTAGACTCAAGCCGCATTTGAAAAAAAAACTTACGCGAGCCAAACTACATTTTACAAGATCAACTCCGATAACCGCAACCTTAAATGAAAGCCTCATAGCGTGGTCTCAGTTATATGAACCGCTTAAAAACGGATAAGAAACAAATGAACTGGTAGTAAGCGGAGGAAAACTCAAAACCTTAAGTCATTACAACGTCATGGTCCAACTATCGACGATGCATTCAGTCAAAAAGTAGTAATCACATCTGTCTCAATGACGTGCGATAGAAAGCTTGGTGGGCGGAGACACATTGAGGGCTTAGTATTACATCGCTTCAAATGCGCGTGACACCACGAAATGCGTAATTATAAGGTGTCAAGTAAATAAGTCCGGTGGCTGTGAGATTAGGCGGTCGAGGCTGGCAAAATTCCAACGGGTGAAGGTCGAGATGTTATGATGGCATGTGAAGTGGTGGTTCACCGCTTGCTTCAATTGAACGGCTCATAGTTCTACTGACTTCTGATGCATGCCAGCAGTATGCTAGAACCTTCTAACTACAAAACACTCTGAGGTGGCGCGGCATTAAGACAAATTAAAGAAATTATGAGAACAAAATTCGCGTAATAATTGGAGCAGAAAATATAGAACAGCCAAAAAAGGAGTGGCAGAAATGTTTCTCTTATATCATGGGTATCCTAATGGGCTCACTCAACTCCTGAATTCACCACTAATGCTCGTGCTTGGGCCGTTATCTACCCAGTGAAACGATGAGCTTCACGTACAATAAATTCAGTGTATGATAACGAACGTTGCGTCGTGGGAGATTTCACCCACCTCGACCACTCATTTGCCGTCTACTTCCTAAAACAAATAAGCAGGACGACTTCACGTCAGCGGCATGACGCTTAGCGCAAAAATGAGGCCCTGCAAATAGCCAATAAATAAAGGAAACCGAACATGAAATGGCGACTGTGGCCAGTAGCTCCGTGTTTTATGGGCCCCTCTACTCTTATTTATGCCGCGCACGAAGCGAGGTCACATTGCAACATTGCTGCTTGCTGGCACTTCTCGGATTGTTTCCCACGGACTCAACAGAGGGAAGCACCATCTTGCCCCAACTCTTGTATCTCGTAAGACTCGTTGGTTAAGACAGCTCGTCCTGACAGTGGACTATATCTTAACCCAATTTAGAAAAATGCCTTTAGGAGCTGAACACTGACTAAATACCCAAGGTATTACAACCGTTAGCTAACACTAACCAATCAGATGTTCTAACCATACAACGATCATTTATAAAATACAAAATCAGTATTACAAAACCAGTCAAAAAATCAAATTAACAATTACACAATTACGTAATTTGAATAAACCTCATGAACATACATTACCAAATGTCATCAGCAAGTTATAAGCCCCAAATCATAGAATATGCATCTGCACCAATGTTGACTGTTTTGACAAAATCTGACTCAATGTGAAAAAAATACCACACACAAAACTATAGCAATCCATGTTTACCATTAAAAAGTGTGTAACAAATAACCCGTAACCGATACTGAGAGTACACAGCAAAATTTGGAAATATATCCACTCAACACATCAAAAACAAAATACTTCTTGTAACTTGAGTATGAGTTTAAAAACCACAAATACACTCCTAGGACCTTGGATTTACCTTCATTGCACCTGAACAATAACTCTAATTGACAACATGTTCAGTTTTTAAAGTTTTACTCGATTCCTTCAACTTTGACATTGTGATTGTGTATCCTCTTAACTTTCCAGTCAACAAATAAATATCCATGAAAAACCATTATGTGGGACAAAATTTAAACCACTATTCCCATTTATTATTGATGAACATGACAAATTAGGGCAATGCTCCAAAAAGGTGCGAATTGCGTACTCTCTTACCGGGATAGCCGAAGCGTGACACTATGGACAACAAGCATTTATTTAGCACATCATTTCATATTTCACCAAAAAAAGATTTGAACTCCCACTCGAGAATTTCAGCAGATGAACTTCCCGATACTTTTACCACATTCACAATTCACTGACCACAGGTTACACTTCACCCTATTTTCTAAGCCTACAAACTCTACGGATAACTTACCAGAGCGAAGAAATTTGTGTGGCAGTCCTCTAAGCTGGCACCGTTAGTCGAGTGGTTTGGGTGCGTCATGGCTTCTCCATCATCTTATGTGTCGATTAATGCACTAGTCACACTTATAAGTTAACTAGAAATACTCCAATTATGATGTTATCCACGACCGTTCGGAAGGGTTTTCACCTTTCAATGGCGACTGTAATGGCGGATAGGAAACAACAAGCGCTAAGACTTCTAGAATCCTATTGGGTACTGGAGGTCACGTGGGATAAGTGAAATGGCTGCGCTCTTGAAGCATGGGATTCACATACGTTCGCATCTCATATTACCAAGTGTTGCCTTGTTCTCGAAGGTTTGTGAATGATAAAATCAGGAAATAATTATAGATTCATTACAATATATTTTTTGTATAATTTGAGTTACTCTTTACTCATGAAATGACGATTAATGATGTTCTAATAGTCTTACCTTACGATGATGTTTCACTTCTAGTTTTTCAACAATCTTATGTTATTCGTTGCAAATATTGTTGCTTATTGCGATTTTATTATTAAAATTTAATAGCTCTCCATTTTACTTTGGCAGCGATTAGAATGTAGGAATATTTCCGCCAAAAACGACTCGCCTGCGCCTGGGAAACTTGAAGACAGTGCAGTTGCGTTGTCATTTAAAGGGTAATGGAAAGAATTTGCGCCTTTCATAATGTTGCACGATTTTCGTTGATCGAAATATTTATGATACCCTTTCTTATAGGTTCTTAAGATCCCGTGAACCATACACTCCTCCTGACGATGTGAAGAAGCAGCTGATTTTAATCGGGGAAAAATATTTTGGGGACGAGGTGAATAGCAATGCCAGCTTTGATAATTCTACGAAAAAATTTCAAGTATTAGCAGAATGTCATCGGATATTTAGTCATTGCGTACCTAACTCAGAATTACACAAAATTGAAACCTTCGGTAGGTTAAAGGTGTTGTAGTTCTTTTTTTATTTTCAGATTCATCAAGTTTTCACAATTGTTTCTTACTTTATTTAAGGGGATGTTATTGAATTTTACCTAACGCCTGTAACGACGACAACTCCACTTGAGGAAATGAAGAGAATGCAATTGCCTCCTAATTTACACGTTCAGCACGATTATGTTCGTTTTCATCCAGGTACAGTAGGCCGCTCATCTGAATTTGTTCTAATTTCTTGTACTGGTGTACGAAATATTGGAAGTGGCATTGGTGCATTTCCTTCAGGTTTTAATCTTTGCAAGGAGCTTTGGATGGTGCAAAATGCTTTGAACTAACCCATCTTTATTTTTTATTTACAGATACCGACGTTATGTTTGGTGGGATTAGTGCATTTCCTAAGAGTTCAACAATAGTCACCGGATTGAAGTACAAGGGAAAATATAAGGGTCACAAAGCAAAAACCTCCTGGCCTTAAATTAAGTTGTATAGTTTTGTCACATTCGTTTTTCTTAATAATGTAAATATTTACTCATGAAGAACTTGGGAATGAGGCTGATGCCAGGTATGGTCACATCAATAACGAGAAACTACATTCGGTTTTGAAAATTTGCCATTTATAAACTTCTTTCAGGAACTTATTGTACAAAATAGTTTTGTTGAATACAAAAGCAGCTAGGCAAGGCCGATGTACCATATTATTTACAATATTGCATACAATATAAAAAGCAAATGTGTTCAATAAATTAATTTATTTTCAATCTGTATTAATTCTTCATTTAGATGACTTGAAGATGCTCTTCTTCAGACTTCTATTGTCTCCAGGCTGGAAAAGAAATGGAAATTGTGAAAATACAATAAGAGTATCTGAGCATGAACTAACACAAAAACTTATGAATACAACATTTCACTATAGCCTCAGGGAGTATACATTTTAGCCTCTTAAACCACTTAATAGGAACTCGAGAGCCTATAAAGTAAACAAACTAGTAATTTACATCTGGATTGAAAGCAAAATGAGGAATTCCTCCTAATGACTCACCATTAATCTTGATCCTAGTAACATTCTGGCTTTGTCTTCCTCTTGTGGAGATGGTCCTTCATCGGTTATACCTCTGTTCATTTTAATCTGAAGCTTCTGTTTGATTGCCTGCAAAAAAAATCATGTTTATCAAATAACATTTTTTTCCCTATGAAAGAGGCATTAACTGCAACCCAGGGGATATGCAAATCCTCTATCTGCTAATCTAGAGTAAGCCAATGTTATCTATTCTACATGGTTCATCAATTTTAATCTTGGATAAAGAATTTCAGATTATACAAGTCAATTTTCACAACTTGTCACCACAACTCATGAATCTCATTTGTGCAACAAGGCCAGGAAGGGTTGGAACTATAGCAGAACAATCCCCATTACAAAAATTGATGATTTGATGCTGCGTATAAAAGGCAAAAATGTCAGTATTGTCAAGAAAAGTGAAGATAAATATAGTTAGAACATCCATCGCAAAAGAAAATAAGATCAATGATAACATTTGAGAATGAGTAAGAGTTAGCTGCTGGTTCCGGTGCCCACTCATTTTTCAAGAGAATCACATATTCCTTTCATTCCTCTAGCATAAAAAAGCCATGCGACATTCATCAGGTCACAATGATGTATCTGACCACGTCCCTACCTAATGTAAGTGGCACAATACACAGTAAGCATATTTTAGAATTTGACAGTTATTCATTAAAATTTCATAGGTTGGGATCCATAATCCACTCATTCCAGATTCGAAGTTATTTTCTACACAATAAATCATGTGCATAGGCGTAATATTGTTGAGGTTTATCTACTATTTGGCTAAAAAAAAAAAAGACCAGAGATCACACTTGAAACGAAAGCAATAGAAATCATCGTCAAACACGAATAACGGCAATCCACACTATCTAATATGTGCTTTGACTGCATGCACTTTGTTATCCACATCATCATGGTGAGGAACAAGTAGGTAAAGGAGCAAGAAATATCAAGAAGGGCAATGAAGAAAGGAAGAAGCAAATGTGCAATCTTGCAACAAGGAAAACAGGTCTAATGACATGCCGAGATACCAAATCTCCAAGCATGCTAGAGCATGATGCAGTGACTACGTATACAATAGCATCAAAGACTGCTGAATACCTAGCTATATGCACCAATGCTGGTAAGCGCTTGGGCAGGAACAGGGATCAGCAAACTTTAGAGATAGTGTAGCAAAACCTGCACCTCATTACTATTTAATCATTATTCAAGTGGCATAATTATATTTTTCTGAATAGGGAACTTTTAACATAAGATTGGATCAAGCCATCATATTAATTTTGTCCTAATGCAGAGGAGAGGCTTGGGAGCAATAATAATAGCTCCTGATAGGGCCACCCATGGAAAAGCAACATAGGTTGAATGGCAGGAGTTAGGCAAAAAACAGTACACATGATAGCACCATGCAAAAAAATATTGTTGGTCTAGGAGATAGGAAACTTACCCATTTACCCACTTTGCTACATATAATTTAAAGTCAATCCCCATTTCCATATAAACCTACCTAAACCATTGAACTGTCTGAAATATAAACCAAACTAAACCATTGAACTGTCTTAAATAACAAAGTGAAGAAAAAACTTCAAACTTGCTTGCATTGATTTTAATTACTGGGAGAAAAGACAATTATTGAATTTTTATTTTAAACGCTAGAGGATCCCATAATCGGGTACGGTTAACTTGTCTTTGGAAAAAAGAAAGTTAGCTCTAGATTACCTGCATTCAGCTAAAGCATGCCTTATTACCAGGGTTGGGTCATTACACATAGAATATTATTTCTACATACACGTAGAATATTGCGTAGATTATGTAGAATATTATGTTGATTACTTTTTGTCTGTAAATTAATGTTTTATGTTTAATAAAATGTAGAAAATAACAATTTAAAAAAAGTATTACATAGATTTCATGGTTACAAAATTACATTAACTTGAAACAAATAATATTAGTCTTCATAAATCATTGTTTTATTGCAGTTTTAACAACTATCATTCTCTTATTTCATTAACTATTATTTAATTATAGTATTTACATATAATTAGTTGTGACTTGCCCTGATGGAGGAAACCCGAGTGGTTACAAAATGTTGACCTCGCAAACAACAAAGGTAAATGTTAACCTGTGGCCCTTTAATGCAGCAAAATAACCTGTTTCACACTTTCTCTTCCTTAAATATTTATTTTTAATTTTTTTATAATTTAGATGAGATTTTAGATGGTTAGGCCTACACCACTAAAGGGGGTGAGTGTCAATCATTTATATTCATAGAATTAGAAATGAAAACATTTCAGCCCACTCAAGGAACTTTATATATGTATGGCCCTAGTGTTTCCAGCTGAATATCTATCTATCCCACATAACTCAAGATAGGCATTAAAAACTAAGTATGCCTACACTGCCCTATACGGCATCTCCAAATTAAATACTATAAAACAATACTAAATGCCAACGAGTCAAATATGAGACAACACGACCCAACATTATAGTTTTATTGTTTTAATTTTACAACATCTTTTCTCCATGTGGCTTTTTTGTATTCTTATTCTTGGCGTTTTCTAATTGAATTATGTTGTAATCATTCTGTAGAACTCCCAAAAATACATCATAACTGTAGTTTTAAAACAATAGAGATACCTTCCTCTGTCTGAAAGAGAACTGATAAGCAATAAAGAGAGCTGTTAGCCCTGGAACAACAAGTAAACATACAACTCTTAAGTTGTTTTTTGATGGTAGCTTTCTCTTGGCCTTGATAGAGGTGCAGTAATATACTTCCTATAATGTTTCACTTAGTGGCAATGGACATAATTTCACTTCAATTAAAATACCAGTTAATAAATCCTTAGTCTAGCCTACTGCATGTATAACTAATTGCAACTACTTGCCATAGAAAATTTAAAAAATGATATGAAGTGGCTACAAATGACTCAGACCTACACCAATCAATCTAGAAAATATTGCTTTGACTTGTAGATAATTTGGCATTTAGACAGTTCAGTATTGAATAGTTATTGATTTCCTGGCAGGCCTAGAAATGGTAGGCTTGTAATATGCTATTTAAGTTGAAAATGCACTAAATATAGGTTTAATTATTAAAATGTATTAGTATATTGTAAAAATAAAAATTTCCAATAATTGTAATCACTTCTTTAGTAGTATATGTTTAATTTTCTACACGTAGAATATGTAACTATTAGCAATATTCTACATTACATATTCTACGGTAGAATATACACGTAGATTACGCATTTCCTACAAAGAATATTCTACTGATCCAACCCTGCTTATTACCATTCAGTAAAATTCTTGTAATGCCATAAGGTTTACAGCCAATTATTACAGGAGTACTCGAGGAGTAAAAATTGCCACTGAAACATTTCTCTGGATGACGAGTTCCTCCCTAACTAGGACAGGCTTTTCAAGAATTTTTCAAATTTAACAGAACAATCTTCATGCCAAAGCTAGAGTATATTTTGCTAAATCTTGGCCATGGAGTATTTATTATCACCTACCAGTACTAGCCATGACTGGAAAAGTAGGCTCAGTACATGATTCTGTGGAGAACATAAAGTAAATCATCCAGAGTCAAACTTATCAATCAACAGGGTTCATTCAGACATGGTAAGGGCATTTGATATTTACTCTAAACCTTCATGCAAGACCACATCATGCATCTTTCAAATACAAATGTAAAAAATTACCTCATTTCAACAAAGCCATCAACATATCCTAATAACTCTAAGAACTGTCAAAGAATATACCAACTATCAAACAAATGGATGCATTAATTGGATACACAGAAACAGTTACTGATACTTGACCATTGAAAAACCAGAAAAAATGTAACTCCTAAGATAATTTTACAAGACAACTTCTGGAACAACATTGCTGGCAATGGGTAATATAATAGGGCAGTCGTCCATCTGAACAAGGAAAATTTGTAAAAGAATGTAGTTCTTCATCAGCTTTTCACAATCGCAACCTAGAGCACCTGCTTCCAAAAGGGAAATATTCAGTAAACCATGGATCAGAGTGGAAAAGCATTCAGATAAGAGCTCCGTAGCATAAGAAAGACTTAACACGTTCACTGCGGCGTGGCCCCCCGGTGGGTCACGCTAATCCAACCGGTGACGCAGTCATAAGATTCAATGAATTATCTTAACTTGCGAGGAGTATTGTGAGAGTAGGTTTTTTTTTTTTGCTGCCGGACGATTCTGTTGGCCCATATGTCCCCGGAATCCTGATAGGCTGCTGAGCCTGTCATCAGGTTTTCCAGGGACCGGACCAACAGAACTTGACACATATCCATGCCCTGGGTGGTGAAAAACCCACCCAGGCGAGACTCGAACTCGTGACCCTCGGTTTAGCAGGCGAGGACTTTACCCCACTGCCAGTGGGGTAAAGTCATCTATTTATGCATTTTAGACGACCTTCTTGTACCAGTGGAGTGTTTTTCGAAGGCTGGTGTAGTAGCTGGACATCTGGTTGCTAAGGTCCACACCTTTTTTCTTTTTGTTGTAATCCAGTACCACTTGTGGTTTGACAATAGGATTGTCTTTTCATCGGCCACCTGTGTCCACGAGAGCAGCGTCGTGCATAGGGCAAGTGCTCATTATGGGGACGACTCTCTTATCCCTCCAAGCAATAACTTTTATGCCCTCTTCATTTTCACGTCCCAGTGCTTCCCCTTTCTTCAATTGGGCAGCTGTCACCTTGCGGGGCAGGCCTTTACGGTTAGACCGTAGAGTGCCCACCAGATGTGTCCCCCCCCCGACACAAGGAACTTGGTGAGGGGTAGGGAAGTGTAGAAGTTGTCGGCATACACCGTCCCGATGCCACACCAATCCTGAGTCAGATCTCGGACGACTTGATCCGCATGAGAATGCTCGGTGGGGGTATTAGATTTGCCGCAGTACACCAACGCTTTGACTGTGTAGCCATCTTCTGTGCACACTTTGTTAAGTTTTACACCATATTTGTGTGATTTGCTAGGAATGTATATTTTATCACAAAAAATTTTCTTCTCTAATAAACTATGATGTATTCCAGCTCCTATACACTAAGTATATAGGTACTATAATGTATTCCAGTACCGTCATATAATTGTCGGTTTATTGCAAGGTAGTCCAACTTTCCCTATTGTGAAATTGATACGGTGAAACCTGCCTCTGCAGCCACTGCCCATACGCAGTCACCTCTCTAAACGGCCAATTGTTTCCAGAACCACACAAATGAATTTCCCAAACATATGCAATGTAAATTTTCCCTTTCCTTGAGCTGTCATCTCCTTAAGTAGCCACTATCTCAAGGGTCTGGTGGTGGCCGCTTAATACATATTTCACTGTATGTGATAGATGAAGTAGTGCTGGGAAATCGAAACCTGGGATTGGGGAAGAGAATTTTGATTTACATGAAAATGGCTTGAGGTAATGTTTCATTTTTGTAATAAGTTAACACTCATCCTTGATGCAAAAACTAAGTGATCATTTAGGGAACAGTTGTGAGCAAAGCCAATAAAATGTGTGCATGTGACTCATCTGAATTTCGTCTTCCATTTAAGGATTTGTCTGAATATTTTTATTGACTGAATGATATTATCATATAAGACTGGCCCGGGGAAACAAGCTTCAACATTCCTTGCCTGGACTGTACACTGACGCTGATTGGCAGGGGTTCGGTAGGCACTGCATCTGCACACTGCACAATAGAACCGGGAGGGAGAGATGAGCAAGGAAACAGCTTAGCAGCTGCCACCAGTGCTACAGTACGGATGGCTATGGGGGCAGGCAGTGACACAACCCAAATAATTCTCATCAACAGCAATGAATTTATATACTCACTGATGGCAATTAATTCATCAACTCATGGACGGCAATGACCGATGACAATCATTGAAACTGAACCATTTTGATGAACTTTTTTTCATAGACCACTGATGGGCACAATTAGCTATTACAAAAGCCTAGTTCTATAAGAAAAGACTAAATTTCCACCATCAGTCATTCATGTATTCATTTTATCACACAGTCAGTCATGTATTCATTTTATCACAATCTATACAATGAATTCCAGCCAAATGTATAGCTACACGCTAAATACACCACTACATCTACGCAATACCCTGCGAGCCACCACGAGGGTGTGTGGCAGGGGGTGAAGATCACCAAACATGCACTATTGCCATGCAGTAGGATATTTAAGGGAGATATGCTAGATAATAGGGTCACATGCAGCTAGGTGGTTAGTATCTACATAACAAGAAAGGGATTATTGGTTGTTATACATGCATCACGCACTAAAGACTACTCTAACTATATGTATTTCACCTACCTATCCCTTTGCTACACTGCCTATTGTTCTCTCTTATGGTACGCGGTAAAAAATGACATTTTAAATCTATCCGTACGACAAAATAGCTTCTTTCTCATACTCTCTCATCGCTTTTGCCTAGAAACCTTTTTACGAATCCTAATCTATGGTTTGCTACACTAGTTATTTCCCTGATGTGTTTCCCCCATGATATGTCTTCAGTGATGGTGAAGTCTAAGTATTAAATAGATTCTACGTTAGATATTTTCTTTTCTTTGATGCAATAACTATTCCGGGGAAAGCCATTCTTTTTCCAAAAGTTCATTATCGCGCATTTCTTCAAATTTAATTCTAGCTGCCAACTATCACACCAATCATCAATCGCATCTAAATCCTTAGCTAAAGACTGACTGTCCTCTTCATTTCTAATTTCCTCATACACTACTGCATCATCGGCCAAAAGACGGAGCTTGCTATTTTTTACTACTGTATTCAAGTCATTTATGTAGAGAAGAAATAAAATTGGGTCTATCACGCTTCCCTGGGGAACACCCGATGTAACTTTTACTTCGCCTGAGCTGACACCATCTAATACCACCCTTTGAACGCCTTCATGTAATAAGTCTCCTATCCAGCCTACTATATAACTGTCTATCCCGTATGAGGCTAACTTCGCAAGTAACTTACAGTGGAGAACCTTGTCAAACGCTTTTCTACAGTCAAGAAATGCTGCGTCTACCTGTATGTTACCTTCTCCGGAAACTAAAATGTCATGAACAAAAAGACCTAATTGAGTTATTATATATAGAAATAACTAGACGATAAGTAAATAACTTGGAATATATAGCTAGGAGAAATAGATTGGACTATGGCTAATATATAGATAACTACACTAAGGTTGCAGCTTCAAGGCACAGAGCAGCAGGTGCTCAGCTACCAGGTAGGCAGCCGGGAACCGGATTAGGGAGCGCTCCGAGAACACGTCCGTACCCTTCAAGAGCAGGCGAGAAAATGACTTCTGATTCTAATTCTGACACTAATTCTGTTCCATTTTACTTTTATCCTAACAATTACTCTAACCTCTGCCAACTACCTTGATTTTTAGCTATGACATCTCATAATTACATAAGCAAGTAACATAGCCACATACCTCATTCAATGAACCTACACTCATCTTATTTACTTTGAAATGAAAGCCCTACCCCAGAATAATGAGATTGTGTTCACTTTCCAACCTCTCTTGGAATAATCAGGGAATAAAATTAGGAGGGATCAGATAAGGCAAGATCAAACAAATCCACATTCAAATGAATTTTTTTCATGTCGTTATCCCAGCATATATAAATATGCTACCAACATGAGTGGAGAATTTTTATCATTGATCTCTTCAAATCTTTAGATATTTTACGGAGCCCTTATGTTTCCACGACACAAAAATGGGCCCAAAAATTCAAACCTTGACAATGTAAAATCAGAACTTGGAGTCCCTAAGGTAACTCCTGATTCATCAAAAACAAACTAAAATATTTCCAGTCAAAATTAACTGTTACGACAATACTGTGAAAACAGATGTATAGCAATGAAGAAGCTTACTTGTGACAAAATTACTCTCCTGCTGTCACTCTTCATGGCCAAGAGAAGGTCAAGCCAAGTCCACGTCACATTGTGGTATTCAAGAGTTGGAATAACTAAAGAAAAGTCTCTTATATCCCTGAGGTTCTTCTCTTTCTCTCCTTTGTAGCTGACTCTGACAGGAACTTCTGGGATTTTTATGTAAATGAAGAGCTTATTTTTCTCAGCCCTTTCCTGTAAATGGCAAAGTTTAATGAGAAACATTGCAAGAGGAAATATCATATAAAATGCAACGCTTTATAAGCTCCTAGCATATTTACCTTCATTTTTTCAACATCATCTTTCTGCTCAATACTGACATAGAAGTTTGTTTCTTTCCCACCTTTCTTCCCACCTCCCTTGCCTCCTTTCCGGCCTTTGTGGCCAGATGCGCTTTCACCATCAATCTCATCATCACCATCAATATTTTCTGGATCCCTTTCTGGGAAGCAGAATTTGAACATGGTGTTGAAAAACTGCTTTGTCAGGGCTAGAAGAGATACAATAAGCTTAGCTACATCATCAATAGTATTTTACAAATGCACATACTTAATATTATGATCTGGCTAACAACATTTTCAAATTGAACTTCAAAACTAAGCTATTCCTGCTTTTTCTAAACCAGCAATGGAGCCAACAAAAAATAGAAACAGCTACCATCAAGAGTATGATGCAATGAACTGTAGGCATGACAAAGATTGAGAGGCATAGGTGTGTTAAATAGGAAAGAGAAATGCCAGGAATAAATTAGGAAGGGAATATGTTAGATCATAGAGATGAGATCGTGAGATCACAGTGGGCATGAACTCCGCCTCTATGAATCTGGTCGGTGTGAAAAAGCCGTGGTTACACTTGGGAAAACTGGCGGGTGGAACCACAGTAGATAATGTTAATATTTTTAAGAGGAAAAATTTCCCCCATATCAGTGCAACAGTAACTAAACTCGATTCAAAAGGCTCAAACGCCAGTTTCAAGATAGGTGTGCCATTTCATGTGGGTGACGAAGTGCTGTATAGTAATAAGTGGCCTTGTTATGTTGCTATAAGGCATTTTTTTTCAAATGCCAACACAGTGTGGAACTGAAGTGATGGAAAAATGGAAACAACATGAATCTGATGTGTAAAAATTACAACTCAAATTCTGAGATGGTTTAGTAAAAAACCTAAAAGTTCTTCATGTGAACATTCAGTGTCTACGCAACAAACTTCTGGAATTGGAAGTTTTGGCGAGTGATCTTAAAGACGATGTTATTTGTATTAATGAACATTGGTTGAAGACTACCGAAACAAGTTCTGTTTGACGGGGTTCACAATCGCTAATTATTAATGTAGAATGATGCATAAAAATGGCGGTGTCTTAATTTTTATCTCAGAAAGATTGAACATCAATTCTATTAATTTTAGCTGTTGCCCTCTTAATGAGGAAAATTTTTTTGAATCTTGTATAGCTAACATCAGCCTGAATGATACTTCTTTTATGATTGTATCATTATACCAATCACCATCAGCTGATTTTAATGTTTTCCTTCATAAACTGTCCAGACTACTGGAATCAATTTATAATTTATATTACGATCCAAATGTAATTTTAACAGGTGATTTTAACTGTAACTTTCTCAAAGAATCTCAGGCCAAAAGGGAGTTAATTGGCCTTATTCTTTCTTATAATATGAATGTAACTAATCTGCAACCTACAAGAGTGACTTACACATCACAAAGTCTTTTAGACTACTGTATCACTAAAGTCGATTTATGTAATGTAAAAACAAATGTTATCTATTTCCCCATCTCAGATCACTTACCCATCTTATCCTCCCTTACTGTATATTCCCCACCCAAGGCTAAAACTCATTACATGAGGAATTTTTCGTGTGCAAATATTCAGATACTATGTTCTATGATCCAACGAGAGAAATGGACTGATGTTTTTAGTGTTAGAACTGTAGACGAAGCTTTTCATTGTTTCTATAGTATGTTTGAATTCTGTTTTGACTTGTGCTTTCCCCTTCAACAAACAAGGGTACATAACAAAACAAGAGTCAACACATGGGTTACTGATGAGATATGCTATTATTCAGTTCTTCTGAAAAACCTATTTGCCTCATTGAGGCAACATCCTTTTGATGATGCACAACACGTGAAATACCAGGTGCTCAAAAAACATTACAGAAAATTATTAATTACTTCAAAAAGAACAAATAATGATAGGATAATGCTAACTGCTAGCAATAAATCTAAAGCTGCCTGGGAATAATAAAAAACTCAAAAGGTAAAATATCACACCCTATTCTCCCTAAAGTTAAAGGTGACATTACAAGCTATTGCTTAGTAGCTAATCATTTTAATAATCACTTTACAACTACCCAAAGAACAACTTCCTCTAATACAGGATTACTCAATTTCAATACTCCTTCCTCTTTCTTTGCAAACCCCTATACAGAGTCAGAACTCAAAATTATTATTTCCCAACTTCGCAATAAAGGTAGTGCCAGACCAGATGAAATCCCAGGAAAAGTTATTTTTTATTGCTTTGAGCATATAAAGCAACCCCTATTATACCTTATAAACGAATCAATGAATCAAGGTGTTTTCCCTCCATTATTTAAAATGCCACAAATTGTTCCAATCTATAAAAACAGAGGTAGTTCTGATGATCTAAGCAATTATAGGCTAGGCCTATTTCAATTCAAAATACTTTTTATAAAATTTTTGAGAAGATCACGTATGCAAGAATAATCCCATATGTTGAAAAGTGTGGTATAATCTCCACTTCCCAGCATGGTTCCAGGAAAGGGAAATCTACTGTGTTGGCAATATATGATGCTCTTGATATGACACTTAGTTCTCTTGACAATAAACAGCAGACCTTAGGATTGTTTTTTGATTTGTCAAAGGCATTTGATCATGTCAACCATGATAGGCTCCTTGCAAAACTAGAAAGAATTTGAATCAGAGGTGTCTCCCTAGACTGGTTTAAATCTTATTTGTCAAAACGTTCTCAAGTAGTAACTCTTAGAGTTGATGGGATAAAGTTTACATCAAATGTGTGTTATAGCTCCTTAGGGGTTCCTCAGGGCTCCATACTGGGCTCCTTTCTATTTCTTGTTTACATTAATGATCTTCCAAATCAACTATCTGGAATTCCTGGAGTGAAGCCAATTATATGATGATGAGATGAAGCTGATGATACCAATGTAATAAAATCATCAAGCTCACAGGATTGCCTTGTAAAAAGTTCTAAATTAGCATCTGAATTAATTAGTATATGGTGCTGTGATAATCTATTAAATCTTAATGTTCACAAAAGAAAAATTGGTCTATTTTTCACATAAAAAGAAAGATGTAGGTATGTTAGTAAAAGTTAATGGTAAATCAGTAGAACAGGTCTCTTCAATGAAGTTCTTAGGTGTCCACCTATGCTCAAACATCTCATGGTAAGAACATATCCAACACTTATGTAATAAATTATCTACAACATGCTACCTTCTAAGACAGCTATGGTACTCAACAAGCAAAATGGTTTTGCTAAATCTTTATCATGGTGAATTTTATTCGCATATTAACTATAGCATCTTATTCTGGGGTTCCTCACATTTATCACTAAACGTCTTTAAGATCCAAAAGAGAGCAGTAAGAATAATAGCTGGAAAACTGCATTCCTCACCATCGAGACCAATTTTTACAAACCTGAACCTACTTCCTCTTCCTTGCATATATGTAATGAACCTAATTATCTATGTAAAAGCTAATCTTCATAGTTTTGCCCGTAACAGTGACTTCCACGATCACCATACAAGAAGGGGAAATGACATTCACTACCAAGCTGTGAGAACTAAGTTGATAAAAATTGGCCCTAAAGAAATGGGAATTAAATTATTTAATAATTTGCCCACGGAGTTAAAATACATAAAAGGATGGGCTGTTTCAAGTCCAAATTAAAAGAGTACTTGCAACAGAAAATGTATTATTCTGTGCAAGAGTATTTGAATAAAGGGTAATATAATATAGTAAACTGGGGACTAAAGAAAATCTATTAATGGTTTTAAGATATTTAATTTAATAAGATTTATAATATGGAGATAATTGTGATGTGCATATAATGTTTTTATGTTATGTACCTAAAATGGCGTGCCTTATATCATGTGCATTAATTGTAACCTGATCTTTGGGCAAATAAATTTGTATTGTATTGTAAAGTCAAGGAAATTGCAGAAAAATTTAACATGAGCAAATCAAGGCTATTTGGAGTCTTTCGAAAGATAGGGACAACTAGCACTGCTTTTCATGGATAAGGCGGGCAATATATACAAAGATAACTGAAGTCTACGAATATTAAATGATGAGATGTGAAAATTATCTCAAAAAAATGAATGTTTAAGGGAGTTTGACCGAGATACCATTTCACTGAGAAATCAATGATTTCAGTCTCATTTAAAGAAAAATATCTCACCCAAAGATACCAAAATATTTACTGCACTACTTTCCCACATATTTGCCAAAAAATAGCATAAATTTTACATGGGATAAGATAGACTATGCACTCCAGGGACATCGTATAAAAAATGAGGAATTTCTTACGCCTAGATCTCATCAAAAAATTAACTGTTGTTGTTTGTAAGTTTTCTCAACTATTTGTAAAAATAATTCATCTAGTCACCAGAGTATTTTTTTCAGAATCACAGAAAACCTTCCACTGTAAAGGAGTTTTAAACATACCATAAGTTGGGGTGAGTTTGGACATGTGGAGCGAGTTCGGACGATCGCACCAGCTGGTACTTACATAGTGTTTTCTCCTGAAGATCACAATGTTATACAATTTAACCATGTCTCTGCAGCAAAGAAAGATACAATGTAGCATATTCCGTATAAAAGCAGTGGCGCTACTACTTCTCATCGTAGTCAATCTGATTAGTTTGCAGCGCAATGGTTGGGTGAAATTTTGTATCGCCGAAAAGAAATTACTCTGCTCAGTGGTAATTGCTTCTGAATTTTATGAGATTATTTTCATCCAGTGCTGCATTATTTCTCATTACATACGGAAAGTTTTGAGTAAATCCTTTGAATATTGTATTTACTAGAACATATTTTTCAATTTTATGTAGCTCGAAAGGGCCGCTTTGTTTTCAGCGATTGAACTAACATTCATTATGTTGATTAATTTATTTAACCTTATAAATGTCATTGTTCACAATTTTAATATTTTTTTATGTGTTGTTCCCACTTCATTGGAGATGTCAAAGTTTTTAGTTGCATCCATATTAAAAGATTAACTATTTTGTTTGAATAATGGATAATAATTGAAGAGACCATTCCATTGTACCCTTTTTTAAAACACATTATTATAAATGTGATGTCAAGTTGATATCTATTGTTATATTTCACTTCCATGTGTTCCTGTTCTCATCAATTGTTTACCAAACCTGCGGAGTTTTACGTTATTTTCGGTCCAATTTATATGTTAAAATAAAAGAAATTTAACCCCTCACCACATTTCTTTGGTGTTTACGAATACGCTTTCAATATTTATGCGCTAGAATTAGAAAGTAAAATCACTAGATCGCATCTATTAATCCTCACAGTATTTTTTCATTTCAATGGTTAGCCGATAAAAACAAATAAACTAAAGCATATTACTGTCTTCTAACACAACCAAAATATTTATTATTTTTAATATAAGAATATATTTAAATAAATGTATATTCCCTATAACCACAAATGTGATTGCTCTGAACGAAAACGTAAATATATCGCGCGTGTCCGAACTCGCCCCACTCAGTGAAGAGTGTTCAGATGGTGATATTGAATATTTTTCATAGTTAAAAATAAAACAACATCAGTTTTTTTTCCACAAGATTTTGAAAGATTTATAGATTTTAATTTTGGTTTTTGCTTATATCGGCAAACATGTTGATGCATAAATAATGATTATATGTAAAAAAAAATTCTCCGAACTCGCCCCAACTTATGTTACTACGTAAAGAAATGAGTCAAAATGAGACTTATAAAGATATTTGTATTCAATTACTTAAAAAAATTTTCATTTAAAAGTATATTATTGCACCATTAATATGACAATATTTATTTCATGCTTCCTACAGAAGCTAAAATTACAACGTAAAATTTAAATATTGTCACCAATACGACTGGGGAAACATCTGGTTCAAACTACCATAACAATAACACCCATCCATCTTTTGATATGAGTCTAAGGGAGAGTTGAAGACCAAGTCTTTAGGTATTTATGCCAAGAAGAAGGAATATGGCCAGATGGTTTCTTCAAATCTATTGTCATTCCTATCTTAAGAATAAGGCAATATTAACCCTAAAACTCCATATAAGCCAACAACATCAATTCTCCTAGAGGCTAAGATTGTATTCAGAATCATTAACAGATGGCTGGAGAAAAGACAACTTTGTAAGTAAATATCTGTTTGGGAATGAGAGGGAATAGTAACTCATGGTGCCACCGAAGCAATAAGAATATAAGCAGAACAGAATTGATAGCAAAATCAAAAGGTTGACACTTGCATTATAGGCTTTGAGAGGGCACATTGAAGAGGAAAGTGGGATAAATCAATCAAGTTTCTGATAAACTTAGATGTACCCAGGATAGCAAACAGCTTATAAACACCCATGCATGGCCCACAAAGCTTCAGAGAGGATAGAATGCTGAGAATTCAGGAGGGGAGTCAACATGAAGTCTGACAAGTTTCTATACAATTGCGAGTTCTTTTTGACATACATACATACTGAGGAATAAATTCAAGGGGCAAGAGGATCTTGATAGAGAAAGAAACCTAGTAACGCATGGCCTGGCATAACAGTTTTTCACCAGCCAAATATCTGCTGCCATAGTTGGATGCATTATAAAATCAGTATAATTCTTATGGAAAGAGGATGGATCAGATGAAACTTGAGCTACAAGATTTTCTAGAATTTAGCAGAAGATAACCATGTACAGGAGGATAAAAATGGGTTAACAAAAATGGGAATATTGTCCTTAAATAACAGTGGTTTCTTGGAGAAATTGAAAATTAGCTGAAATCAGCCAGAGGAAATTATTGCATGGTAATGCATTCTTTATAACATGAACAACAATTGACAACAGATATATGAGAATGAACCACAGAAAAGGATAAGAGAGAGAAATATGTAAACTTAATTAGTGATGCCTCCAATCTAAGATGCAAGGTATAAAGACAAAACCTGTTGATCCATACCACACCAGAAGTACAGTCACTTCATAACGTATCGCGACACACTACGCTAGCAGTTTGTATAGGTCGGCTGTCGAAGCTCAAAGTACATTGGCCATTCTGGGACGTCTTCGGTGACAATGAGAATCGTCGGGTACACTACGATATATATTCTAAGTCAAGTGGGACTAAAGAGCGACAGTGCTATCGACTTCGTCCACCTTGGAAAGCTGACTTTGAAATAAATAAACTGCGGAAAGGAGGGGTATTCGCAACCCAGAGGCATCGTAATCATACTCGGCAGTTCTCTTACGAAGACGAAAATGGAAAGAGCTCCTCTTCGCGAAACCAGCCCAACCCAGCACGCTCTGATGGTGGGCTTGGTGAAAGGCAGGCGCCGAGTCAAGAGTCAATAGATATCATAATTTTCCATTAGGCAGGCAACTTAAAATATCAGCCTGTAATGCACGAAAGGCTCACCAGTTCACATAGCCTAGTCGATAGCAGTGCCCATTCTCCTTCGTGCATAGGTTGGAGCTCGTATTTGCGTGCATTTGGCTCTTCTTCATTTTACCTTCCCCCGATTTCACTCGCATAATCACTCAACTCCATTCAATATTGCCTTTTCACCACATTCCCCTTCTTACTTCTTTAATCGAAAACATCCTCAAGGCCACTCTAGGAGCAAGTCTGTCCTCTTCTCTGAACGAGAGAACTCCCATAATGCAGTCCCACTTAACCTGGTGCTTTGTCTCATGGAAAATGAAAAGTGTACCTGCAAATTCTCTTAGCTACCAGAGACGGCCCAGGATAGCCAACGTATTTCGAGCTTCGACAGCCGACCTATACGACCCACTAGTCTAGCGTGTCGCGACACTTTTTGAAGTGACTGTACATATGAAAGTATAAACAGCAGATAATGATTATGAAAGGGTAACATGCAAGGGTAGAATGAATTCACTAAGAAGAATAATCATATCTCACCAATAGTCATGGGGACCACATTGATTTCAAAATGTTCTTTGACAGATATACCGCCAACTGGTGCTTTCTCACGGCAGTACACCCTCACTGCTCGCTGAAATGTATGCAAAATTGCAAGGCTTACTGACCATCTGTCATAAACATGGTACAGAATTATGACTGGATAACATGAAAATTAGCTAAAATACCTTCCGATCAACAGGCATGTTACTCTGGATTTCTGTTGGGCAAAGAACTTCCCTGTAAACTTGATGAGGAAGCAAATTCAGCATTCGTACATAGCCAAGCTCCAACAAATGATCTACTGAATCATCACTTTTGGATATTTTTGTGTACCTGAAACAGAGATAATAGTGAAAAAATCACCTGCAACTTGGTAAATGAACAATTACATATCCATCAACGGCTCTCACTTCACTCATATACTTACAAAAAGTTACTTAGAACTAGATCAGCTATACCCAACTGTCCATCAGCTTCTGTCAATCTCCACTGAGCATGTTTAAAGCATATTTCATTGGCTCTAACAGTATAAACTGGCTTTTCCCCTTGAGAAGTGGCCATTTGCTTTTGGTTTGCCGTCAATTGAGTCTCTTTGTGACACGATATCATCATGTCCAGCTCCTCACTCTGAGAGTTCAGCAATTCTTTACACTCATAAACCTTCAAAGTAAGAAGAGACAACATTATTATCTTTTACCACAAGGTTATAATCATGTATATAGTTCTCCATGTGCACAAAGAAATAAGAAGGAATTAGTACAATAAATAACCATTTCATTACTGTTGCTTCGGGGCATTATTTAAGGATTTGATACAAACTTATCTTACGTCAATGTTGGTTACTTTTGCAAGCATTCAAATCAGTAATTTGTGGTTTAATAAGAAAGCAATGGATTAAATTGGTTATTAAATGGATTAAATATTCTTTACTCCAAAAGGCCATAATATGCCATTTAAAGTATTTTCATCCCTAAGTAAAAGCATAAATACAAATTTTCAACACAGCATAAGGCTTACTTGGACCTATGATGGTTACACAAATTATATTGATCCCTAAAAGTGAAACATTGCCCAGCAGAAGTCAATTATGGAAAACTCTTGTTTAAATGGTCTAAAGCATTCAAAAATGTCATTTTGGTTGATAATGAATCTAATGGGTGTTTCTCAACTGAAAAGGCATCTGGTTTTGATCAAGTATTTACAGGTGACTTTAATTCTGCTTAAATAAGTTTAGCAAGATGTAAAAAGTATAAAAATGATGCTTTCATAATATTAGCAATGGTCAGAAGTTGAAGAACACAAATCTCCACCATGATTTTTTTCCCCCATGTATTTGAGAACATGGACTTCAGATGTAAATAGTCTTCATTCATGATGCACGCTCCCCATTAAGAACTGAGACTTGGGGGTTCAAGTAGCTTCGGCAGCCTTACCTGGATTTGAAGCCAAGACCATTGGTTAGCTGGTCAGCTACCAGACCACAATGACAATAAACCATTAAAATAGCAATACATACATACTTTGCCTTTGAATGCTACAATCAGCTATGTATCATCAGTTTTAATTTAAAATATAATAATTGCCTGTGTACCACATGAAATTTCATTTGGAATCAAATATTATCAACATACATTTTCACTCATCACTTGAGGTGATAAAACAAACCATTTGAGCAAAGGAATCAATTAATGAAGCAGAATTCCAGACCTGCCTCTCAAGGTCCTCCATCTCAGCCAGTCGTTCCTCATTACAAGGATCTTCACTCAGAGCTCTCTGAACCATGTATGTTTCTTTCTCCAGTCGTCTCAGCTTAGACAGCAATGACCTGCAATTATTTTTATTTTTACTCTTTATTGTGCCTCTCTTTGTACCCGTGGATATCAGTTCTAGCAAGACTGGGCAAAATACTCTAAAAATTGTATTTGAAAAAACCACAAACTGAAAAAAATGGCATTTGAAATACAAATACTTTACCTAGATGTATTTAAAATACAAATATATTTATTTTAAAATAGGGATGAGTCGATTTCACTTTTTTTCGATTCCGATTCAGATTATTTAAAATTGATTCCCAATTCAGATTCCATCGATTCTTACTCCTAATAACAGGTGGGATATCGATAAACCAGTAGTGTACAACTATTATCTAAATTCAAGTATTGGCTGAAATAAAATAACAAAGACAATAAAGTCCAATTTTCCAAACATTGCATGTAACAAATGATATGGTACATAGTCACTCGCACGGGTGCATAAACACCAGGGTTGAAATTCGGTATGAAAAAATCATTTGACTTGGAAATTTGTCAATTTCGTCGTTTTAATAACGACAATGTTGGGTTTATCCACCGCGACAGTGGCTTTGTAAGCACGACTTCATCTCATGCGCTACAATGTAGACTTGAAGCCTGAACATCTAATTCCCATAAACCCCCCTCGAAATTCGCCTTGAAGGAAGATGGCTTGGTGGTGTAACTGGCTAACACACCTGACCGGCAATTGGGAGATCCAGGTTCGAATCCCGGTCAAGTCAAATGATTTTTTCATAGCAAATTTCAACCCTGGTGTACAATTAAGTCCCTCAAAAAGTATGCATATTTATTAACAAATAGCAAATATATCCTTAGCTTATTGAGGCAGATAAAAAGTACAAATTGATAGCCTACACCCAAAATTACTGAGAGAAATATGATGTGATACATGAAATTTGATTTGAATATTAATCCATCTGGAATCGATGGAATCGGAATCGACTTTAGGCGATTGATTCTCGATACTAATTTTAATCCACAGAAATGGTGGAATCAAGAATTGACATTTGGATTCAACTCATCCTTTTTTGAAGAATTTTCTTCCATCTGCAATTTTGAAGATTTTTCACTCCTCAAGAAATAATGTTTAGACTCGTTTTGGCTGAACGAAAATAATTTTTTATAAAGCTATCAAAAATGGTTCCTGGTTGAGCATTCTATCATTCTAATTTTCTGCAGTCACCTATAGGCTCACAATTTTTAATGTGCAACATTTTCTTCCATCAAGACATACCTAACTTGATTTTGCACCTGTTGGATAGGTCTTCTCTGATCTTCAACAGAGTGCAATTGAAGCTGAAACCTCATCCTCTGAAGCCTCTCATAAGCCTCCTTGCGGCGTGGTTCCACATACAGCAACAGGTTGTTCACAATGTCTAAGATCATGGCATACTGAATGGTGACAGATAATTAAAGAATTACATCAAGTTTTAAGTTTCATATTGCCAGGCAAAAATATGAACATCATTGAAAACACTCCTAGATAGATATTTAATTAAATATGAACACACATTATGAGATGCATTGTGCCAAGGAAATAAATATGAAACAAGGCATTTGAATTAATTACAGTGCAATATTAAGCATGTATTGCACATCATTTCAATAGTGAAGTAACATTGCTGAAGGCTACATAATTTTTAAATTCACGCAGGGCTTTGCCAGGCAAACTCTATGTTCTACAAACATTATCACCATTGAGTTCTATATTCAGTTAATTCAAATAAGGGATCAGTCACTACGTCAGACTAAATTCATAAATGCGTGGGTTTTTCTTAATGGTCAAGAATCCTGATTCTCTGTATTAAGTCCAGAAAAAAAGGACTGACTTGTTAAATATTGTATCTAAGAGATCTAATCTGTTTATTGGTTACTGTGTTTAGTTGAAGTAAAATAATAATTGTCCTGTGCGTTGTGTGAAGTTATTAGTAAAATAATTAAAGAATCAGCGGAAGTTTCAACAGGTTATGGGCCCAGGAACCTATATCCACCGAACGCTTAGATTCTGAAGAAAACGTAAAAAAAATAGAAGAGAGGAAAAAGATAAAATTGGCGTTAAAAAAAAAAACTAAAAGAAGATTGTAAAAAAAAAATAACGCACTCGGCAACAATGACAGAAGATCTATCAAACATTGAAATACTAAAAGGAGCTGAAACTTTCGAATTGTGGAAGTTCCAAATACGAATATTCTTCCGAGCAAGTGGCCTACTGGACGTGGTTGACGGAATTCAACGTCTAGCTGGTGTGAAAGATGAAAAAGACGTACGTCACTGGAAGATGATGGACGCCAAGTCACAGAAGTATATAATAACGACTATTGATAAAAAGATAATGGTCCATATTATGTCTTGTGTTACTGCCCATGATATGTTTAAAACCCTGGCGAATATATACGAACGTGATACAGAGTAACAGAAGTGTAATTTACTGCAACAGTTCTACAATTTCCGTTTCGAGAAGAGTGCCGACATAATGACGAATATTTCCAACATCCAATCAGTAGTTCATAAACTTAAAATGCTACAGCAAAATATTGATGAAACCATGTTAATAACGAAGATACTTAGTGTGCTGCCCACTGATTATCAAAACTTCAGCACGGCATGGGAGTCTACCGCGAAAGACTAAAGCACAATTGAAAACTTCATAGCGAGATTGGCGGCAGAGGAACAAAAATTTAAAAGCTCTAACAATGAAGTAATACAGAACTCAGCATTAAGAGCGGAAACGAAATACTCGAGGAACCAAAATAAATGTAATAGCAAACCATTGTTTTGCAGTATTTGTAAGAAAAACAATCACGAAGAAAAGAACTGTTATTTCCGAGAAAGATCGAAAAATCAAAAAGTGTGTCATCACTGCAAGAGACCGGGACATTTTATTAAGCAATGCCGTTTCCAGAAGGATGAAGAAAGGAAAGATAAAACAAGCAAAAATGCATTCATCAGTTCTACTGCATTTTTCAATGAACGAGTAAATGAAGAAATTTGGTACTTAGACAGCGGAGCCAGCGAACATATGTGCAATGAAATTGGAATATTTAAGGAATACCAAGAGATTAGCGAACCCAAGAAAATTAAAATTGGAGACGGATCAACGCTGGATGCGGTTGGTTGCGGGACGGTAAAACTTCTGGCGAACAACGGTGAAGAATGGATGGAAACAATCCTTGAAAATGTCTTGTATGTGCCTGAACTTAAAACTAACCTTTTTTCTATGGGAATAGCCCTAGATAAGGGATACAAACTGGAGTCTGATGATAAGAAATGCGTATTGAAGGACATGAACAATAAAATCTGTGCACAAGCAATTCGATCCGGTAAATTATACGTAATGGATTTTCGAACAACCAGGCAATCAACTGGTGAGTTATATTTGGCAAAGAAATCCGAAACTTTGCAGGAGTGGCATAATAGATTTTGTCATCAAAACTTCACCTTAGTGGAGAGAGTTTTAGAAGAAAATAAGATTCCATTTATAGAGAATAACCTCAAGTTTTGCAGTTCCTGTGTAGAAGGGAAATATGCAAAAAGAAAATTCACTCCAAGCAGCAGTAGCTCTAAAAGCATATGTGAATTAATACATGCAGACCTATGTGGACCGATGGAGACAGAGTCGATTGGAGGAAGCAAGTATTTTCTGTTATTGAAAGATGACCTATCACACTTTAAAGTAGTATATTTTCTCAGAAACAAATGCGAAGTGAAAGAAAAGCTGAAAGTTTTTATAAAATACGTAAAAAATCAGACTGGAAAAGGGATTAAAATTTTTAGAAGTGACAATGGATCTGAGTTTGTAAATAAGGAAGTAAGAAAACTATTTGAAGGTGAGGGCATTTGTCATCAAAAATCTGTGCCCTATAATCCTGAGCAAAATGGGAAAGCTGAACGAGAGATGAGAACCTTGGTGGAATCAGCTAGAACAATGTTGTTGAATAAGAAACTGAGCAAAGAATTTTGGGCAGAAGCAGTTAATACTGCAGTGTTTGTGATCAATAGAACTGGAACAAGCTCAATAAAAGGCAAAACTCCTTATGAGTTATGGTTCGGTAAACCTTTTGGAGATTTTGAAAAGCTCAGAGTTTTTGGATCAGAAGTCTATGCTCACGTGCCATCTCAGAAGAGACAAAAGTGGGATGCCAAGGGCAAAAGAGGGATGTTTGTGGGATATGAAGATTGTTCAAAAGGAGTAAGAGTATTTTTTATGGATAAAAGAACAGTGGAGGTAGTTAGAGATGTAGTCTTCATTCCTGAAATTCAAAATAACTGCAAGTAAGAGAAAGAAATTTAAAAAAATATAAAAAGAGCAAAGGTGGAAAGTCAAGATGAAGAAGACATAGTACAAGAAACAGATGGTGTAACAGCTGGAAGAGAAGAAGAAGATGAAGGATTACACTACAATCTTAGAGACAGAAATAAACTTAAAGCACCAGATAACTTGAAGGAATATCAATGTAAAATGGCTTTAATTTCGTATAATGAAGCTGTAACTGGACAGGAAAAAGATAAATGGATAGAAGCAATTGAAGATGAAAAATCATCGTTGATGAAAATTGAAACATGGAAATATGTCAGTCCTCAAGATGCCAAAGGGAAGAAAATTTTAACCAGTAAATGGGTATTCAAAATTAAAGAAGACGGGAGATACAAGGCTAGATTAGTAGTTAGAGGCTGCGAACAAGAGAGAGGAATTGACTATGAAGAAACCTTCAGCCCAGTGGTGAATACAACATCACTAAGGATACTGTTTGCCATTGCAGCTAAAAATAATTACAAAATGAAGGCATTTGATATTAAAACAGCTTTCCTTTATGGAGAACTAGAAGAAGAAATTTACATGCATGTGCCAGAGGGTTTTAGTGTCAAAAATAAAATTTGTCGTTTAGAAAAATCCTTATATGGATTAAAACAAGCACCCTTGAAATGGAATCAAAGGTTGAAGAAGTTTCTACTGAACAGAGGGCTTTTTCAGTTGAAATCAGAACAGTGTGTATTCAGAAATGAGAAAAGAACTCTGTATTTAGCTGTGTACGTAGATGATGGGATCATAATGGGAGAAAATGAATCTGATTTAGACAATTTATTAGATAGTTTAGGAAAGGAGTTTGAAACAAAGACAAGAAATAATCCAAAGGTTTTAATTGGCATAGAGGTAACAAAAACTAAGGACTCTATTTTCCTATCTCAGAAGGGGTATACAGATTATATATTAGATAAATTCGAGATGAAAAATACCAAGGGAGCTGATACACCTCTTCAAATTGGGAAAAGAGTTGACGAGCAGGAAGAAAGGGATAGAAGTGTTCTCAAGTTTCCTTACAGAGAAGTGGTTGGTAGTCTTTTATATTTGACGAATAAAACAAGACCTGACATGGCTTTTGCAGTCAACTATGAAAGCAGAAGTCTAGAAAATCCAACAAAAACAGACATTGAAAATGTAAAAAGAACATTGAAGTATTTAAAGAATACAGAGAACCTGGGTATTCGGTACAAAAGAAGATCAAACTTGACTCTGACTGCTTATACTGACTCTGACTATGCAGGTGACTTAAAGACTAGGAAGAGCACAAGTGGATACGTCCTGATGTTCTGTGGAGGACCAGTAGCCTGGTGGTCACGTAAACAACCAATTGTGGCTCTCTCCACTACGGAGGCAGAGTATATTGCAGCAGCTGAATGTGTGAAGGAAGTCATATATGCAAAAACATTTATTGAAGAATTGGTTGGTAAAGAATTGAGTGTAAGTTTACATCTGGATAATCAAAGCACTATTCGACTAATTGAGACTGGACAGCTTAATAGACGAAGTAAGCACATTGATGTAAGATATCATTTCATTTCCGAAAAGGTGTCACAAAAAGCAGTGACCTTAAATTATTGTCCAACACAATATCAGTTAGCCAATATATTTACAAAGCCCCTCAATGGTATCAAGTTTCATGCACATAAAAACTTATTACTGTCAAGTAATTGAAGGAAATTTAATTTTTGCTAAAAGGTAAATGTGTTATTAATTTTTGTTGTATTATGGTTATAATTATATGAATTAATTCTGTGATGTAATTTTCAAGAGAAGTTTTATGGTGTTGAATGATGTAATTTGTTTTCTGTTGTTTCTAAAGAAAAAAAATTAAGAGAGAGTGTTAAATATTGTATCTAAGAGATCTAATCTGTTTATTGGTTACTGTGTTTAGTTGAAGTAAAATAATAATTGTCCTGTGCGTTGTGTGAAGTTATTAGTAAAATAATTAAAGAATCAGCGGAAGTTTCAACATGACTTCAACACTAACTGATCATATTCAAGCATGATGTCTTTATGCATCAAAAAAATGTTTGCTGAGATCTTCTACAATAATTTACAGGAAAAGAACTGGCTCCACTAGCATTTGTCCATACACGGTTATAGGAGAATGGACACATGTATGTATTGGTATTTCTTGACAAGCATTATCAAGTACACCACACACAGAATTTAGGTTATATTCATGCACAACATGGCATCCTTGAGAAAGACTGATGAGTACATTTTTAAGTACACTATTTTGCTCATCTGTTTCAAGAAACTTTTTTTGATTCACAACAATTGCATACAGAAGCCAACCTTTCTTCCAATACCCTACAATTGCTAATCTATTGAATCTCCAGCAGGATAGCTGGAGAAACAGTTGTCACCAAAAGACTCCACGAGGAGGAAAACCCAAAAGCTTTCAAAAAGCTGAATGCTGCGGAAATCTTCGTACCAATATACAGAGTGCAATAACAACATACAGCCAAACTGTCAGGACATATTCCTCACACATAAAAGAAGGAAATACGTTACATCGATAAGGGTCTAGAAATTTTTCATTTCTATGTGAGATCTCATTTTCTACAACTCTTCATAGTACGGTAATCATGGGAAACAGAAACAGAATATGCCAACATAACAGGCTCTTGATAGACTTTTATTTGTGGGGATATTTAAAAGTTCTTGAACATCAACCATCAGTACAAGATACAGTCTTTGTGCCCATTTTGTGGATGCTTGCAATTATATGCAGTACTCCAGAGATACATCCGCGCATCTGGGATCCAATTCAGGGAGCATTTTGAACATTTCATGCAAGAAAGAGTTACATATGCAATAATGGTACATTCTGTTCTTGTGGGTTTCTCATGATTTATGTATTATGAAGAGTAGTAGAAAATGAGTTCTAGCATGGAAATAAAGTGTTTCTGAACCCATATCCATGTGATATAATTACTTCTACATGTGAGGGATGTGCCTTGAAAGTTGGTCCATACCTTACTGTTACATCCAGTATATAAACCAAATCTCCTCACCTGCAAAGAATTTGTGCACACATCAAGGTCATGGTGCATCAGAGTGAATGCATCCACAGCCCTCTCCCTGCGCTCCCAAGGTCCAACAATCCCCTCCTCCGATGGGGGCAAAGGCACCTCTTGAACAGCGGCAGGGTCAATGCTGCTTTCTCCATACCCAGCATAAAAAAACTCGCATTTGCAACGAGACACAATTCTTTGGAGCTGTGGAATCAAAAAAAAATTTGACCTTAAGCTTCAGTTCCAAAATTGACCCCAGGTCTTTTCAAATCCAAACACAGTATGGCTACATATCAGGATTGATATCAATGCATAATAATAGATACAGCATTATTAAAATTCAGATAACATAAAAATGAAGCTTCATGTTTTAATTGTGGTAAACAAGTACTCATGATCAAACAAAATTCTTGGTACTTTTCCACTATCTATAAAATTTATACAATATGTAGATAAGTACCAAGTACTTAATTATGAATTCTCATAAGGCCTTCAACGAAAAAGGCCAATGGAAGTTAAGGTTATGTAATAAACAAGTTATGGATTTACAAAATTATTATTTTCAAAAGTAGATAGTTAGTCTTCATGACAAAAATGTCTCCACTGGTGATAAAGATACATTTTTAAGCATATTTGGTAACAGATACCATTCTACAAAGTGACAGAAAACTAAAAATAAAAACATACAAACTTCTATTATCTCTTTTAAAGTGAAAAAAAGACGAGTCTTTCTTGGATATCCTTTCCTGAGGATTTTTGTATTGTATAATTAATAAATGTATTTTTTGTGGTCGTGTAAATGTACTTGTTCTTCTTGTTTTTTTTCCAGTTTTTAGTTAAGGTGTGTAACAAAGGATGCTGTTCGAGAATGGCAATTGGTACATGGAAGCACTTGAGCATCGGAGTTTGATGTGCCCGACAGCAGATCAAGAAGTGTCCTTGTAATGACTGGTTATAATAAAAACAACTACTAGCTTCGTAAATATATCAAGAGTGGTAGAATATGAAGTAGGTTCCCAGTACTGTCAACAGATGGCACTGTTCATCAGTCCATGATGCATAGTTTTGTATATTGCTGTTTGTGGTGCTTTAATCATTCTTATCATACCTATATTCTGATTGGTTAGCCAAAGCTAATCTAATAAGTGATGCAGGAATAGATGCCACACAATCTATCCCAATGCATCACTTATCTCTCTCTATGTAGACATCTATCCCTCAACTATTGCTGTCATCTTTATCTTCTATCCTTCTTATATATTTCCTTATGGAGAGCCTATTCATTCACAGGATGACTCAACATCCTGTACAGGATCCTTAACTGCATGAACACTATCCATCCATTTAGGGATATGCACCACCTTGAGCTGGCTGGATTAGAACAAATGAATCAAATGGATACATCAATGAAAAAGCAAAAATAGTATAAAAGTGAATGTGTAAAACAAATTCTGGAGTTAGATTTTTTTCTCATTCCTTTCATCGATCGACTTGACTATTAGTCGAGAAAATAAGGTGAGTCGAATATTTTACAGATAAATAGATCTTTCTTCAGTTTGAATCAAAGATACTCAAACATACTAATTTATTTTAGGTTCTATTTTTAAACTTAGAATCAATGACATCCACAATTCAGAACCTGACATTCATGGAAAATAAGTGATGACTTTCACAGTATTTCAGGATGACTGCAAATAGTTTTCTGGATATCTAACACTGTTCCAGAAAATTATACAAACAAAATACTGGGTAAATATATGACAAATGATTCATAGGGATTTCCTCACAATGTGAATCACCACGTTATAAAGACACCAGAGAAGGCAAATAATTACCATGCCATGATACCATCAATATTGTGAATACTCTAAATGCCGATGCTTTTTCTGCGGAAGTAAAAAGAAACTAACAAGCTTCTCTCACCTGGACAGGTGAATTCTCTCCCTTTTCATAGCTGACACCACCAACTGTTTCACTGACAACTCCACCCACAGACTGACCACTGCCCACTAGGTGAGGTAGATCAGGAAGATCAGCAATCACTCTGGTACCATCCTCTTTAGGTTCAATGTTATCCACCGTCAACCACATTATGTTTTCTGCATAGGATAAAAAGAAATAAATGCCAATGAGAAAGTTTCCACCCTCTAAAACCTAATCAAACATTAATCTAAAGGGCTTCATTATCAGGAAACACATCAACAGCCTTCCACATTGCATGGAAAATATATAAAATTTACTATACCTGTCAAAAAAGAAACATCCCAAATTCTCCACTGCTAAAAAGTAATTTTGAAGACATTCTTAGATAAACACTGCTACCCTGACAGAAAATTTCATGCAGCCAGCTACATGGACTCATGAGGTGCCTACATACAGGTGCAAGGAGCCATTTAGGTGCCTTCGTGCTCATTTAGGCACCCATATAGCTGCTGAGATGCTCAAGTAAGCACCAATATTGCTGCCTACATGCTAATGTAGGCACCCATGTTTGCTGCCTACATGACCTACTCGGATGCTGAGTAGGCCTACACTTTTTTCTGCCTACATGGTAGTATGTAGGAGCCTACATGCATATGTTAACTTACATTGGCATTCTTCACTTTACATGGAACTTAAGATTGGGAAAATCTCATCCAAAATAGATGCTTTATTTCACTGGAAGTACCCATGAAAAACACAAGAACTAGGTAATGTACACAAATGATATCAGACTAAAATTTTAACAAGTCGCCCATCAGCTTCAGAAAAGGGAATCATTTATGTTAGGAATTTTCTCATTACAGACATTTTTTAGAGATATTACATTCACATCATTTATGATGTATAAACCAGTATCATTCATGTGCAACATACATCGAGGGTAGCTCTTATTTCTCGATATTTGAATTTCTAATGAGATATCCCCTAAGTTTATCTCATTGGGTAAGAAAATAATGGGTGTGTAGTATTGTTGTAATTGGATTAAGGAAAGACGTGCCAAATCACACCTAAAGTTTTGAAGTTTTGCCATTTTTGCTATTTTCACGCCATTTCTGATATTTACAGAAAACACAGCATCTTTATTGCCTTTTTTAATTACCAACAACTCATCACTCTCTTTTGAATATTTCAATTTCTGCTGGGGAATTCTCAAGATACATCCCCAAGAGTGAGCGTATGTCATCCAAGTCACTGAGCCCACCTTGGGCATCCTTCCATCAGCAGGGTCACTCTCTATGTTTGCTCAAATCAATTTTTGGCAAGATATGCGGCTTTCCTTTGCCGAATATTTGCTTGGTGTGACTACTGCATCTTTATGTGCATGGTCCCAAATGCTCAATACGTACCCTATCCACCTTTGGATCACAAATACAATAGCATCGAAACAAAAATTGGCAGCTTTCTACATTGTCTGGTTTTTACTGTATCTACTTCCAATTAATTACATGTCCTTCAACTCTATACTACAACGATATTTCTTAAATGCCTAACTAATCCTCACTTCTAGATCTAAGCTGGTAGTTGTTTCAGCATATATAGTACATCTAATTAATTGCGTTACATGTAAATCAGGGTATATTGCTCAAAGTAGGTACAATAGTCACTCAAAAAATTGGTACTAAGCCATGTAGGTGACAATGAAACAAAGTACCGAGCAACACCAGGCCATGTACATGTCTGCACCACAACATGTAGGCAACTACATCAAGCCATGAAGGTAGCAACACCAGACCCATGGAGGTAGCTACATCAACCTAAATAAGCAGCTATATAACTCCATGTTTACCTACATGAGTGCAGTTTTCCTACATGGGATCCTACATGGCCTAGTGTGGCTGTCTACATGAAGTCATGTAGTTGCATACAGGAGTGTCATTTTCCTACATAGCCTGGTGTAGCTACCTACATGGAGTCATATAGCTGCCTACAAGAGTGCCCTGTAGGACCCCATGTACGAAAATGGTCCTCATGTAGGCTTGCATATGTAGGTGACAACAAGTAATTTTCACTAAGAACTGCTCCATCTAGAAAAGCACCAAAGCTAAGAATTTCAGAAAATTTAATTATTCATCAAGTCATTCCTTTATAAAAATTAAGAAAAAGAAATGCAAGAATGGCAGAGAGAGGTGTGCAATCTATGATTTTTACATTAATTGCATCTTATTTATGAGCTTAAATTTAAGGTAATGTAATCAGGGAATACATAAACAAAAGCTATCATTTTTGGGCAATTGCAGAACAAATTTTACGAACTGGAGAGATGAAAAAAAGTGTTAAGCCAATTATTTCTAATCCCCTCATGCAACTGGTACCCACTTTTCAAACAATTAGAATTCAAACATCCAAATAAAAAAGAAATGTCACTCTAGAATAATATATACCAAAAACAAAACTAAATTATTTGTTTTCTAACTTTCAAAGAGATGAGTTATAATACAGTCAAGATATTAAAAATGAAATTCACATGTAAAAGGCTAAAAAACAAGTTTTCTGAAATTAGATCTGAGGAGTGCTAGTTACAAGAGCTACAAACCATCCAAAGTGTCGTTCTCTCCCGCTGAAACTGTGGCATAATACTGCATACACTCCAAAGAGCCAACCCATGTAGTCTTGGAGACAAGGGTTCGATCCTTCCATACTGGACGATGTATCCTCTGGAGTATTTGAGCCTTGGCAGCACTCAATATCACATAACCTTTCGTTTCACATCCCTTCAATAATACTTGGCTATTGACAAGCTCAACTGTAAAAGTAAAAAAACAAAACCACAATAATGTTACACTTGTTTGCTTAACTAGTTCAACTGTGCATGTAAAACAGTTTTAGCTGTAAAGACTCCAGTCAACATAGCACCTATAAACTGATCTTGTAAATTATACCTAAAGCATGCCATTGTACTCTCCCATTCTCCTGTCTTTCCTTGGCCTCCCTTTAGGCCCAAAGCAAACACCTTAGCCAGCCAAAGTGGTGTACAGAATAAGATGCCCAACTCCACCCTCATAAAAAAACCTAAGGGAAGTCTGAGATCTAAAGGTTATCGTCGGGGAGGGAAGGTTATGGTAAAAGCTAGCAAAATGAAATAAGTAGTGCAATCCTTAGGATAGTGCATTGGGAAGTAAGGTAGTGCATAATTTTTAAGGATTTCCAAGTTAGACCCAATGTAATACTCGAGCAGAGCTGCAAGAAGATAAATTACCTTCCCAATGGATTGAATTATCCTCCTATTCTAACAGTTTTTTAGCCAGGATTTTTCACTCATTCTTACTTACTTCTCAAAAGGCTCAATACACAATTAATGTTATGACACTCTCCCAAGCAATCTAGTGAAAGCATATTTCTCAAAAATGTGGACAGATGTGTTACATAAATATTCTACATGCACCCTGTTTTTACACAATCTGAGATGTTATGACCATTTAATACGGCTAACAATTTAAACTGTGATTGAAGTTCCAGAGATGATAATAGTAACAATAAAAAGTAAAAGAATACAGCAGATGATTGTAGTGCCGGACATATACAACTTGCATTATGTGGTAAGTCCTGGTCACTGATGAGGTGATATCACGTCCTACATTAAAATTCCTGTAGTATAAAAATTAAAGCTTTTATTATTCTTTACATATAATTCCTAGCTTATTTGGCATTGATACTTACAAACTGCATAAATAAAAGGAAGTCATGCAGGGATAATATTATGTGATGTATATGGGCAGTGTTGAAAGGGTTCACCAGTGAAAAAAATGTATGGTATAGTACAAGCAACATAGGCATTCCATCAGAAGAAAAATCTGACCACCAGGAACACAATCCTTGAAGTTCTAAAGCTAAGTGGTTTTCTATGGAGAGGGAAGAAACCACTTGGAATAAAATTAATTTACCTTCACTGGACATTTATCCGTAGCATCCTTCTCTATTCCAATGAGACATGGGCAATAAATCCAGCAGAAAAGGAAATACTGGAATAATTTGAAATGTAGATTGACAAAAGGATAAGATCAACTGGTTTGATCAAACACCTTAAGGAGAAGTACTGAGAAGAGTAAGAGAAGGAATAAATCTTACAGCAACTTTGAAGAATAGGAAGGGCCATGTGAATGGGCATAAGTGTCAAATCCCACAGAGGAAAAATTATTTGTCTTGACCGGAACTCAAGCCCAGATCCCTCGACTTTTGCACCGAGTGCTTTAGCCTGTTAAGCTACGTCCTCCTACCCTGTGAATTTTTCGTGGAACAAGGTGTTCAAGACTGCCAGATATTCAATGTAAGCAGCAGTCCCAGGCATGCACTAAGAACCTCAGGGGGGTGAGGTTATACCCAAACTTTGAACTTATGAGGTGTTTGCCCTTTTTGACAAATTTTGAGGATACAAGGACTAACTATGGAAATACATTCACAGAGTCAACTGTAATGGCACATAAGTGGGAAACTCTAGAGGAAAAATCATTCACCTGGGGAAAATCCACAGGGAAAGAGGACACCTCAGAAGCTTACCAGGCTAAAACACTTGGCAGGATATTGATATCATACTGGGCTCTAAGGCAAATGATTTTCCCCAGGGGAAATTTGAACTTATCTACATCTACCAAATACCATGCAAGCCACCACTAGGTGGTGTGGCATGGGGTGATTCCACATCGGGCATGCAGCACTCATCCGAACTCAAATCAGAACCACCCAAGTTCCCCCAGAAGCCAGGCGCTGGCCAAAAGCAGTCAGGGCATAACCCACATTACCTAGTGAGGGTCAAAGTCTCCTACAATTGATATCTCTCAACTTATTGCACGTGGAAAAAATGACAGACTAAATAAATCAGTTCTGCCATCTATTTCCTTAATCTTATGCCTGTGATTGTTTCCATCATAATAGCTAGGCACTAGCAAAATATGTTGCATGTCCAGTAAAAAATAATCTACATGAAACTTATGCAAAAGATTTAATCAATATTTTTCCCTTCGATCAGATAGATGTTCCCACCCTTATTCCCCCAACAATTCAGTAACAGTACCACATTTATCATCACAAGTTTTGACATATTTTGATACTCTTCACTGTATTCAATCTATATCTGAAACTAGTCCTACTTTGTAAGAGTCTCATATGCTAGAGGCATACTCCAAATGAGGTCTCCCAAAAGTAAAAATATACATTGCTCCTTAACTCTCGTCACATTTTCCCAGTATTCTTTTAATAAATCCCAACTTACGATTTGCCTGTCAGCAAATTTCCCATATGTGCTTCCTCCAGGACAAGTCCTGAGTAGGGTCACTCATAGGTACTTAACTGGCTCTAAATGTGCACTTGGGGAATACTACGTCAAAGCATTACCATGGCTAGTTCTGGTATACTCTATATTTGGCACAAATGGGCATTTTTACTGACCAGAGAACCTAATGAAGACACTTCATTGAAGGAAAAAAACATGCAAGGAATTGCATCGAAAGAGTTTAACCTTGGACAAGATGCATGGAGCGAATGATATCAAAATGAAGAAAGCAGAAATATTCAGAGGTGAAAAGGTTCACTGAGAAGAGCACAGAGTGGAAAGAGCTACCCCAAACCAACCCTGGGATCAATGATCTGTGATAACGGCAATGACAAAAACATTCACAACTAAGGACGAAAATCATCAGTAATAGGATGCCAGATAGTCTGAAAATATTTTTGCATTTTTGTTAAACAAGCAATTTTATTGATAAAGGTAATACATATGCAAAATATTTTGTGAAAACATTAACTCAGTCTTTTATATATTATCACTTCAATCATATATTGTGTCTTTTGGTCTTCTAATGCTGACAGAAGCATAGAGTGGAAAGACTGCATCAAACCAAGCCTAGGTTGATGATTTGCAATGCTGACATACAAAAAGGCTTATGATTTAACAGGAAGTAGTTTGCATTCAGGTTGCTCATTAAGAAATGCATTTCACAAAGAATGAAACATATTCTAAGACATGTGCCTACACAACTTAAATTCATGCGTGCCTTGATCTCAAAATGACAAAATTTCTTCATGATGTGAAGTAAGATTATCGAAGCTAAAATAGAGTTACTCATAAATTAGACATCAAATATTCCCATAAGTAGTTACTTGTCAATAACACTATGCAACAAACTGCAAGGTTACAAAATTTTTTTTCGAAAATGTAGGTGTTCTTCATGTATTTCGACCTCCTGAATCCGAAAATGATACTCAAAACATCGTATCACCCACAGTTTTTGCACAAATCGCATATATTTGCAATTAATGATAATGTAATATAATGACATTATAATACACATGAAAACACCATATGAAGCTCAGAAGCGGCGCATCGCTTTCAACTGTTTAACACTTGCACCCCTAGCGGCACACAGCGGACTGTCACGTTGCAAATGGCGTTGTCTGTCCGTCACTGCGTTGTGTTTGTGGATGGAGGTACGGCTTAGTGTTAGTGTAAAATGTCTACCCGAGGCTGTGTAAACTCTCCTAACACTTTTTGAAATATTTGTGATGAACTTGTGGTGAAAAAAGACTGAAGAAACATTACTGCTTATGTGAAAAAGGTCTACCATGCCTATTTCGGAGAGAAACTAGGCGACATCAATAAACCATGAGCTCCACAGGTCGTGTGTGTTGTATGTGTAGAGATTTGCGACGGAAAGGAGAAGTCATTATGATTTGGCATCCCTATAGTTTGGCGGGAGCAACAGAATCATAATGACGACTGCTACTTATGCTCTTTTAAGGTAACTGATTTCAACAAGAAAAACAATAAGACTATTGAGTATCCGAACAACATTAGCTCAGCGATTCGTCCTGTTCCACATGGCCTGGATATACCTATACCACAGCCTCCACTGACATTTACGGACAACAGTGATATATATACCGTGAAGGAGACGGATGATACTGAGTTTGAAGTAGGCACAGAAGAGAGCCCTCTTCTGTTCATTTAGCCAGATCTAAATGATTTAGCCCGTGATCTGGGACTGACAAAGGATAAAGCAGAGCTCCTAGGGTCAAGACTGCGTGAAAGACATTTGTCAGCATCCGGTACATCCGTTACATTTTACAGAAAAAGGGACTTGATATTCACACAATATTTTTCTCAAAAAGACTAATTAGAGTACTGCAGTGATGTACAAGGTTTGATGGGTCAGATCAACATTCCGCACGTGTCCGGTGACTGTTCATTGATTCATCTAAAAGATGCCTGAAGGCAGTTCTGCTGCACAATGGTAACATGTATGCCTCAATACCTGTCAGCCATTCTGTGCACCCGAAGGAAACATATGACAACATGAAGGTGCTTCTTATTCATTATGACGATCACTATTGGATGGTGTGTGGGGTGATTTGAAAGTGTTGGGTATGCTTCGAGGACAACAATCAGGATATACCAAGTTGCGCTGTTTCATCTGTGAATGGGACAGTCGGGCTCATGACAAACATTGGGAGGAAAAACAGTGGCCCCGAAGGTTGGAATTGGTTCCAGGGGCAAAAATATCAAGTGTGACCCTCTAGTGGAAAGAAACAAAGTACTCTTGCCACCTCTGCACCTCGAACTGGGCATGATGAAGCAGTTTGTCAAGGCATTACCTAAGTGTAGCAACTGTTTCAAATATCTATGTAACAAGTTCACCAACCTGTCAGATGCTAAGTTGAAAGATGCTAATGCGTGTTCACTGGCCCCGATATTCGGAAATTATTGCTAGATGAAGATTTCCATCATTCAATGAATGCCGTGGAGCGAGAAGCCTGGACTGCCTTTAAGTGTGTGGTTCAAAACTTCCTGGGAAACAATCGTAGCCCAGAGCATATCGACATAGTTGAGAACATGCTGACGAAATTGAAAATGCTGGGATGCTCAATGAGTTTGAATTTACATTTTTTACATTCGCACCTTGACTTTTTTCCTCCAAACCTGGGTGCTGTAAGTGAGGAACAGGGTGAAAGATTCCATCAGGATATCAAGGGCATGGAACAACAATACCAGGGAACTTGGGATGTTCGGATGATGGACGACTACTGCTGGATGCTTCACCGTGAGCAGACAGAAATGCCCCATAAGAAGAAAAGCAGGGGCCACGCCATGGCAACTATGAAAGCACAGATTGAATGACGTTAGTGCATTTTTTGTACCACATTCCCTGTATTCATCTATTCACTGTGTGCATATTTCAATAGTATGTTGTTTTAAACATGTATTCTACTTCAGCATGATTCGTTTGCCATATATAAGTACTACTTCAATATATGATATCAATATTGGTAAAGTATACGATTTGTGCCAAAACTGTGGGTGATACAATGTTTTGAGTATCATTTTTGAATTCAGGAGGCAGGAGTAGGTACATAAAGAACACCTACTTTTACAAAAAAAGTTTTTTCACTGTTGCATAGTGTAATCATAGGAGAAACATGAAAGTATACCACCTGCTCTTACAGGAGTGTTAAGAATAGGACCTGGAAGTTTATTTTGAGGTATAATCACTTGCTAATAACCAAATATGTAAAAGCTTCAGTGCCTCATTCAGTCAGGTGCTATCCACAAGCCAACAGACAGTGTCTTAAATAGTGCCACACACAATAATTGAAAGCAATTATATTTCAAGAAAGTACATTTCCAAGCTAATTTCTCATTTCCCATGACTTCCCCAAGTTTAAACGGCCCATTTCCAAGTTTCACAAGTTCTGTTTACCCAAGTAATCCAGGCTGTAAGCAACCCTGAAATTTGTAAGAATCACTTTTACCTTCTCCTAATCATCTAACCCTGCCATTTTTATGCCTGTAGCCAGAAGTTACCAAACTGATTACATTCAAAAGCACCTTCAGGGTTAATATTTTTCTTTACAAAAACCATCCTATAGCACAAACAAGTATAATCCGATCTCCATCAACCTGTTGCATTACCTCCAGTGCTTATGAACATTGTGCTGTTAACATTAAAGGTGAAATAGGAAAAGGCAAGCACGGTATGGAAAATGAGTACACCCTCAATCAAAATAATAATTTTATAATCCCATTTCCCATCTCATTTCCCATCTCCCATCTCCCTTTCCCATCTCAAAGTAATGCAAGTATCAGCATCAAAGGATGTTGTAGGCATCAAAATGATCAATTATGCAGTAGATGAAAGGGCTTTATAATGACTATTATGGACAGTTTGACTTTGATTTTTTCGAAGTTGGTTGCCATTCATTTGTCAACTAGAACTGAAGGTGTTATTTTTCCTCACAATGAATATTATCAATAGCTTCAGATTTTTAATGTTTTAAAGGAATTGGAGAAATCTAAGTTTTTTTCTACTTCCCAGGCTAATGGGGCACCCTTCCTTATCAACATAAAACTTTTATACCATCTCAAGTCTCTATGAAAATGCATACTTAGCCAGTTTTTGTGCAAAACATCATCCTCTTGGCAGGCCGCCAACCCTTGAAGGGAATGGTATTCTCTCGCACGTGTGGCGGCACTGGTAGCAGCAGCTGTTGAAGTTGTGGACGTTGAGGAAGATGCCGATGAGGCAACAGGCGTGGCCGCATCATCAGTAGTTGTTGATGAGAGGTCATCACTAAACACCAATGATTTATTCTCAGCTTCAGCTATGAGTTGCTGCAACATTGTTGCCGCATGACCAGACTGAAGTTTTGTCATTGGCGAAGGACTAGCTGTGCTGGATGGGGGTGGCTGAAAAAAAAGAAAGCTTATTAGGTACTTCATATGTTTAACTGCAAGTCACTGCGAGGGCAATTATCAATGGATGCTAAAATATAATTCTTCTTTCTCAGAACCAGTGTGCTTCCTATAGAATGGTGTGTGATCAACGAAAGTTAATAATAAAAAAATCATACCTATGATATATACCTATAATATGTATAACCTTTACCTGCCAAACTGCCCAGTGTAGGAGCTATTTGCCAAATAGCCACATGCTGCTGTCGCAGCATTCTGAGAAGGTCTACAGATCTCATTCTTCGGGAGCAGACAGGGAGGGATAATGTGTCGGATGATATACCTCCTATACCTCAGCTTTCCCCACACGTTGGGGAAGGCCCTGGTTCTCATTATACGAGGATGCTATAGTTCATTTATCACAGATCCACTGTCTTTGAATCATTGGGATGTGTGTAAACAGAGGGTTGATGCTCTCCAGAGGGAGATGTTCCTCCTTGTCTAATCTCAAACTCATGATGCACTATGTTGTCTTTTTCAAGTAAGCTTAATGACCACAAAGACTTGTTATTTTTTCATCTTGCCTTAGATCCTAGCCCAAGGGCCTTCTCCCACAGTTCTTTTGAGACCACCAGAGTTGAGTTGTGAGGCTCAGTGCGTGGATGGAGTAATTTCATCCACCCAGATTTTCAGTGCACTTTCTGTTCAATTTCTTTCTTTTTCATGACAGTTTATTAAGTCCTCTCATTCAAATTATTTAATTACATCCAAATGAAAGATAATGGGAGATGAAATAGAGGATATCATTTCTTACTTTGACTGAAAAGATTGACGAGAGTAGAGCGAGTGATAGTGACAGCCATGAGGAACTAGAGGGAGAAGAAGAACCATCATCTGCAAAGAGTTTGGATAATGCAACATGGAAATCACCTGACAAACATGATCGGATTGCAAGAGTGTTCCCCTTCACAAATGCTGCAGGCGATACCAAACTTAGTATGAATATCACAAGTGAACTGACCCCCAAGAGTGTTTCATGCTTTATTTCCCAGATATTCTCCAAATGATGGTGGAGAGATAAATAGATATTACCATCAGTTCCTTGAAAAGAGTAACTATGGGCCATCTCAACTACCAGATGTTACGCCTCAAGAAATATACTATTTTTAGGATTAATTTTACAAATGAGACATGATGTAAGAGATACGAGGGACAACTGATTGACTATGGAATAATTTCACATCCCTTTCCATGGAGCAGCAATGATGATGGGACTGTTATCTTCAAATTCTTACATTCCTTCACTTCACACACAACAGTAATGGACCCAAAAAAAATGTGAATTACAACAGACTGTGGAAGATAAGAACTCTCTTTGACATACTCAATAACAACTACACTAAATATTATAACCCATCTGAGCACTTAACTGTAGATGAGTAGCTATTCCAGTGAAAGGGAGGTTGATTTATCAGGAGGACAGTGCATCCCCAAAAAAACACAAATGCTTCAGAATTGAAATTTATGACCTTTGTGGCAGCAAAGGATTCACTTATGAAATGAAGGCTCAATTGGGTAAAAACAGACTATGCTCAATAAAAGACATGATAGCAACACATGTGACTGTTAGAGAATTGACTGAGAGAGTGGTAGGGGTATGCCATAAGCTATACACTGACAATTTCTTCACATCTCCTGTTCCCTTTGACGACCAGAAAACAAAGAAAATTCATTGTTGTGGCATTATGAGAGCGAACCAAAAAGGTATGTCACAAAACCTACAATTAATCAGAAAAAGACTAAAACAAGGGGATGTAAAAACTGTGGTGAGGGATAACAGACTGAAATGGTTTGAAATGACAAAAGTGATGTCAACATGCTTACCTGCATTCATGAACCCAGGAGAAGGAAATTTTTTGATCATGGAAACTCTTGGAAGTCTAAAAATGTGGAAGACTATATTGTCACATGGGGTATGTGAACACAGCAGACAGAATGGAGAATAGATACATTATTGGTAGCCATACGTGAAAGAGGACAAAGAAGCTTTTCTTCTGCTAGATCTGTGATAAACATGTAGTTAGATACTGCTAACTTCACGTGGTGGATGTTTCAGCCATCATGAATTCCATCTAGCACTATTTTGACATCTTATCAAAGAAGGAGCCAGTGCCCTTCCTTCACAGTCTATAGTACATGGAAGACCTTTGGGTAGTAAGACACAAGTGTAATGTTTAGAAGCAAAGATGAACAAGAATTGGTCTGTAATTGGGAACAGATTCCTACACAGTGAAAGCTTGTCAAAGGGACAGTATTCATGCATAAATTTCAAGTGCAAACCGTGCGACTTAGGCCTCTGTGTGGATACTGGCTTTGAGAAATATGACATGGCTCAGACTAACATATGAAGGAAGTGTACTCTGGCGGAATGCAAATTAACAGAGGGTATCAAATAGAATTCCTAATATAGGCACATTAAGGTAAATAATTGTTATATTGACATGCTGAATGTATAATTAAAGCACGAATGAAAATGTTTATTCAATTGTAAACTACTTGGAGGATATTTTCCAATTCTACTTTTCTGAGGAATAACACATTTTTTGTTTGAACAAACTTGCGAAATAGTTACAGAAAAATAAGATATTGCATGAACATAAATTGTAAAAATATCAACATTTAAATACTGCAGCTTGGCCCTACAAATGGTATTTAAATCTGGCAGATAATAGTTAATAACAGAAAATTTTAATTAATGCCCCTCTTAGATACCGTCATTTTCCTTATTTAGTGCGCATTTTTTTCCGCAAAAATTCGTCAAAAAAGTAGCGTCAAAGGGTGTATCATACATGGTTACAAACTTATTGCATTTTTATTCGGGCCGTAGATCACATTTGAAGTAATGTAAACGTACTTACAGGTATTCAATTTTACAAATTGTAATTAAAATAATGCAAAGAATCAATTTTATTTATTTATTAAAACGAAAATTTACACGCAGTCCCTCTAGTCGTTAACACTTTTAGCACTGTATTCTTCAAATTCAAAATCACTATCCTCGCTTGATTCGAACAGTTCGCGCGAAGCACTGACATCACGCTCGCTGGCAGCATGTATTGCGTCGCGAAGAACATCATATTTGTCCTCCTCATTGTCCACTACTCCATTGACCTTCATCCCTAAGCAAATGGTTTTTGGACCCATCTACAGTCGACTCTCATTATTACGAAATTCATGGGACCAAAAAATCGGTGGTTCGTAATAACGTTGTTTGTATCAACGTAGTTTTCATATAAACATCACAAAAAATATCCATTTGCTCTTTTTTGACCTGTTTAATCTTTTGTGTGCTACAGCCGTGCTGAAAATTGAAATCAGACATGTAAATAACAATCTAACTAAGCGCAAAGATGTGATATCAAAACGTTCTAATTTGTTGTTTGAAAATCATGCATCACGCTTTTTTTTTGTAGTAATCGTCGCAAGCCGGGAAATTAATTCAGCTGTGAGATAAATTCCACGGAATAACTGCATGGTTGCCTGTACAATTACCATGTGGCAAAATTAATACAGTAGAATTCCGAATTTAAGTACATATAATGATTCTATGGAAAATTTGATTTTGCGCAATTTTGTGAGTGGTCCCGCTCGATTCCTTAAGCAATATGGAATTAGTATTTGACCTCATTATGAAATCATTATTCGACTTTAGGTAAATACCGGCGCGCGTTGTTGAGCGGAAGTTGATAGACAGTTTGGCTTTACCATTAAATAAATTGAATTGAAGAACCAAGCCAGGTCATTATAACAGCAAACATTATGTAGTTCTAAACAAGAATGATGAGTTTTAATAAATTATAGTTACAATTGATATTATCGTATGCTACCTGTGTTATTTTACCCTTTGGTGCTCGGTACATGGAATGAAAAATTATACCTTCGCAATGAGCACCGTGAACATATTCCTCCACATAGAACTCTCTCGCGACAAGGAATCGTGCAGGCACCAATGCTTCTTGTTGTCTTGGAGCAACAGGTCAGCGTGTCACCAGACACTTTCCTCAAACGTGTGGCAGAGACAATCACGACCCTCGTCTCAGTACCATCTCCACTCATGGCCTGTGGCCAACAGTGTTTTCGCTTAACATAATTGGGATTAATGATTAAATTTAACCAACACAGGTTTCGTTAGCTTTTCAACTTATTTGTATTTTTTTAATTGCTGTAACATTTAACTTTTAATCAATAACACTTTTGCTAATGAATAATTATTCGTTACTACCTAAACGTTAAGTGCAATCCTTATGTTTCTCTTTGAACTTACCAATTTCAAAGGGAACTTTATCTATATTGATAACAAAGTTCTTGTATAATGAATATTCAAGACAATTTCGGACTGTACATTTTTCAAGCATTCAGCATATATTCTTTGTAAATCCACAACTTAAAAAAACAATGGACCATGGACACAGTCCGGCGTACTTGAATCAACATATGATGTCTACAAACTGCATCTTTGCACCTCTCATTTTGCAGCCAGTCCTTGGTTCAATTTTCACCCATCCAGCCTTTTTATCTGCACGTACAAGCATATTCTGCTACCATATAACAGGGAGATTTTTTCTTTCAGGGAGATTTTTTCTTTTAAATATAACACGGAAATCTAACATCTTCAAATTGCAGAGTAATGTATCTTCCCATAGTAGATCGGACGGAATTTGACACGAACGGACATAAAGTGAGGCAAATTGAATACAGATATAGTTACTTTTTAGCGACAGTGTAGCAATTCTATCATTTATTGACAAATATTTCCGTAGACATGCATGGAAATTTTGGAGGGGAAGAACCTACTACAAATGGATCTTTACATTGAGAAACCAAAGGGGTATGTATGAGCAAAGGGAAAAGCCAGCCATAGGCAGCATTAATGCTTATGCAGTGATCTTTTGGGCGCCTAATGGCACGGCGGACAATGGCGTAGAATACCGTTCTCTAAAAGCCGACTGTGTATTATACATGGTGATAAGTAAATTCTTACATTGCGCTCGCCATAAAGCAGGTGCGTCTTATAGTGGGTGCATATTATAATCAGAAAATTACGGCAATAAGCCATCCACACATAGGTGAATCCTCAGAAACAGGCTTTCATTAAGACAATCCATGGGGACACTTGACGTAGACATCCACCCACCTTTCAGGGCTTCAAAATATGAAAGCTTTGGAAAGGCCATGGCTGTGAGACATATCAGGGGACTAATACCATTACTATAAGTAGTTATTACCAAAAGAGGAGGAGACAAAAGCCTAAAGTAAGTTGCATAATCAAGAAAACATGGATTGGTTGGCGTGGGACAGATAATTTGGAGAAGTTAGGAAAGGTAGACAGACATCCAGGATTGACTGTCCCATTGATGTGTAGTGTAGTGTACATCATCAGAGTTCCCTTACAATAAACCCCAAGCAAGATTGGAATTCCACAGATAAGTCGGCCATGACCAGCTTTCAAACCCAAATCCTCCAAGTGGAATACCAGAATAGTTAGCCACCACCCGTCTAATTCCCCCACATCACTTGTCAAGGAAATGGGAGCCATATACAACACAAACTGCACAAGGAAACGCAATACTAAACTAAGGTGCAAGTTACAACAAATAGCAGTGGAAATGGATAATGAAAAAATTACTTCATTGGGATTCAAACCAGGATCTCCCAATTACCAGTCAGGTTAGCCAACCAGTAACCAGGTGCACACCACCCAAGCTGTCTAATTCAAGGACAAGTTTCAGAAAGGATTAATGAAACCTAGACATTCCCATTAAGAGTTTCCACATCCTTTCATGTGAATGATGTGGAAACTGTTGTTTTCACTCCTTCTACATGAGAAGGAGTTCACATCCTTTCCAGAGAATTTTCAAGATTTCTTACCCCCATATCCTGAGAAATGGGGGTCGAAAAATAGGGAAAAATTAGTCCTTGAACTCAATAGTTACAATAATATTAATTACATTTTTATAAAACCTTTAAACTTGAATCAAGCAGAAATGTAGCTACCAGAGTCTACGTGACTCTATTTAGCATCCACAGCAAGAGAAGCACTACTCCTCGTAGAGAGAGAGAGCAAGCCCAGACTTGTCAGAGAGGCTATTGAAATAGTAAAATGCACTCCTCTCCAATTGGTATGGTCAACAATACTGTGTTTACCTGGAGAGCAGCGTTGGGCGATGTTACTTGTGGCTCAGTAGCTCTTGTTCTCGATTTCATAGGTGTTGAAGTCTCTCCTCTAAACCCTTTTAATGCTTCTGTAGATAGATTTTTCTTCATTTGCTGTAATGTGAAACATTTGAAATAAAATTAATTTAATAAAGACTACTCAAGCAATGAACTAAAGAATAGGCTTTCTTTAGCCCACCTGCATTCTTAGTAACCATAATTATAAGAGATAATCTTCCACTTGAAGTAGGTTTAGATGGACAAAGGGTTGCATCTACTCATTTTCTGCAGCTGCTCCCGATCTCACTATGTGATTTCATTCTTAGGCTTGGTATACGCCCTTCCTACCTTCATCCCATCCATGACACATATTCTCTTTCTTCTCATTCCCTATGAATCCAACATCCTCCCCTCTATCACATAACTGGGCATTCTCTCACCCCATATTACCCACTCCTACCACCCACTCTGTTAAAAAACCAGGTGCATGTAAAATATGATAGATATGAGGCAAGAAGCCTGAGGAATATTAAAAATAGATATACTGTTCAATTAGACCAAAAACCACTCTTGACCAATAAGATAAAGGCTCATTACAATATAGGAGTGGCTTCTGTCTGAGAGACCTGAGTGAATTTCTGATGAACAACTTGAATGCCAGAAAAAACAACTAGAGCTAACGGTAAAAATAGGATTAACAAATAAAAACTAAACATCTATTCAATATCATGTAAAGTGGGGTCCAAACCTAGAATTTATACCCACTCAAACAGGCTGATGAGAAACCTAAGTTTTGAATTTCCTAAAAACCTGGGTTGATTGAGCCAGAGTCCTTCATAATCCATTCACCTAGGCTTATCATGTTCAATGCATAAGTTTTCAAAGAAATTATTTGATTTAGAAAAAAAGGGTTTTTTGGTAATATTAGGCTGCACACAGGGCACCACCTACGCCTGGAGAGCAATTGACTAAAATGCACAAATCTGATTATCTGCACCAACTGCATTTATTTTTTTAAATGGGCTTCAAACTACACAAAAATATGACATAAAACAAAAGAGTAGGATGCGAAGACACCACAGGCAATTTAAAAACATCAGCAAATCTCCTCTCACCTTAGTTTTGACAAAGGTGTCAAACAGGGCAAAAGCCACATCCCTGTTACTCTTCGTCCAAGCCCCTTTCAAATCATACACCACAAGACGATGAATTGGCGTGTCACCTTGTCGCAGTCCTTCTCCACCAACACTAGCCGTCTGAGTACCAGATGATGAACTGGCAGGGGGGCATGATGGTCCCCCAGGGGCTCCACCACCAGGAGGTAAGACATTGGAACCTGCAACTCCATCAGCTCCGCGACTACTGGGAATACCTGAAGAGGCCTGCATTGCAGCAGGTGGGACACCCACGGCACCAGGGACAATCAGAGTAGCCTCACGGCCATATGAAACCTTAGCAACGCTCAAGCAGTAGCATTTCTCGACTGGTTGCCGCAAGGAAACATGCTGAAAGAGAAATCATAGGACTGAAACCTAGAACACAGACATCAACAAGTAACGAGAGGAGAGCAAGAGCGAAATCTGCATGAATGTACAAATATCCACCAACTACTATACTATAGGATAAAATTCTAAATTTTCCATCCTTTGTGAACACAAGGCAACCTATAAATAACTCATAAAATCTATAATTTAGATTTAGAGCTAGAATTCTAGAAATCTATTATTTAGATCCGGAATTTAAATTAGACCGACAAGCTCAGTACAGGTATACCTCGACTTACGTCCCTCCTGCAGATGTATCTGTTTTTCTGGCTAATCAATGAATGAAATAATTCAATATATGCTGACAATTCAGAGTTTGGATGAAAATGCATAAGTAAAAAAACATTCCAAACAATAAAAAATAATAGAAATCACATAGATAATGAGTAAAAATAATTGAAAAACAAATAATTCAAAGTACATTACATAACAACAACCACAACTAAATTACAACTAAGGAAGCAAGGGCAGAGTACAACACACATGAACAAGTATGGCAATGAGTGGATGTTCAGTAACCTGCCGGGAGATAATTTGCAGCACTCTCAATAGTTACAGCCGAATGATTTGCAAATAATTATGAAATTCATTCAAAACGTGTACTTGAAAACAATCATGATCACAGAGTATTTAAAAACTTTCCTTAGCCACGTAGATATTACGCCTTTATCAAAAAACAACAAATAAACCAACACAGATCATCATTTACATCATCATCATCCCTTGCACATCAATGCCATGTTTTTACAGCAGCTGTACAGACCAATGCTGTTACACTTTTAGGCCCAAATTGCAGTGTGTCATCAACAATTTTTCCATAGCACTTGTGAAATTGACTTACAATACAGCATGTTAAAAAATACCTATTTGAAACCATAATTGTTGTGCATCTAAATCCCTCGTGGCATATTGAGTTCACTGTGACTTGATGTCTGAAAATCACAAGCATATCATAAACAAAAGTATTTCAACATCCACATTCACAGCTGATGCCAGTATGCTCACTGGGTTTGTGGATTGTGCATCATATACAGTAGACTCTCCTTATTACAAATAACGGTTATACGAAGTTTTCGTTCATATGAACCAAATCGTTAGTCCCGGTGAAATGAGTATCAAAATGTATGGTAAAGAAACGATATTACGAAATTAGGAACCTTCGTCCCAGTCCCACCAGGAACAAAAAATACTTTATTACAAAGTCTGGCACATAAATAACGGCTTTCATTCGGCTATGCATGACGCTGCATTATAAATCAGGAAGCTTTGCCACTTGTACTGTGCCCAAGAGCTTTAGAACTAAAACATACAATGGATACTTCGCATAACCTATTTAACTGGGTTGAGGGTACAGAACTCCGACTGGGTTACTGCACTTCGAAAGGTATCTGAGAGAGCATGAGTGGTCGAGGAGGGGTGAAAGGGAAGAACTGAAAGATAGGGACATTTCTTCTTCCCTTTCACCCCTCCCCAACATCTCATGCCTCGATTGTCCCTCTGAAGGTCACTCACCCAATAGAGGGTCCAGCACAATTCCAGGTTAATCCTCCCTCCCCAACCAGCTTCCCAGCCTGGCCTTGGCACCACCCATTCTCCACCCACACCCTTTTCCTGTTCCTAGCTCCCAACCCCCTTTCCAATTTGACTGTGCTGTGAGCGAAATGTGTCCCTCTTCCCCTCAGGCAGCGGCAGCTTAGCGTTACCTCTAGCAATCGGCAGGGCAATCACTCGAGTCTGAATCGGTGAAGTGCCATCAGTGCTTTGAATTGACCTGGCGAAACTCTCTGACCGGGCTTGTGGGACTGACTATGCTGCATGTGAAGTTTCACCATCATGTTTCCATCGTTAAAAAAGTATCTTTGTGAGTACTGAAATTCTCGTCTCAAAATCCCTACACATCGTATTTAAGTATGCAATGAAATGTTAGGAAATTGTGACACCTTTTCGCTTGTCTAAAGAGAAAGATGTCAGTTCTTCCATTACGATGAGAAAAATTTGTTATTCATGTCTTAAATTTCATTGATAAATTGGTGAAAAGGCATAGCAAATAAACTCCAGCAACATTATGAATGGTAAACTTTGGCATTTCTCCCTTTCACTACGAACGCAACCATGCTTACCGCCTCAGATTTTTCAATGGAGGCAGACTAAAATCATTTGTAAGCGATGTAGATTTTGCCGCGCACGAACAGCAAGCCAACACGCCTTTGCGGCTTAGCAGAATACAAGCAAGCAAAAGAAAGTCCCAGGGATAACTAGGCACCCCATCTCGTGGTATACCAGACTGTGTCAATGATCCATTGTTTCTTTAATTTGTGAATTTACTAAGACAATATGTTGAATGCTTGAAAAATATAAGCTCAGCAATTGTCTTGAATGTTCATTATACAAGAACTTTGATATCAATAAGGATAAATTTCCATTTAAAATTGGTAAATTCAAAGCGATACATAAAGATTGCACGTAACATTAAGGTAGTAGCGAATAATTTAATCATTAGCAAAAGTCTTATTGATTAAAAGTTAAACATTACAGCAATTAAAAAAATAACAAATAAGTTGAAAAGCTAACGAAACCTGTCTCGGTTAAATTAAATCGTTAATCCCAATTATGTTAAGTGAATACACAGTTGGCCACGGGCCATGAGTGGAGATGGTACTGAGACAAGGGTCATGATTGTCTCCGCCACACGTTTGAGGAAAGTGTCTGGTGTCCAACTGACTTGTGCTCCAAGACAACGAAAAGCATTGGTGCCTATGAGATTCCTTGTCGCAAGAGAGCTCTATGTGGAGGAATATGTTCACGGCGCTCATGGCAAGGGTAAGAATTTTTCATTGCATGGATCTAGTGCGAAAGGTTAAAAAAACTCAGGTAGCATAGGATAACATCAATTGTAATTATAATTTATTAAAAATCGTCAGTCTTGTTTAGAACTACATAATGTTTGCTGTTATAATGACCTGGCTTGGTTCTTCAATTCAATTTATCTAATGGTAAAGCCAAACTGTCTATCAACTTCCACTCAACAACGCGTGCCGGTGAGATGACACACTTGCTTTTGGAGGACCCAAAAGCGAGCGTAATGTCCTCACTCGGAACAGCTGAGGGGGTTTATCTTTCAATGTCAAGGTTCCAGCTCAACTGTCCGAGTGTAAATAAGTAAACACCTTGAACCCATAACTTTTCGTGCTGAAAGACGGGAGAGTAAAATAATAGATTATACCATTAAAATGCCACATATTACCTAGGTACAGTCGCGGTTGTACTTAATTGTCGTGAAGATTTTCGTTAAAGACGGGCAGGCATTTAGCCGATTTTGCTGAATTTCTTCAAGTTCTGTTATTTCATTTCATCAAATCAATTTGTTACCTCCACCAAGTACTGAAACAGCTATACGTAAAATTGTAACATCACATTTACGTAAAGTCGAATAATGATTTCATAATGAGGTCAAATACTAATTCCATATTGCTTAAGGAATCGGGCAGGACCACTCACTAACTTGCACGAAATCAAATTTTCCATAAAATCAATATACTTAAATTCGGAATTCTACTGTATTAATTTTGTCGCGTAGTAATTCTACAGGTAGCCAAGCAGGCTTTCCGTGGAATCAATCTCCCAGCTGCATTAATTTCCTGGCTTGTGACGATTACTACAAAAAATAGCGTGATGCATGATTTTCGAACAACAAATTAAGACTGTTTGATCTCACATCTTCGTGCATAATTTGATTGTTATTTACATGTCTGGTATCATTTCACAGCACAGCTGTAACACACAAATGATTAAACATGTCAAAAAAGTGCAAATGTATATTTTTTGCGATGTTTATATAAAAACTACGTTGATACGAACAGCATTATTATGAACAGCCAATTTTTTGTTCCCATGAACTTCGTAATAACGAGAGTCTACTGTATTACAAACCACCAATTTTTTGGTCCCATGAACTTCGTAATAATGAGAATCTACTGTAATTTTTTTCATTTGCCAGCCATGTCACACTTTTCCTCAAGGCACACCTTCCAGCAGTCCATTTGCTATGCCAGTAATAAGCCTTGTATGTTATTGCAGCAATTAAGACCTGATGATACTCATGCTCATCCACGTTCTCAGTCTTTTGTTTATAGTTAACAATTGAACAAATAGTGGCATTTCGTTGCATGTAAACATCTGTCATATTGGCATCCAGCCAATGATAAAGAAAGGTAATTTACAATTACCAATGCACATTCCTGCTGATAGCTAGAAGTAAACTGAAGTTGTGAATGTAAAGAAATTACGTTTGAAGTTGATTTTAGTCATAAACTGGCCTGAATAACAATGATTAAATAATGCATTGAGGTAATTCTGCATTGTTTAACCCAGCACATGCTATTTTGCAATATTTCCAGATTAAATTTGGAATGCATTAAAAACTCATTTTTAAAATTAATTTTGGTCGTTATTTCGGATGGTCATAAGTCAGTAGGTTCTTGAACTCTGTTACATCACAAAGCAGTAAAATGATCAAGTTCTAGTATTCTCCCAAGTTATTCCTAGAATCATTCAAGTTAATCAATCCATGTATATTTCACCTCTTTCCCTGGATCCTCCTGAAGTGCACTCTGAAGCCAGATCTCAGCATCATTCAGCTCACAATTCATGTACATAATGGACCACTCTGCTCTCGGTCTATGCTTCAGGCCATCATCGATTGGCACCAAGGAAAGTATGTGCTCTGCAAGAGAGAAGGTAGAAAATAGGACAGCAAATTAATGCAGGCTCCACCCAAGACATGAGCATATAATTAACAGAAAGCAATAATTTCCCTAAGTAAATCTGTTACTGCATGAACTCTCCTATAATTCTCTCCAATTCTAGGGACTCCTTGGTTGCCAAAATTTCAATGAAGCATTTTAAACTGGTAACTCTTTTTTGCAGAAGAGAAAAACTGTAACAAAGAAACATGTAATAGGTAAGGGATAGACCAGCCATTTGGTAATTGACATAACAAAACTTTGACACAAAAATACAATTATTCGTCCTCAAAGTTCCTATTTATCTGAGATGCATGTATAATCCAAAATTATAATGCACTGTGATGGGTCAAATGTTGTTTTAAACTGCAGCACAGGAAGGTAAAAACTTCAAGACAGTAGTGTCCATATTGAAAAGAGTTCATATCAGTATTTAATATTTTTTCTGGTTGATTTAAATTTCCAGATGTTTATACATTGCAGTAACCCTTAGCAATGGGAGGATAGAATAATAACTTCCTGGATTATGTGACCACATGAAGAGTTGTGAGGAACAACCACTCACAATGATTCATGTCAGCTGGAATGCATAAAGAGAACCCTGAAATTGCTATTTAAAAATATGATGAAAGTAAAATTCAGAGTTCTCATCTTCCCTCCCTAAATGCCATCAGCCACATTTCCTCCCTTTCAACGATGTCCGTCCATGAATGTTTCCCCACAATAGAGAAGAGTGGATGGGCAGCCTTTGGTTGATCTTCAACCACTACAACTGACTCTTGTTATTTTGATGCTCTTGGGACCAAATAATTGGTGGTCAGTAATATCAGACTTCGTGACAATATAGTTTTTAAAAAATTGCAAAAATATCCCTTTGCTATTTTTCTGGTCTATTCAAACTCCTGTGTGTTATAACTGAGCTGTGAAATGATTTCAGATATGATTAATGATCAAATTATAAGCAAAGAAATGAAATCCAACATATTCTAATTTGTAATAGAAAAAAGGTATGCTACAGGCCATTTCTAGTTCTAATTTTTGAAAACCAATTTGTTAATTAAGTCAGGAGATTAATTCCATTGTAAAACTGCCTAGCTGCTTGGACAGTCATGTCGCAACATTGAACCAGTAGAATCTTGATTTTAGGTATACTGCTTGTAAGGAAAATTTGATTTTTCACAAATGAATGAGTGGTCCGAGCAGAGTCCTTCAGTATTCTTAAGGAATCATTCATATATTGAGTACACATAAATGCAATTTTAAAAATTTACTCAAAACTGTTTCGGTCCCCAGCGGAGGTTGCGATTAGATTTTTGTGACATGAAACAACAGGACTTATGGAGACTTCAGCAAATCAGGCAAATTCCAGCCCATCTTAAGAAAAAGCCTTCAAGTCAATACCAAACCACTGTGAAATTCAATGCTAACTAATCAAATGCAGCATTTTAATGGTAAGTATTACTATTTTGCTTTCTCATCTTTCAGCACAAAAAGTTATGGCTCAAGGTGTTTACTTGTTTACACTCTGACAGTTGCATCGGAACCTTGACCTTGAAAGACCTTGAAAGAGGAACCCCCTCAGCTATACCGAGTGATGAGATGATGCTCACTTTTGATTTATCCATAAGCAAGCATGTCATAATATCAGTGCACATTGCTGAGCAGCAGTTGATGCCCAGTTTGGCTTCACCAAAAATCTAATAAAGTGAATTGAGGAACCAAGCCACATCATAATGACATCAAACATATTATAATTCAAAACAAAAATGAATTTATCAAATAAATTATAATAAAATTCATGTTTCCATACGCTACCTGAACTTTGCTACCCTTTTGCACCCAGTCCATAGAATGAAAAAGCCCACCCTTATCATGAGTGTCCAGCGTATAATCCTCAGTATGGAAGTCTCTTACAACAGGTACCTATACTTCCCATTTGTCTTGGGACACAAGTCAACTAGATGCTGGACACTTCATCAATTCGGCAGAGGAAATCACGACCCACATCTCAGTACCATATCCACTCACGGCCCGTGGACAGCTGTGTATTGGCTTACCATTCTTGGGATTAATGTAAATTTAATTGTGACAAAATCTTTCAACTTTTTAAATTATTCATTATGTTTTTATTGCCATGACATTCAACCCTCAATCAATAGCACCTTTGATAATGAATACATTCATTGCTACTTTTCCCAAAAGTTTCATTTGCAGATCATTAAAATACACAACCAAAACAGGAATGAAGACAATAATAGAGGGAGAAAGTTGCCCAAACCACCCAGGGCACCGACCCTGCTTGGTCACCTAGCCTGCAGAACAACAATTTTTGATTGGATTTTCTTACTTTTAGTATTGTGTTTTTCAAAATACTTTAGACGGTTAACCTGAAAATAAACTTTAAACATTAATCAGCCATTTTTCACGCATCTTTTTTCAGTTACTTTATTTTACTATCAACTTTAACTGGAATCAGTCAAATAAATAGGGGATTAACATTAAATTAAATTGGTTAATTTTGTGGCTAACTTTCCCAAGTATGTCGAACACTCAGTAAATGTTTGAAAACAATATTTGCCGAATATTATTAAAACGTAGGCCCAGATAGCACCAGCCAACTACTCTGAACTCATGGTACCAAACACGCCAAGAAATTTTTCATGCATTATCTATCTCTCATAGAGGGGTGTGGAGTTGGAAAGGAGGTCAGGAGCTAGGGACAGGAGAAGCAAGTGGGTGGTGGGTGGCAGGGGGTGAAGCAAAAGCTAGGCTGGGAAGTTGGTGGGAAATCGGCCATGTAGAGTGTGCAAGACCCCCAAAATGGGTTTGTGACCTTCAGAGGGATAATGGAAGAATGAGATGTCAGCGAGGCATGAGAAGGAAAAATCAAAGTCCTTATCCTTCCTTTCTTCCCTTTTACCCCTCCTCAACCCCCATGCTTCTCTAAGTTTTCAAAGGGATTCTGTACCCTCAAGCCAGCTATATGGCTTTTGCAAAGTATCCATTGTTTAAATGGTAGTCCTCAAATTCTTCTACATTGTATGTGAGCCACAGCTTTGTGATTTATAATGCAGCATTGTGGATGCTTGCATGAAAGCCATTGTTCATGCATCACCATTGGTAATAAAGTTTTTTTGTTTCTGCAGTGACTAGAAATAAATTACACAATTTAATGGTACAGGAAATGTCATCATATCATTTCTTTTGTCATACATTTAGATACCCTTTGAATAGGAACAACGATTTGCTACGTAAAAGCAAAAACATTGTGTAAACATGGTTAGTTGTAACAAAAGTCTACTGTATACCACATTAAACCCCCATCCATTGTAGTGGTGTAAATGCTAAATGGCATTCAGTCCATTTATTCTCCTACTTAGTAAACCTCACATAGAGCAAATAAAAAATTGTTACTTTGATAAGTGAATTTCTCAGTGAAAAAAAAATACAATAATTGACAGAATTAGCTCTGACATGACAAAAGTGACATCCATTGTTCCACATGGAAGTGTGATCAGCTGCATTTCATTCATTAATTACATAATTTTCAAGTAAGCAGTAAACTAAGATTATTTGCAGACATTGAGGTCACCTACTGAGAAATTAACAAAGACACAGATGCAGAAGTTTTATCATCAGACCTAAACAACATTCATTTATGGTGCCAGGAGTGGGGGCAAGAACTAAATCTTGGCTACCCCACCACCGTACCTTTCTTCCGCAAGCCAACACATGTGTTCCATACCTACACCATGGATGGAGTAAACACAATGTCTTCAGATAAAAATAAAAACCTTGGAATCACCTTAACTTCAGACATATGTATTAAACGCATGTACAAAGCATATGTGGCACAGCACTACAGAAACTAGGGATTATCAAGGATATACAGTGAAACCTCTGTTCACGGACACCTCTGACTTACGGACACCTCTGACTTAGGGACAGTATTCAATTCCCCGGCAGAAGGATATGCATTTGTATGAGGATCGAACCTCTAGTATACGGACACTCCCACTTACGGACACGGACACCTTGTTGGGCAAAATTTATCTCTTATGCGGACACCATCGCCATGGGTTTTCTGACCCATATCTCAAAAATGGAAAGTTTTTCCTCGAAAAATAGCGTTTATGAATAGCTGGGGGAAAGAGAACAGGGAAAATGGTCAAACTTGTGAAGATACAAGAATGCGCATATGGGGGAATGAACGAAAGGGTGTCCTGGAATGCATTCTTGGATATGCTAATCCCAAACGGAAGAGTACCCCGCCCAGACGCGCGTAGGACCCTCGAGCAAGCGGTTGCCTATGATTCGTACGCAGCAGTCTACAGATAACACAACTCGCAGAGGGGTAATAAACAAAAGGGTGTCTTGGAATGAATTCTTGGAAATGCTAATCCCAAACGAAGGATCACTTCAAGGAGGCCTTGGCCCCGAGGGTTGCGGGACACGGCCACGAAGGAGGCCTCGGTAAGACGCGCATTAAGAAGGTAAGAAGGTGACCGCTGCCCTCGAGCAATCGGCTGCCTATGATTCATACGCAGCCAATTACCAGCCGTCTTCTACTGTTGGATGTAGAACTTACAGATCATGCACTTTCAGTACCTTTCGAACCTCTCCAACTGTGCCACCTTGCCGTCACTTGTGCGTTTTGACAGTTCTGTTACTGTACTGTTTACGGTACTAGGGGGCATCTCGATTTTATTACGCGATGCCGAAGGGTAAAAGTCTTTCCTTACGAGAGAAAGTGCAGGTGTTGGAACTTGCGGATAAAGAAAAGAGTGGTGTCCGTAAATTAGCGGTTCATTTTGGTGTGAGTAAGACTCAAATCGCTGATATTCTGAAGCAGAAGGAGACCATCATGAAGTTGTGGACGGAAAATCATAATGAAACCGTTAAAAAAGTGATTCCTTCGAGAAACAAATTGGACGATGTTCTTTTCGAAAGGTTCACGAAAGTGAGGGCAAATAATTTGCCAGCCTCCGGACCACTTTTACAGGAAAAAGCGCTTGAAGTTGCAGAGGCACTGGGTATAGAGAACTTTAAGGCCTCGAATGGGTGGCTGGAAAAATTCCGTTTAAGACATAATATCGTGTTTAAAGCTGTGTGCGGGGAGGCTGCAGAGGTGTGCAAAGAAGGTGCTACGGAGTGGATTGAAAGGTTACCTGTGCTGCTTGAAAACTTCGAACCCAGGGACATCTACAATGCAGATGAAACAGGATTGTTTTTTAGAGCCTTACCTAACAAAACCCTGGCCCTAAATCAGAAAAATGCTCTGGAGGGAAGGCGTCTAAGGAGAGGCTGACGGTCTTACTTGGCGCAAACATGGAAGGTGATTTTCTGAGACCGCTGGTGATAGGAAAAGCTGAAAATCCAAGGTGCTTCAAAGGAGTGAGTAAAGGTAAACTACCCATTACGTGGAAATCAAATAAGAAGGCTTGGATGACTACAGAGATAATGACAGAGTGGTTGCAAAAACTCGATAAAAAAATTGGACAGGAAAAAAGAAAGATTTTGCTGTTTCTTGACAATGCTCCTTGCCATCCCGATTTAAAGTTAAAAAATATCAAATTAATTTTTTTCCCTCCAAACACTACAAGTGTATTACAACCAATGGACCAAGGCATCATTAAAAATTTCAAAGTCCTCTACAGACAGTTCATTTTTAAAAGCATGATTTCTCAAGTTGACCACGGGCATTCCCACACTCGTGTGGGGAAGTCGATAACTGTTCTTGATGCAATACTTTGGATTGATCGAGCGATCAAAAACATAAAATGTTCAACCGGTAATTGTTTTGTTAAATCGGGGTTTTTAAAAATTGAATTATCACCAGAGGTGGAAGAAATGTTACAGATGGCTTGCAGTTGGACATTTTGTTAAATGATGCTGGCGAAAGTACTGAATATGTGAGCATTGATTCTAATTTGTTAACCGTGGACCACGAGGTTGACATGGATGAAATTATTAAAAGTACTCTTGATGAAGGAGAAATCAGTCAAAGTGATGACAGTGAGCCTGAGCCTTTAGTGGAAGAGATGCTTGTGGTATCGTATGCCGGTGCGTTGCATCAAATTGAACTGTTAAAAAATGTTGCATTTCAAAAGGCAACAGCGAGGCATTAAGTAGCCTTATTGATGTACAGTTAAATTTTGAAAAAGAATTTGTTACAAAAAGAAATAAACAAACCAAAATCAATGATTTCTTTACGCCTAAGTGAGCTTCATGTTTGTATGTATACATATTAAAATGTGTAAATGCTTCGAGAATTTTAAATATAAATGAGGAAATGCATTACGTTATTTTATTATTTCCAAATTATTTTTAATTATTCAGAAGTGATATTTGAAATAAAAGGATTTCTTTCAGCTGCCTTAAATTCCTACAGTATAATATTTTCGTGGTAAAATAAAGTGTAAAAATTATGTTTTCTTAGGGTCACCTCCAACTTACGGACACCTCTCACTTACGGACACATTTTCTAGGACCGTTACTGTCCGTAAGTGAGAGGTTTCACTGTATTAGGATGATCCCTGAATAAAAAAGTGAAAGAGAGATGCTATTTCAAACTGGTTAGGCCATAACTCGACTGTGCCAGGAGTATTTGGGACCCCAGACAGAAAGATATAACCCAAAAAATAAATAAAACATAATAGAAAGCTGTGCACTTCATTAAAAACTGCTAAGGGCAAACACAGTGTTTCACAGCTTTTAGAGGGATTAGGTCGGGAGCCACTAGAGACTCAGAGGCAAAGTACAAGACTTAGTTTGCTTGAGAAATTCAGAACACACGTGTTTCAGAGAGACTCAGAGAATATCATTTTGATGCCACACTATATCTCTAGGTTCTACAGAAATGATAAAATAAGAGAGATTCAGAGCCAAAAAGATACAAAAATTCGTTCTTTCTGCACACAATACGCGACCACAATAAAAATTGAGCTCCACTCAAAACACAACCAAAATACACTTCACCAATTCACATCCCAAAAGCTGATCCTTCAAACTTTCACGCAGCTGGTCTCCTGACACCCCACACCCATGCCACATCTTGTAGGGAACATGTATACGTACTTCTGCTAAAGATTATAAATGATTACCTGAGCTGCATGACACCCTTCCACCAATCAATTCAAAGCCACGCTGCATGGCAAAGGACATCCAGTAACACACTTGGAACCTGTGCAGGGAGAGGGAGAGGTGGATCCGTCGATAGTGACGGCTCAGCTGTGGCTTTCTTGGGCGCAGATTTCTGAAGAGAGGCCCTCTTCGAGTGGGGCGTGTGACTCCAGAGAGTATGAGCTTGAGGTTCTCAAACCACCTAAAAATGACACAGCAAACAACGATTGAGAGATGAGCTAGAGTACCAAGACATAAAACACTAAAACATGCCATTATTCTAGAGGATACACAGAGGTTACATAGATAACCCTTAAGTTCGGATGAAGAGATACAAAGAGCTCACTCTTTCCTCTCTCAAAGATGAGCACACACCATATTTCCTAGCCCATTGGATACAGTGTGATTTAATGAGAGGATATTAGAAGAAAAAATAATCCACATCTGTTAATTTCAACAATATATAGGAAGAAAACAAGATCATTAACTTCCAAAATTAGCAACTGTATTAAGTTATTCAACATGGAATCCCAAAAACAAATGAGTGTAATAGAGTGTGATATGATCTTGCTGCCACAAGGAAGTTGGTATTAAGTAGAGATATGGGCACCTCCTCAGGCAAAACAAAATTGAATGTTTGAAATCATAGCTTTATCCTTGGACCATAGGTTATCGGCCAATAGTGAAATGCATTTTTAATAAAAAAGCATGTCTTTCTTTCTCAAAATTGACCAGAAAATTTCTCCAAATCTGATGACAAACCAGTGATTTGACTTTTCCAAAATCCGGAGAATTTGGTGGCCATCAACATTCACTGCATTGCAGATTGTAAGCGGCTGACATGTAACCAGCTATTATTGCAACACCAAAACTACTTACGTGACAAATGGCATGTATTGAGGAATACTTATCAGCCAGGCATGGATGTAGGAGACTCCTTTTTAGATTGAAAAGAGGGAGTAGTTATGTTAATTTTTGTTTTTTTTAGCAGATAGGTAGCTGTAAAAAATAATATCAGCTTTGATTCCAAGTTACGGTGGATTATTAGTAAGGCAATTCCACTCATTTGATGTAGGCTTGAATTAGCCATTTAGGTACCCAAGAACCATTTGAAAGGAGGATGCTACCTTGACGATTGCTGGAATTCATTAGCAAATTTTTCTGCAGTTTTTTTCAGCATTTGCCATTAGTGAAGGGAGAAACAAGTTTACCTATTAGTGATTCCATCTCGGAATCCATCTCTTCAATAGAATAATTTTATTCTAGTTCATTTTTAAGGATAAAACCACAGTGGATAACACATTACTGACAAAAGGTAAAAGCTGATGAAGGCAGAAACATAATTCAAAGCATAAAATCTGCCAGCGATTTAGGTACCTTCACAGGCTAACGGATCATGGCTAATCCTTAATGGCCAAAGCAATACTAGAACACCTTTAATCTCTTTTCCAATGATACCGACACATTTATGCAGGCATGTAAATTCAAACCAAGAATAGACCGTTACAAGCCACATTAATATCTTCCATCCCTCCCTGGAATAGGAACTGGAATGACATTATCACCTACCTCAAAGTGCTCCCATAGAGGAGAACAACTGGCCCATCAATCTCTGCTCCACCACCTGATCCAACGACTGGCTTTGTTTCCAATGAAATACTTAGATTGACATTTTGTGATCTGAAGGCACGGAAAGAATCATGCTCCTAAAAAAAATATCGAGATCAATGAAGGGACATTAATATTTACTTGGTTAATATATTATGACAGACACATTCACTTTCTTTAAATTTATATTGAAAAACTAAATTTCTCAACTGCACTCCCCAACTAAGAAGATTTAACTCACCAGATAAACAGAATACAAAGGAAGTTGTAGAGAAAGAAGAAACATTTTGAGCAATCTAACTGTAAGGCTTGGAGAACTACACTTGCAATGATTTCATGTAAAGAAAATTTACCTAGAATTGCTTCCCCCGTTTCTGCAGTTCATTTCTTAACTAAGCCCAAAATCAACCATATAAGGTATCTTTGTATTGTTGTTCACTGCCACACATGTTGTAAAAATTGGTGGATAATGGTAAAGACCAAAATGAATGCAGTACATAAACATACTAATAAACCACATTCCAGATATTATAGTATAATATTCAAACTGATAAGTTTGAATATTATACTAAGTAACACTGAAGCATTTAAGTTGATTATAAATAAACATAGTAACAACTGTGAATTATTTTTACATTCAAATCTGATTTCAAAATTTTTTGAGCAAACTTTGACATGAATTTTGATGGTACAAATGACATCACTTGAATTTCATGATATGAGAAAATACACTCTTAGAATACACAGGTGAGCACAAACAGTAGGCCATGCAAAAAATAAAATTTGAGAGAGTAAGTTACCTGGTTGCTAGAGTACTCAGGTAATCGATCTGGAGCACAAGGCAGGACAGAATGGTGGTCCTTAGGGTCAGCAAGACAGACCCAACCAAGCTTGAGAGTCAGGCGGAGATTAGGAAGATGGAGGAGTCTGCAATCATCATACTTGGAAGCTGTACGCACGTACACATCAAGGTCCCCTTTGAACACAAATTTTGCTGAAAAAGTAAGATAATCAATGAGATCTTAAGTAACTAATTTACAATGATGATTTTATAAATTTCAGTAACGCACCCTGGGAAAATGGTGGCTAACATCTATGGATGGTGATTAGCTTTACTGTATAAAGTAAATGAACTGTAATTTTCTTCCGTCTCAGGAAATTACTCACATTGAAAATGTAAGTTAGCATCATTACTTTGTCATTTAGATAATTTCTTAAATATTTCCATCATCCAAATAACAAAAGAGTAAACTCCTTGTGAAAGGTTTAATGAAATATTTCTCGGGAAGGTGGATGAGGGCACTAATTAAAGAAGAGCTTTTCTCACTTGTAAAATGCTACCAGCAATATTCCTCTTGCTTGTATACTGAAAATGATCTTGCTTCCTGGGTTAAAATATTATTCCATAAATGTAAGTTTTCTTCTAAACCTTAGACCGTACATTCTGTTTCAAACTTGCATATCAAATCAATGTCACATTCTTTAATTCTTAAGAATAATCTTTCTCATCACTAGCTCAAGTATTTATTTCTTAGAATCACTTCTTCAAGGACTGCTAGGTCACCTGTTAACCATAGAATGAAGCTGAAAATTCTAAACTTAATCTGAGCCAGGAGTCACAAACCTCTTGTCTATCTGTGTGAATAAAAAATTACTACCCTACCTCGCTGATTCCCATTAAATTTCATCTGGGATATGAAGAAATATTTGTCATGAGAAATGAGTCTAAAAAAAGTTAATTTATTATTGTCCTTATAGGAAGCCACGATTAATGAGGTCATTAGAAATATGAAAACCATTGAAAAATAAATTAATAATACTACTTCTTTGATGCTCTGAGTAAGGAAGCAAAATGCATTATATTCAGGGTCTGAGAACATAGATAGCACCTCACCTGCTGAAAATCGGTAGTTGTCTATGCTAAGTGGAGAATGAAGACTTGTGATAAGCCATCAAAAATAATGCACACTTAGGGAGTGCTAGTAAAAAATGTTGGCATAAATTAGTTCTTAAGGATCATTTTACTATTTTACCATAAAAATGAAAGCAATGTTTCATTTGCTACCATTACTATTATGTGCATGGATGGGTACAGTGCCACCCAACCACAATATACTGCCAAGTATCAAAATTTAATGATTGTTAAATATATAATTGTTAAGCAAGGTATGATGACTCTGACTCAAACTATGATTCCAGGATATCAGAATGAAAATACTGACTCAGACATAAGTCATGAGATTGAAGAAGGTTAAAGTCCATTCATTCATGAGATGTGTGCAAGCATAAATTTTTCAACAAAAAAATTAGTGATTGAATTACTAACGAGTACACATTTTCATCAGGGGAAGTGGGTATGATATATGCTACAATAAAATAGCTATTGGGTGGTAAGAGAAAGGAACAGTCCCGAAGACTATGAATTAAGCAGGTAGCAAAGTTAGTCGAGCAAAAAGATATTCAAGATAGGTGGAGTGATGTGGAAAAGCTATCTGACAGCAATAGCACACCAATTAACCTAGATAGAGAGGAAGAGGGATTACTAGATGAGGATAACCTTGAACCATAGATACTCAACAGTGAAATCATTAAAAGAGATGAAGGCATAAGTAGCCATGGGAGCAGATAACATACCCACCAGAGCCATACCTAAACAATTTAGGCAATGAAGGTAGACACACTTTTTTCGAACATATTCATAGGAACTATGAAGAAGGAGTATGGCCAGAGAAGTTTGAGAAAACAGACTCAATTCCAATTTCAAAAAAGATTAAAGCAACAGAATGCAAGGAGAATAGAACACTTAGCTTGATATCACACACAACCAAAGTTTTACTAAGAATAATTAATTATAGGTACGAGAGAAGGGCAAAACACTTCTTGGTGAAGACCAGTTGGAGTTCCAGAAAGGAAGGTCTACTCATAATGCAATACTGCTGATGAGGACATTTATAGAAAGAAACATAAGAGTATCATCAGGATATTTTAGTTTGCTTTGTGGACTTAGAAAAGGAATTTGACAGAGTAAATAAGGAAAAACGAATACAGACTCTCGGGAAAATAGGAATAGATTGGTGAGACAGAAGACTAAGCCAAAACTTATACAAGGCACAAAGGGCACAGGTGAGGGTAGCTGACAGCAAATCAGGGTGGGCAGCTATAAGGAGTGCGATATGGAGGGGGTGCCCACTGTTGCCTTAGCTACTTAATATTTATTCACAGTAAATGGTAGGAGAGGCATGGGAAGAACTAAATGTGGGAATTTAAGCCGGAGACCAGCTTAATAAGTCTCTTATTTTCAAAGACAACTAGGCATTGGTTAATCCATCTTAGAAGGGATTGCAAGCTTTAGTAGCTACTTTATAAATTCAGTGTGGGAAATATGAATGAAGATTAATCATAGAAAAATAAAAGTAATGAGATTCTCAAGGACAAAGAAAGCAAAGCTGGTCATAAAAGTAAGAGGACAAAAATTGGAGTAAGTAGAGCATTTTCAGTGTTAGGGTAGAATGTTATAATAAAATGGGTCTTTTACCAAAGACATAAGGAGGAGAATAGTGTCAGCTAGGGAAATATGTAGTGATAAAATGGAGCTGATGACAGGGGCCTTGGGTAAGGATGTGAAGATAAGGCAAGTGAAGAGCTTGATGTGGAGTGTGGCACTGTATGGGGTAGAAACAAGGACCCTGAGAAATGAGGACAAGAAGAGGCAGTAGGCATTTGATATATGGCTATGGAGGGGGAAGGAGAAGATACAGCGGATGAAAAGGATGACAAATGAAAAAGAGCTTATTATGGTAGGCAAGGAAAGGAAACTTCTGAATGAAATCCAGAATAGATGGAGAAAGAAATATATGGCGGTGGATTGCCAGAGGGAAGGAGGATGGGCAAGCTGGGAAGGTGAAGAAAGAGAATAGGTTTTATGGACGGATGAAGAAGGGTGAATCATATGCTGAGAGGATAAAGTAAAAAAAAACTGAGGTAAATAAGGCACTCCAGGTGTAGAAAATCAGGAGAAGTTCTTCTGAGTTTCAATATATCCTACCTTTAACAAGTAGAATACTAGAAAAATAAAAAAAATACAAAACATATTTTCAAAGCTAAAGCATTAGCAGTACAGAGTACTGTTATAGACTAAGACAAATAGCTTTAATTTTTGTGATGATGAGAATTTCTTTTTTGTAGTAAAAAATCTAAGTATCGAAGTAGAGACAATTCATAATTATTTAGTTTATTTTTGATTTTGAACATGCGTTGGAATGTAAACAACAAAAACTTAGGAAAAGTCAGCTTGACAGCATCTCTCCACATAATGATGGCAGTGATCTTAACAGTGTAAATTATTTTAAATTTCTTGGAATCCATGTCGAGTCAAATTTAAAATGGGATGTACATATTGACTCTTTATGCAAAAAAACTAAATACTGTGTTCTACTCTATGTCCATCTTAAAATATACAGTAAGTAATGAGCTGAAGATGCTTTATTATGGTCTGTTCTATTCTAGAATATCATATGGCATTCTACTGTGGGGCTCTTCTCCCAAGCTACATAGTGTTTTCATTATTCAAAAAAAATTGATGAGAGTAATGCTCAAAAAATATCGACGAGCTCATTGCAGACCTCTATTTAAAAATCAGTGTATATTAACAGTGCCTTGTATTTATATATACCACTCTGTAATTTACGCAAAGCAACACCTTGGTGATCTTGTAAAAAGTCATAGTATACATGGCTATAACACCAGAAGATGAAATGACCTACATGTGACCCAAAAAAATTTCACTAAGACCTCCAAAGGACCCTGTGCAATGTGCACCAAACTCTACAATCACTTGCCTGCTTCTTTGAAAAATGAAGAGAGAGAACCGGTGTTTAAGAAACTGATATTCAACTATCTTGCTGAAAAGTGTTTTTACAATATAAATTAATACTTGAATTCATAAGTGTTGTGCTTTATCTATGTAATTGTTTCTGTTGTATATGTATTTCTTCTTTTATATTTTCATATTTCACGTGTCCTATACACTTGCCAAGTATGTATCATACAGTATATTGTGTCGTTTGGACAAAATAAATATTCTAATTCTTATTCTTATTCATAAAATACCTAAATCTGATTGACCAAGTTACGATTTTCTCACAGCCCTTGAAGTAAAAATATTCCCACCATAAGAAGCTTGAGTCACTAACTTCCTAAGCATGATGGGAATTCTACATCATTAAGATATGCAAAGGACAATTCTTTTATCCAACAAAAAGTGATCAAGGGAATCGGAGAACCCCCATAAGTTTCTTTGTCTTTATCACTATCTACAGGAACAAGAATTTAATGACAGCATTAAAAAACACCAACATGAACACAAAGTTTCAATTATCAACCCATTATTTTTTCGAAACACTAAGCATAAAACAAGGAAATGGCACAAACCACCTTATTCTAACAGACTGTTGTTGTCATTAGCATGATCCTAACCAATAAATATTTACCCCAGAAACTATTACATCTCACAAACTTTGATCACATGAGTAGGGATGTATCATTGATGTAGAGGCAATACAGTTTTCACAAATCATTCCACCACATAACACGATATGGAACAAATTAGCAACAAAGGGGAAGATTTCCACTGAACTCTTGGTATCTGAAGCACAGCATTACCATTAGTCCAATCCATAACAACATCAGTCCAGGTGACTTCCATCTCTTCAGTGGTATTATAGGGATCTAGTGAGGCATGAAGAAAGACAGTAAGTTGCTGAACACTCATGGTAAGCCTTCCATGCAGGATAAGTCTAGCTTTATCCCAAAATGGAAGGGGTCGACTAGGATCTCTGGAAGGACTTATTATCTTCTCAAAACCTGTAAATTAAGATATTTCATTATTAGAGCTGCTGAAATATGATGGATAATAGTATCTTCAGTCATGCCATTATAGTAAATTCATGCACTGTAAATTTCAGCGAAATTTTCCCAATGCTGCCTACCCGAATCCCTTTACTACTCCTCACCCTTGAGACAAACTATAAAGAGAACTAATAAGTATGAAATCGTTTCAGGCTTTACTTGGTGGAAATGTGATATATCCATGATAAAATATAACAACAATAGTAATATCCACACTTTAATGTACTACTTCAACACCGACCATGGTTTCAACATACTATGTCATTATCAAGATGATGGGACAGACACTCTCACATGTATTTATACCAGAGCCAAGGTAGGAGGAGGGGGTATATGGAAGAGACGTGGGGGGGAGGAGGGGGAAGTGGAAGGGGGAAATAACAAATTTGGGTGAATATATGGGGCCGATGACGTAAAACGGAATCCGTTGCTAACTATGAACCCAGACCAGTGAAAGATCAAATGTCTTGGTTTGACAGCATGGTATACCATACAGCTGAGGTGAAATGTCTAAAGGAATTTAGTCCACCAGTGGGGAAACTTTGCATAGCAGATTGTAATACAACAGACAGTTGTTAAAGCCTAATGAACCATGGCTATAAAAAGGAGAGCAGAGAGTAAGATGAAGAAGTTATCTAGATAAAGCAATGAACTGGAGTAGAAGCTATGAGTGATCCAATGCTTCGAAATGGCCAGCATCAGAGTTATATTGCGTACAAATTTTTACCCTCCAATTCAACACTTCATAGTATTATTCTGAAAAAATACTAAGTAAAAACTGCAGGGCTCTAAGAGCATCTTTTTTATTCACAAACCGATAGTGACTTCACAACAACTGCCTTAACACTAAAACACTCCTTTGTCATTTTCAAGCAAAACTCCTACACACAAATCCTACAGCATCTCCGATGGCATCAATTCTTTCCTTCTGCAGGATTAATTATGTAGGAAAATGATTGCTATAACCTCCTACCTCATCACACACCCACACTTCTCCCATGATTGGTGGCAGAGTAAACCCATTTGCTACTCACTTTTTGAGGAATATTTGATTTCGGTCCATATATTTGATATCTTGCCTTAAAATGGGAAGCTGCTCCATTGGTTAAAAAAACTTCAGAACTTAAGTCCCGAGCACAACTGTGAATTATTTCTTGCATTGGCACATTTATTACACTAAGCGCATGCACACTGTCATGTATTAACTCATCACAGAACTATGCATACCATTTATCATTCTATCAGAGTAGATTTAAGGCATTCATAATAAGTTATTGTTTTAATTGGAGTGAATAATCTAAGAGCGTAAATATTTGAAATTATTTACGGTAAGTGATTCAACATGGAGCTAATATAAAAATAACAATTTCTCATCATTAGTCATTCATCGAAGATAACTCATAACCACTAACTAAAACTAAACCATGAATTTTTAACTCTTTGAGAACAAAATGACTCCATTAAGAATGAAACATTACAAATATCACAGGACCTATGCACCATATCCCAACTTTGCTTGCATTTATATTATGTGAACTTTAAAAAAGCTAGCATTCAAATCATTAAAAATCTAGCAACAAAAATACTATTCACACTCTTCACATTGGCTTAGTGTTCAATATTATAAGTATATTTTAGCATTTTTTTAAATGTGTTATCTGATACAATCATTCTTCAAGTTTAGCAAAAAAGGCAATTTTGCATTTTTTGAATGAATGCATTATTAAACAGCAACATTTCTGGAGGTGATAATAAATACTCCAGAGCTACCATGTCTAAGTACAACATCTTGACTAATTTTCAATCTTCATCCACTTTTCTTAGCTGCAAAAATGTAAAATTTGACACTTTTTTGTATGAATTTTAAACAATTTGTAAATTTATATCAGCCTCCCTCTTATTAATTCTATGACATGGACTAAAGTTCTAGGATATAATATACATAACAAGAAAAAATGCAATGCTTTAGTCTCATTCCAGGCCAAATTAGAGGCATTTGAAAATTAGCAATTTTTAAGCAGCCCAATAAAATGGCCATATTACAATTTTATACATAGCATTAAGTTCATTAAAAATAAACATAGACAGATAAAGATAGCAAATCATTGGGTCTCGCTCTTTTCTTTCACATACATTTTTTTGGGATAATCCATGATGGTAACCTGGCACCCCTTGCATGATTCGAGGAGCAAAAGTCCAGGAAATTTTCCCTTGTTATTATTGCAAAATAATATGACAAAATACAAAAATTTGCAAAGAAAAAAAATAGCAACACCACACATGAAGCACATAGCACAGTAGTCTGTGTAAAGCAGAATAGAAGAGAAAATAAAGCACAATCCTATGCCAGCATGTAATTTTGCTACAGCCTGCAACAGACCCAAGGATGTGACATTAAAAGACAAATTTACATTTATTTCCCTTAGACTTCACAAATCCTAGATATCCTAAAACTAAATCCACCCCATAAGCTTATGTAATTTGTAGGACACTTTAACTGCACCTGATGCAATTAAGTTTTACTTTCACACAATAATGGCTTAATCACAACAGCTATTGATGGGCAAAAAAAACTATCATTGATGACAAAAGTATATTTCCTGCCCATTCACTAGTGTATTAACGAGAAAATACAAGTACATACATCCATATTTTGTTAATTTCAGCAGGTATTTTTTGCCTCAACACTGGTACATTTAGAGAAGCATCCTTCCCTAAAATATAAAATTGAAGCCATCATTTTAGAAATTTTATTCATTCTATCAGGCAAGTGCATTTTCAGAGAATCATCTCATCCAGTTGCTCTTCGTGGGACGGATCATCAGCCACAACACTACAAGACACTTCTTTCTTAATGTCAGATGTTGAACAAATTAAATTTTTAAATTAAAGTTTAAATTCTCCAGTTCTTCCTTTTTTTGGGACAATTTGACCTTCCTAATAGAGAATGGTTTAATAAGATCACTAGCAATGTTCACAGGTTGGAATTACTCTCCACCCACTCCTCAGAATATTCTTAGTACGATTTCCCCAAATCCCAACTTAAGTGAGGAGGGAGTTTGCTCCTTAAACCCAGTTATAATAATAAGAAAAGTCAACACTTTAAGAAAACTTCAAGCGAAACAAATATCAAGTCAAATGCAGCTGTCCATCATAGCTAAAGTGACAAAGTTTAGAGTCCTGGGTAAGAGATTCCCTACTTATAAAATTGTCATTGACCTCCATTCCTGAACTTCTGACTCACAGATTTCAAATTACATTGATCTTTTGCATGAGAGCCTCCATTATTCTGCATGACCTTGCCCATGTAGATCCAGTCTTACTAGTCACAGCTTAGCCGTGTCTTAACATTACTGTAACTGTAGTTTTTTACAGATTATACCTTTGGGATGAACATAAAACTACTATTTCAGGAACATTCAACAATTCTAAGATCAGATTTCCTGCTCCTGATCTGCAAGAGTTCCAAAATGCCAGAAATTCTAATCTCAGCTATAAGAAACCACAAAAAATAGATTCTGATTTCCACAACTTTTTACAGGTTGGTAAAACAATATTCAAACTCTTTTCTTAACCTTTCTTGATGGAACCAAGAGTGCAGTACAACTTCTTGTCACTGAAGTCATATCAACTAATTAACTATTGCATCAAATTTCAAAGAGTAAATATATTATCAGAGACACCCATCTTTTCAGGAGAAGCAGTAAAATTGCATAAGCCAGTCCATGCATTTAGAAACAATAAGAATGTGAAATTTGACAGACTATTCTGCCAATCTGTAGCTGATATCTAGAAGTAGGGCAGCACAATCACCCACATAAATGTTGCTAAAACACTCTGCTTTCACTTTATGCGTCAATGCTCTAACGGGCAAGCGTTAATTTCATCAAATACAATTCCTTCAGCTATAATTAGAAGCATTTGTCTGAAATCTCCTGCCAGTAAGACAACCAAGCCCCCCATAGGTCAGTCATCATCTTGCAAATCTTAAAATATTTACTAATTCCTATGCTTTTCAAAAGGGAGTAAACTAAAAGAAATCTGGGGGAAAGTATCCAACTGAATTGTATTTCACCAACAATCTAGGAGGGCCCAATTTTCAGTCCTGGAGGCCCCAGGGCTTTTGTCAAATAACCTAAGTCTTTCTTACACCTAACATGTACTTATACACTAACAAAATCAACCGCTCATTACTTCATTCATTCTGAGGATAAATAGACAGCAGCAATTCAAGGATCTAAAGCCCATTGGAACCCCAACCAATCCTTATCAGCTCTAGGACTGCATTTCGGTTTAATACCTGTTAAATGTACGTTTCTAACACTGTGAAAAACTTGAATAACTGAAATATCACACATTATAATTGGCCCAAATTATACAACACAATGTGGCATGCTAAATGCAGATACACCGTACAAGCCTTAAATTTCACATGAAGAGATGGGAGTCTAAGATTGATCATTTGATAAAATGTACTGTATTTGACGGCATATAAGACACCCCTATTTTGACAGGCACATCGAAAGGAAAAATTTGACTATGGATTATCATTTCATATTTTAGAAATTAGGTAAATTACAAAGAGCAAGATCAATTTGTAATGAAAAAAATTTACTTGAATGAACCTTGAATGCCTAAGTGACACTTTCAACGCTGGTATGACAAGCTAATGTCAGTCAGAGTATTTTGAGGATGGGTTGGTAGCATCAGGGTTAACATTAGCCTTGGGAAAGGTTCACCTTCACTTATAAGACCTGAGAATGATTTTTTGATCCATTATTCTAGAAAAAAGGTTTGTTTTATATGCCGTCAAATATGGTAAGTTGTATTTTACCAAGACGAAATTTACCCATTCCTCAGGTTTCCAAGGATATGAGCTAATGTGAAATCGGGGAGAAATCAATAATTTTGGAATTGAAAACATGTATGTTTAGCAAAATCAAAGAATACAGCAACTTTGATTGCAAAAATCAAAAATCTCATTCTTTCAACCAATTGAGAATGGAAATTTAAATTGTATGAACATTGAAACTCAGGTCAGAAGTAAATTATATCAATTAGGGATCTTTCACATTATATTTTTTCACTATGCACAAATTCCACTCTATTTCACAAGAATCTTCAGATTTTATAAACAAAGAATCCTCTGCACTGATTTCATTGCTTTTCTAATGAGAGTAAAATATAGAGTCAAATTTTGGGGCTCCTTAGGCCACAAGGCCTTTTAGCAATTATTCATAGCCTATATTGGAGTTATTTTCTCTCTAGAAAACAAAAAAACTTCTCTAGTACAACACAAAAAAGTCTCTAGCCCCTTTGGTTTTGGAGTTACACAAATACATTTTCAAATATGTATATGTATTAGTAAGATAAATAACATAACTCAATCACTAATACATACTCAAGTTGCATTGGGCAATGACTGGCTCCCAGCATGGGCCAAAAGCATAGCGAAACTGCTCCACATCACAGCTGAAGTCGTGATAGAATTTGAGTGAAGTCATTCCACGTTCAATAACAGCTGTTTTACCTCCACCAAGATCAACAATGCAAGTTCTTCTGGCTGCAATTTCAGATAATGAAACACAAATTACAACAGTAGTCCAAATAATGCCTCTTCCCAAATGCATCCTACCTAGACCCTTCCCCAGCAGCAGAGAAAGTTGCCACAATGTTGTGGCAACTTTCTTCTTTCAAAAGTTACATTGTAACGTTAACGTTGCCACAACGTTGTGTGCACGTTTAATGGCAACATTACTTTTCGACATTGTAGCAACATCAAGTAACTTTGCTATATGCAGTATTAATTTTGAATTCCCTTAATATATATCATTAGATTAATTATTCCTCTATCCATTTAAGCCATAGAACACTTGTGTGCAGGAGATATTTTTTGGTCGTAAAGTACCAATTTTGACCTTAGAAAAATTTTCTGCCTCTACTACGCTACTTTGACCTTAGAAAAATTTCCTGCCCCTACTAACCGTGTACACGGGGTACATGTTTTCATTCGATAAATAGGATTGTTTCGATTCTGTCATACGTTGTCGATCCAGTTGATCTTTCTACCACTATCGACCTGACCAGCCATTTCTGTGGAACTCTTCCTGGACCATGGTGTTGTACCATCGTGTGTGGTTGTGTTATGATCTGCCGATATTTTCTCCATCTGCATATATTGACCTCTGCCTGCTTTAACATTTTTGGACATCTCCTTCCCACGCCTATAATATAATGTTGGACCCGCGCCCGCCTGGATTACTGTTTTCTACCTGACCAACGTTATTTACCCACGCCCGTCTGGACCACGATTTTGTTTTCATTTAGATATCCAACTGCCGTTTATAATTTACCCTCGCCCACCTGGACTACGATTTTGTTTTCATTTTATTTGATTTTATTTTTATTTATCTTCACTAACCAGAATACAGCACGTGCTAATTTACGCCGAATATTACGGAATGGATAACAGTAACAATGGATGAGACACAAACACCCATGTCCTGGGCAGATAATATTCTACCAAGGTAGCAGTGAAGCAATGTTTCGGTATTCCTTGAGAAATTTCTAGCTAAATTAGCGCGGTAGCGGTTCGTGAGTAAATGACAACATGGTACCTACTTCCCCTCTTGCCCCTCCACTGGCTGGGCGAGGAACACGGAGCAAAATGAAGGATAATTAAATTTTGAAATAAAATAGGAGGGTAATATACTAGTGTTTTCTTTTATATATCCGCTATATGGGCTTTCATGCGGTGCCAACGACATTTTAAAATATCTCATAAGCCTTCAAATAACGAAAATAGCAGAGTTGCAAACAATAAACAAAATCCGATATTATTTAGATGTTTACAACATTCTAATTTGACATTATTACTCTCATTAGTCATAAATTTACGTATATCAAAATTCTTGTGAATACAATAGTAATTTTCTTAGTTACGAAAGTAAGAAGTGGAGCTACCGTTTTAGGACCGGCAAAAAGCGTACCTTTTTTCAAACAAGCTCTAATAAAAATATTTAAACAGTAGCAAAAAATTGCAAAATATACTAATTGAATGGGCATATAAATGCTCTTTGAGGTGCAGTTTACTGTGTTTCAATAGGTTTAATGGTTACTGAGATATAACATCTCAAACTCTGGTATCTCGACTTTTTGCATGGACAGTAAGTAGTTGGAAAACATACGTAGTAGTTCATTATGTATGCTCAGGGAAGCATTCAAGCATTTTATGCTAAGTTTAAAATGTGGAGTATCACAAAACAGGTCAAAACTTTATTTTAAACTTCACATAAAAACTTTTCATTTAAATATTAACTTACCTTTTAGCCAACAAGTTCAAATGAAGTACAAAATCTGTCAAAACTCTTCACAAAAACAATTTTAGAAATGTTATTTGAAACTTTATGACCCATAGAAACACTCCCCTGTCTTATTAAGTATTGCATCATGAATATACCTCTTTGACTAACTATGGAGATTAAGGATTTGGGCACAATATTTACACAGTCACTGATATTTGACAAACACATTGATACCATTGCAAAAGAGCTAATAAAATGTTGGGGTTCATAACCAGATTCACCAGAGACATCTTTGATGCAGCTGCATAAAATCACTGTTCACCACACGTGTCTTACTAATTTTGGAGTATGGCTGCACTGTGTGGTCACCATTTTATGAATGTCATATTAACAGGCTTGAAAAGATTCAAAGTCATTTTATAAGGCTGTGCATATGCAAATTTGGTGCTGACTTCAACAAAATCTCTTACCCTGATGCATACAAGGACTTGGGAATTTCAGTTTTATCTTCCCGGCACTTCATGGCAGATATAATGTTCTTATACAAATTATTGAATAATAGTGTCTCTAGTTCTGAACTTTTAGAATGTTTCCTTACAAACTCATGTTACCAGAAACAAGTCATTATTTCAGAGAATATTTCATAGACGCAACTACATGTACCATAGCCCTATAGTTAGAACTTTGGGGGAAGGAAATGAACTTCCTCCAGAAATTGATATTTTTTCCATGACGGCTACGCAATTTAAGCAATGCTTGAGATACTGTATAAAATTGATACGAAATGTTTTTTCTTTTTATTTTTTCTCTTGCTCATAATCATCCATTGATGCGAAATGTAATGTATTCTTTGCTTACAACTTGATTTCCTTGATGTTTTTATTTATTTTTTTGTTCAATTGGTAGATTCGGGCACATGTGCAAAACATGTACTTATGTATTTTGTGCAGTAACTAAATAAATTAATTCACCCAGCATTGAGAGCAGGATAAGGTTTCTTTTCCAATTGAAAGATATTCCTCCTCCTCTTCCAGTATCCCCTCAGGACACACAGGCTTCAACCTGTTCTAACAGGGCTCACTAAGTAATATCTCAAGTGGCAGAATCAGGCTTATCATTAACTCAAGGAGTAAAACCAAATGAAAATTATCTCCATAGGTATATAAAATGCTCCAAACCACCTAATACTTGGCCTTTAAAGTAATCCAGGTCATACCTTGATGCATTTTCTACACGAAACTGAATAATATCAAAGATAAAGTCTTTAAAGAAACATTAATGCTAATATTTTACTTATTACCTGTTGAGAATCTCATTATGGAAATCAGTTTATATTATACATATGTTCATGCACTAAGTGGCATAACAAGGCCGCCCGGGGTTCTGGTGCAAGATGATGGCAAGGGGTCACCTTCGCCAACCCTCCTTAAAACTAATATTTATTATACCTCTAATTTGCAACAAAGTAAAAAACCACTGAATAGTCAGTATTAAAAACACAAATAAATACAAAGCTATTATTTTTACGTAAATATTACAGAAATAATTAATTATGATCATAAAATGTAGATTGATATGAAACATGCAGACAAAAGTTTTATATATTAATACATAATTTAGTTTCAAACTCTTTCTTAGCCTTTTCATTTGCCAATTTGTTTATCACCCTGCTCAAATCCATTTCATAATGATCCTAACAGGGATTTAGGTTCGAGTTTGTTGATTTGTTAAGGGAGTGAGTGAATGATTACTGGTATATTATAGATTTGATTTAATCATTTAGTTGTTAAATCTCAAGAAACAGAGAAGTCACAATGAGCCTTCAAAGATAGTAGAGCCCCAGTGCTTTGCAACAAGCTGAACAGTGGTAGTTATGCCAATGAACGCACTTCATCCGCCAAAGAATGCACTTCAAATGCAATTCAATGATATCCAAAGCGAAGCAGTTTTGAAAGAATTTAAACACTGCTTGTCAATGGTGGCCTGAACATTCACTAACTTTATCAAAAGTCCTTAATACAGGCAGACACCAGGTATACAAAAACAACTTGATACCCAAGCCATTGATGCACCAACCAGTTTAAGAATCACCATAAGAGCTACTTCACAGGGTACAATTGTGTGATCAAGAAATTACACCCTTGGATTCAGATAAGCAGTCATGAAACTTTAAGTAATTATTACTTTAATAATATACTCCAGGAATCCATAAATTTGAAAAGTACATCATAAGGCAACTTTTACAAATACCACAAATAAAATCACACACACGACTCAGGTTTCAACGCTAAGCACTGAAACCCAAGTTTGTGTGTTATTTTATTTGTGGTACTGTAAAACTTAACTCATCACATACTTTACATAAAGGAATACCACCAAGTTATGATGGAAAGTGTCTCATTCACTCCTTTAATTTTCTGCAAACATACCGCAAATGACAAATACTAGCAATACTTCTACATAAAGATTATAAAGGGGAGGAATTTTCAGACTCCATATCCATCAATTTTACATTGAAATAATCACAAAATGATCACTAGCAAAGCCAAGATTCACTGAATCATATGTTTTAGAGAAATCTAATTCCATCATTTATCAAGGAATGCCAGTATTTCTTAGGTCCAGGACATGACAAACCTCTAGGAGGAGCTTCCTGCTCAGCCCCAACCAACTTCCCCCAAATGTGCATCTCCTGGATGAGCATCAGGGGTTGTGGGAAGTCCCTCAGCTGAAAGCGCCAAGTTCTGCAACTGGCTCGCACCCATCGGCACCAAAGAGTGGTAAACTCAAGTCCTTCTTCAGGCCATGGACTGCCAAGGCAACAATATAATTGAAACATCAGTCCTCAAGAACGCAAAATATTAGTGATAAAACACTTGCAATTGATACTTGCAGGTACAGCAAAGCATATGCATAACTATTGAAACCTTGTTCACATCATGATGCATGTTACTCATTCCAAACAAAATTAGCAAGAAAAAATTTCAAGTGAAAATTAGCAAGAAAAAATTTCAAGTGCAAGTATTATTGGTGAAGAAAGAGGTTGGAGAAAGCTGTCAGTTGCCTCCCTAAAATCCAATCAAATCCCGAGGTAGGAGAAGAGTCAAAGCGGGGAAGAGAAAACTGAGGTATGAGAGAAACACATTACTATGTGTATGGGAGAAACACAAACACATAGCAAAGGGATTTTTGATCCTTTGGTGCTAAGTGAATTGAACTGTGACCTTATAAACATTTTAACAAGAATGAAAACCTTACTCAACATTTCTTGAGAGAAGAACAAAGAGAAACCTTTTAGATTTCACTATGTTCCTACCTGAAACAGTTAATTGAAAAAGTTTTGTGATACATACATAGTTTTTGACTTGGTGACTCAACATTTTTCCCCTGTAAGGTTAATGTTAAAAAGAATGTTAATCACATTCTACTGAGCTAAGCAAGCATTAGAGAAAATATGAAAACAAGGTTCAACAAGAGAAACACAAAATCAAAGCACAAGTCATTAAATGTTAGTCAGGGAAATGTCCTGAATATTTGAAAAGAAAATGGTATGAAGTCCTCAAAAGCTTCATTTGTAACCAAGGATGAGATTTTCCAAAACAATCAAGGTACTGTACCAGGGGAATAACTGAAACTCACAACTATAATGCTAGAAAAAATCTCCTCTCCATTAATGCATGCAGGTTAACTAAAACCCAACATTCTCTACCTCATTTAAGTATCAGATTATTTAATCAGTAATCCATTTCAGCCTGAATGACTAGCTTGGATAAATTTCGGTACGCGATTCACTCCTGGCTTACTTCACACTGAGATAGGACTGTCTGCCTATGCAGCCATGCAATAAAATGCTTTACCTCACTACAAAAGATAACCTTTGCACAGTTAGCACAAAGTTGAGAACCTAGGTGTTATAATAGAATGAGCATAAGAAAAGTACAATGAACCTGACATTGCAGGTTGGCATCCCCTCTACCTGTCATGGTCCATCTCCCTCATAGCACTAGTCGCATTCTCCGTGCCGTGCATGGAGGGATCAGCAAGAGCGAGGATCTCCACCTTCTCCAGGAGCCAGCCAAAGAGTCTTCTCGAAGGAGGAGCCTGCTCCTCCTCCTCTTCTTCCTCTTTGCTCTTCGATCCACCAGAGTCATCCTGACTCCCTTCCTCTTGCCCCATTGCCTTGGCAGCCATCAGCTTTGACCGCTGAATGTATATCTCAGCATTTTTCTTGATGAGGGAGGCATACAAACCCTCTAATCGACCCGCTGGCAGAATAAGGTGAGACTTAAACAATTCTTGTACTTTGGAGTCCAACATTCTTTGACGCCTCTGGCTCTCCTGGTACTCATCCTCCAAAAGCTCATAGTTGTCCCTCAGTCGAACTTCAAACGGATCGTCACTCATCTCAAATAGGAAGTCATCAACCTGTAAAAAGAGTCAGTTTTTGAAATTCATGAATTTACATCAACATACTACCAAAGAAGCACGTGGTGTTAGGCCAACAGAAATGAAGAAAGGACGGCACTGGGAAAAGGAAGTGGAAAAGTAAAAGAAGGATAAATTAAATGTATGCAATTAAGGAGTCTTTAGTGTCTCACTCTGTTTCATTAACACTGCATAATAAGGAGGAGTTTTGGTTACTGTCAATTTAGAGGTATGTCTTTCTTAATGTGTCATCTCAATCATTTCTTGAGATATAGGTCAGGGTTAAAACGATATATTTAATCCACATATTTATTCCACACACTACTAATTGCGATTTTAAAGATGAAATAATACTGCCCCAAAATGGTTTTAGTTCCAGCAGATACACCAACTGAAATATTTGCAAAGCAATATCACTGCTTGGTTTTGGTAATAGTTAAAATATTTTCTTAGTATTTAAAATTTTAATTTATTATGATTAAGAATTATTCATGGTTAAACTGAGCAAATTAGTGGTTTTTAACAAAAAAACAAATACAAGCCACAAATTTAATAGTTTATTTAGAAACTATCCACTAACAAAATAAGAAAGTGCTTAGTTCCTGCCCAGTTCTTCAAAAAATAAGTATTAACTAAAAACACTCCAATGAAGAGTGACTCTAGCAGCAAAATGGGGAAGCACGTGAGGGGTCTCAGGAAGCTGTTGGGAACTTCAATGGAGGTAACCAGAAGCCAATGGCAGGGAAGGAGGAGAAGAGGAGCCATCCTGCACCTGATTGACCATGGTGCAATGAATAACAGAGGGACTCCATAGGAGAGAATGACCAAGGGATGTGAAAGACCCAAGATTCAAGTTTCCCACTTGGAGGGCCGCACACTAAGATATTGCTTTGCCAGGAGAGGTCTCTGCCTTCCAGCTTGTCTGACATTATGTATTGTTTATACAAGTGCTCATTCCAGGGATAGAAAATCAATCTTCAAGTACAGCTTTAAATTTACAATTATTCACAATGCTCATTACATATCCTCGCTTCAAGTTAGTGCTATGTGATGTAAATTAACTCCAGTCTGTAGTTTCAGAAATTCTTATAATATTTTGAGTCAAAATGTTACTAATAGTGTTTATTACGATATCTTCGAGTCACATAGTTGACCGAAGCAATTTTGGCAAGGAAAAATCAACATATATACTATATCAGTGATAGCAAAACTATGTCATGCAAGTCAAAGGTGATACGCCAAGATATTTTCCATGACCCACATTGTTTACGAACAGTCATTAACAGTAAACACATGCTGCAATACCATTTTATGATAAAAATTATATTTTGAACACTTTAAAGTAAAATTAATTAAAAAAGTAATTATCCACTGCCTGATAATAACATATAATATTCCACCTGATCTGGTGATTCTCAGTTCAATCACCTTCCATTTCTGTTAGGAGAGAGGAGAGGGAGGGATAGAAGAGACAGAGACACTGCTCGACAACATATTCTGATTACATAATGAAGGAATTGGTTGTAGCAATAGCCGACCTTTTCAAGATATATTAACTGAGATATATGGCCTAATGGGGAGAAACAAAGTACCATATTGGACACTGGGTAATGACACGACAGTAATCAAATGAGGAATATAAATACACATGGTGAAACTAATCAATACCGATTCTTGAAAAAAAGTAAGGATGAAAGGAAGGAATACATTTCATGATAGCTACACCTTTCTTAAAGCAATCTCAGTCCATTCTGATTACAGGAAAGTTTTGCCAGAAAACTGCAATGGCTTTCATCACAGTATTTCCCTCAACATACTTTTTTAAGTCCTTATTCTCAGCGTTAAATAACATTTTAATTTTTAAAAACCCTACTGAAAGACGAAGAAAGATACATTTCCTTGGGCTTGAAGTGTATGAAATGTGCATCCAAGGCATGTGCTACACACCACAGTCTGCAAGGTTAAAGCCAAGCTTTAAACACAAACAGGTATTTGCTTGTTTTGATAAATTTTTAGGTTATTGGGACTAGCCATGGTATCGCCTTTACAGAGTCACCTACTAGAGCACATTAATCAATGTAACATACTAATCATACGTATATTTCACAGAGGTGATTGCAAGGCGCAGTGACAGAGATGACACATTTGTCATTAAATATATACTCTATATACATGAGTATGTACTATACTAAATGAAATGAAGAACAAAGAACTAGTGAGGTCATTAGCTCTGTATGAATTTGAGGATGTCGAAGGATTATAGGCCAAGATGAAATGTTAAAAGTATCGCAAAAAGAGCAAGGTAGGCAAAAAAACTTTTCCTAGTCATAACATAAACCCAAGTGAGTCTGTTGCTGTTGTTCACCCTAACTCCCCCATGTGCCTCGTTTACCTCCCCCTCCGCTCCCTCCGGTCACCTCCCTTCGGTTTTTCCCCACCCACTTCCCTCCCATTCCCCCCCTCCCCTCTTTCTCCACCTTCCTTCTTTTTCCCCCCCTCCTTTCTCTATTGACTATATATTATACACACCTAACGTCATTTGTACCTGATGATGATGTAAAAACATCGAAACCTAGGTCAAAGTAAATTTTATATTGTGGAAAATTGCTAAGTTTTTTATTTATGCATTATACCCACTTCATTCCGGTACACTGCCCAAATATTAATAATTAAAATACTCCACTTACTAGGGCAGTGCACTGGAAGAAAATGGGTGTAGTGGCAAAGGCACGTGGAAGAGAATAGCATTAGCAAAGGAAGCATGTAGTAACAGAAGGGAGCTGATGATGGGGACCTTGGATAAGGAAATAATGAAGAGAGTGGTGAAGAGCTTGATATGGAGTATAGCCATGTAATGGTAATAAATGTATAGATAGATGGGGCAAAGTTCATAAAATAGGAATATTGAAATTTTAGAGTAAAATAATTAAAATTTTTCATTTAAGTTTAGCTTTCTACTAAAACAGATAGGAAATACTTTTTCATGATAATATTTAATAAATTATTAGCACATATATGTATTTGAAACTTCAAGGTATACATTTGATAATATTCAAGCTCAGGAAAACTACAATTCATCCAATCTCTAATTCTAACCCAATAGTGTGCATCATTGAAGTGGTCCCAGTGATATAACCGGAGTTGACACCACACAAGTGATTTTCTAACCAACTATTTGGAATTAATTTTATTTTAAGCCACCCAAGCTGATTACGGCACTTGTCAAAGCCATAGACATCAGAACCAGATGGTTGCACTGAAATATTATACCTAATTGCCTAAGATGAATCCCAATCATCCACTAAAACTACTTTAAAGAGTTACTTTTGCTAGTTCACTTGACTAAAATTTAAGATAAGTAACACGTAAAATTTCTTTAAAGGACTAAATTTCCCAATTGGCTTCCTAGGTTAGTTTTTTTAGCCTCTTGCACATTCTTCAAAGCCCATTTTACACAGGCACAATATTACATATGTAGTTCAAAATTGCATTTTTTCTCAATCTGGCAAGTAATATTAACTGAATTAGTGCATGGACTAATTTGCCATCTCATGTCCATGCAATCTTGCAATCCACCGCTTTACTCAACACAAGTTAAAATGTACATCCGTATAACATCAGATTGTGCAATTACCTGCCTTTGGTAACATGGACTTTAAAGAGAAATAATAGCTAGAGAAATGGAACAAATTTTTTATACATGAAATTGCTGACATTGCAAATAAAAACAATAATACAAGATAAAATATTGATTTTTTGAAGCTATATTAAAGTCAAAGACATGAAAAGGAAATTCACATTTCCATTTTCAGTTCAGATGTGTCAGAAGAAATAAGACTACAACGATTTAATTAATAATTAATTATAATAATTAATTATAACTTACAGAGAACAACAGCTAAGAGATAGAACAAATAAATACCTTAATTAACAAATCACAGGGTAATGGGCTGGAAGCAGTGAATGGTGGTCTCTTCACTTTTGGGCCTCCTCTATGAAGCTGCCTCACCCATTTGAACATGTTAATGAACTCATTCTGAACAGCCTCAGCATAGTTGTGATCGTGTGGAAAGCACATCTTCAAAGACTTTATGTTGACTCCCCTACAGTCGAGTGGAAGAAATACACTTCTATCACACCAAATTTGAATGCAGGCACAAATATTTGTAAGACTCAAGCTACTGATAGCCTCTCACCAAGTCCACATAAAGGAGAAATATCAAAAATATATTCACCAAGTTCTATTCCAAGGCAAGACAAATCCTTCCACATTTGCTCTCTCGAGCATGATTTCAGCATTATGAGAAATTTTTGACACATTGAGTCCTTCGACCGAAAATATATTCTTCTTATCAACAGCTATTCTCCCAACATTTGCCAAGATACCAAATGCTTCTTTCGCAGAATTAATGGTCAAGTCATCTGCAATGCAAATTAAAACAAAAAGGTTATTCATGAAGAGAAGTAATCAATAGGCTAGAATCCATTATGAAGCACATAGTATACGCAAGTATTTAGCATCGTGAAACCAGTTTAGATACCCAACTATCAATCTGCTGAGCCCACATTTCCAAAACTTAAGTATGGAAAACATGCAAATACAAGTAACAGGAAGAATAGATACAGTGGATCCTAACATTGATAGATAGGCAATGGGTAATTGCGGTCATTTGACTGATTTAGATTTGGTCAGTCAGGGTTCCTATAGACCAATGATGACGGAAATTAAGGACATTTCCAGGTTTTCCAGGTCTAAAGTTTCATTTTTACATGTGAAAATACCAGTTCTTTGATAAATGTATATTTTGAGATGACTCTGGCCTAACTACACGAGTCAAAACAATTACTTTATTAAATATCTATATTTATTTGGTTTAAAAAAAATCCCACTTTTGCTGATGAAATGGGGTACAATTGGGAACCAAAATTAAGGCACAAAATATTCAGAATATTTCGTTATAAATTTTCAATGACCATATTAGACCAATCGTTGAAGCTGACTGCAGCACCATTGTTTGGAACAACTGCATTTTGACTTCAATTAGAGTAGTCATTAGATAAAAACTTAAATATGTCGTGAGATTCATATAATATATTTTTATTCACTTTCCCATGATTTTTCCCTTTTTATACACAATTTTAATCAAAAGTTTACACATGCTTCCTCATTCAAATGCATGTTTTCAGCTGTCATCTGAAATATCTCCAATAGAGCCCATGTTGAAAATCACCATTTCTAAGGATGAATTATAGTAAAACTAGCCTGAAAATCTTATTTTTTCATCCTAGTTTATAAAACATACTTCAAAGATGTTTAAGTCTTCATTATTTCTGGAATAAGTTGCCCAGAGGCTAAACACAAAGAATATGCCAGAATAGAGGCAAAACACAAAACTGCACAAATATATGAACAAAAGATAAGGGAAAATGATTTCCCAATAAATGGAGAGCCACCACAATGGCTCTAGGAGAAAATTAGCTTCCTCTCTGATGACACGTAATTCTTTGGTCTTACCAACTATGAGGGAAATATAAAAACAGTAAGATGGTGACCTCATTGACCAAGTCGGTGATGGATTACCAGCAGTTTGCTGGCCTTCAGTTTAATTCCTGCAGGTCACCAAAAGGGGAAACATTCGTCAACCTTGCATGCATTTCAATTCCTCCATTCATCTATTGTTTTTGCCATACTTACGGATGTAATCAATTTCTAAATACCGAATAAGAGCACTATAGCATCATTCAGGCTAGGTACACAGCTAACATCCGTAGGTGAATGCCCTAACAGACAGTGGTACTGCTCAATTATTGAAAAATATCAAATTTTGACCAGTAAAACCTAATTTTCAAGCTAATTTCTCCATGTTCATGATTTTTTCAGGTTTTCCCACCCCATCTTCAATTTCCATGACTTGGCGAGGTGTGATGCAACCCAGTAAGTATGTAGGTAATGGATGAAAAGAATTAGGTATAACAGAGAGAAATCCCCTAACAGCCACAGCCCATTTTCCTTGAACCCCCTCTCCTTGTTAGCCCACATGTAAAGAAGATTGGGCAAGACATGTGCAAGGTTGTTATGATAGTCTCATTAGTATTGCCAACCTCTTGCAACAACTGGGAAAGGAATCACTATTAGACCGTCAATAAAATCTTAGACTTGACCTTTTTGTAAATTTCAAACCAATTTATTTTCTGACCAAGAAACTAATATCTTACAAACTTCAACTTACTACCATAGAGATTGTATGTAAAGAGACCTTATAACAGACAAGTTTAAACTGTTGTTTTTCCCATAATTGATGAGAGATCATAAGGGCTGCCAATGAGATGTTGAAGTACGGTAGTTGACAGATAGTGTAGCTGATTAGTTGACTTGCTTCTAATCCTTCTTTCTTAATCTACCACGCAGTACTAATATCACATATATGGCATCGTTCCAGCATGCCTTTCTATCTTGTTAAGTAGATGCATTCTGCATTGATTCAAAAGTTTATGTAGCAATGGTAGCAAACCCATTGAGTAGTGCATGCTGGTGAAATTAACTTGTATGTTATAGAGCATGTACGTGATAACACACCCCTGGCAAAATACCACAAAGGTTGCTTGCAGGGCAATACATATATGTAGATGAATCAAACCTAGGGCACATTCTAGCACACACGGAGCAGGTACTCCACTTCAAGCACTCTCTGCATGACACTTGATAATGGATCATGATTCCAAAGGAAAATTTCCAACACTGCTGGGAGCTTCTCACTGATCTCCTTTTCCATCATCTCATTCTCACATACATCAGAGGTTTGCAAGTATAGGTCAGCATGGAAGACATTACTGAAGTACAGTTAGGTGTACAAATATGTATTTATGAGTGAAACTTTGCGACTGTGCCTACCCCGGAAGGGAACGACGTGATTGGTATGTATGTATAATTGCATATGAACCACCATGACTATCCATTGCTATGTATATAAATCCTTTTGAATAGTTTTTCCCTATTTTGAATTTGGCAACAACATTCTGTCACATAAAAATATTGGTGCATCATTCAATCAAAACTATGTATTTGTAAAATATAACACACATGCTGTTTAAGTCCTGATTTAAGCATAGCAATTTATTTCACTCCTTAGGAGAGTTTAAGATTTAATTGTAGCACGTAGATACATCACAAAAAGATTAAAGACTTGGGAATTTTACGACACTTACCGAAAGAAAACAATAACTGGTGTTTCTTTGACAAGATAACAACCAACCCCACATCACCTTTAGCCCTTACAGTCACATTTTTGGATGGATTTTGAGCCTCTAGTTTCTCCTGCTTCTGCTGCTCAGGTGATGTCCACAAGGCTGAGAATGTAAATAAACACAGTGTTTTCTCAAAATCAGCAATGATTAACTTAAACTAAATTTCAGGGATAACCAAACTATTAAAAACATTCCAGAGATAAACTCAATTATTATGACATTGGTTTCTTTTCAATACATAACCTTCAGTACACTGAAACCTGGGTCAGAATAAAAATGTTAAACATTTCAATGGTTATTATCCCACTCCTTCACATCATGCCTGATTCATCACTATTCATTCATAAAGTTCAAGGCTTGCTCTGGCCAGGTTTCAAAACTCCCCTAAGTTTAAATCAAAATCCATTAAGTCAACTGATTCAAAGGTTTCAAAAATTTCTAGAAGAATGGCAGGCCATAGAGGGAAGAGTGGCAGTATTTCCCGCTGGGTGAGCTACACCAGTATCTTATTGACCATGTATTATGGCGAGTTTTACTCTAGGATAAGGCCTGATATTATATTTTGGGGGTCCTCCAGTCATGCTACTAAGATATTTATAATCCAGAAAATGATTGTTCGGCTAATCGCTAAAGAGCGATATCGGGCTCCTTGTCACCCAATATTTAGGAAATTGGGATTTCATCCCCTTCCATGCTTGTATATCTTATCAGTAGTCACCTGGGTCAAGTGTGATTATTTTGATGCTGTAAAGAACTCAGATATGCATAGTTATGATACCAGAGGTATTAGGAATTTCCACATCCCATATGTTAGGACTAAAGGAGCTTCAATGGCACCCAAAACCATGGGGTTGAGAATTTTCAACAAGCTGCCCGATGACCTTAAAGTAATTGATTCAAAATCTGTATTTGTGAAAAGAGTAAAGGCTTTCCTGTGTGAAAAGCTTTTTTATTCTGTGAATGAATTTCTTAATACTTGACTAGTGACTTGTGACATACTTTGAATTCTTGCCTTGTAACTCTGTTGTACTATATGATTGTATATTTTTACGTGCCTTATATCATGCAATTTTATTGTAAAGGATCAGAGAGGCAAATAAATATTATTATTATTATTATTTCTTACTTGAACCCATGCCATGCCCAATGATGCCTAAGTATGGGTTATCTCCTAGTTGCTGATAGACTCATATTGGTATAATGTCTTTACTTCATCTCTAACATGCATAGGAACAATACCCCTCCCTCAGGTTTGCCCAAAAGAACAGAAATAGGTTACTCATAAGCAAAAAAAAATAGCTCACAACACCTCTTTTCTGGCTATAACTCATCTTGAAGTCTCATGACCCAGGGTCCATGCAGTTGAGGAGAGAAGAAGTGATCAAAATGTTGTTTACCAGCTCCATAACCTCCAAAACCACATCCCATTCCATTCCATTATAAATCATTGTGTCAAGATGGGCTGAGAGCCCCCCAAGCGTTGTACCATGCACTTACAGCCAAACCTTCCCTTTCAAAATTTGAGATGTTTTCTTCCATATCAAGAGATGACTGCTGTTGCAAGAGTGAGCAACTACTGTTATGACTGTAGTTGGAGCAAAGGCTTCCAAAGAAGCTTGACGTGTTAGATCCCATCTCTGGACTCATCTGCATGTGTTGGCAACAACTGTTCCTACTCTATTAATTCAGATGAGAAACGGTAATTTCTGAAATACTGGCACACACAACTGTACTGGAAGATGGGCTCTAACACTGTATCACTGTTTTATATTTGTATCCAAATGATAAAAAATCATTAACACAAGAAAACCTGTTACCTTGAAAGTAAACACAGAGGACCACATCCTTCTGGATGAATTTCATATTTTCATTTATAAAACTAAGGTACTTTGTGGTAAAACAGAGTTAAAAAATACTGATACTCACTTGAAAAAAATTTAAAGAAAGACTTTATCTCAGCAACCAGACCACGAAGTCTCAGGTACAATTCTGTGCTCCACGTTCCTTTAACCTCCTCTAACATATGTACATTAATTTCACCAGACGGACGTCTGGAAACAACCTTTACCTGCTTCAAGTATGCCCAAAATCCCTGAAAGACAGTAGATATTTTTGTTAGGTGGCGTATAACTTAAACAATTAACAATGGAACCTCATTTTTTATAGTGTATAGATAAAAGCAAAAAGATATCATTTTATGGGGATCTGCCTCATTAATTTAAAACAAAGCACTTATATAGCAAAGATGCCAGTTAATTGCATCCATGAAGTGATTTTCAGTCCACACTGACAACCTGTCTAGCCAACTTAATCTTCAGCCAATCCATTGAATTTGTATACACCAGCTATCAAAATACATAAGGATAATTAATTATCCTAATTTTACTATAGGACATTTCCTAGTAATTGACTCAACTAGAGTGGCTCCATGATGATAATCAGGACTTAAGCATGATATCCATATTTAATCGATAGCATGCTTAAGTCATGATTCTATAAGCTTGGCAGACTCCCTTTAGGCAAATTTATTGTTTAAAAGAAAACTTATTGATCACTATATTGACCATCTGTCCAACAGTGTAGTAAGTCCCAAGTCACGTAAGATTGATTGATCCCAATTGATTCAGGTTAATCGCCACACCCAAAATTCTGTTCCTAATTACAAATATAAGAGGATTTATTCTGATGTTTCAAAGCTATCCTTCTCTCAGGATCTTGAGAGAGAGAAATGGGATACAGTTTTTACTGAAATCCCAATGGAGGAGAAGTTCAGCAATTTTTTTGACATTATTAAATTTTATTTTGATTCAAATTTCCCCCTGAAGAAAATCCAATGTGCCACCTTGAAAGCTAAGAAGACCTGGATTACTCCTGAGATCAGAATGTTAGCTGAGCAGTTAAAGGTGGATTATAGATATGTAAAATATTGCGATAGTGAATCAGCTAAACGAAGATATCAATTAAATAAGAAATGTTTTGCTAAGCTAATTGCAGATGCCAAAAGGAATTTCCATATTGGTAGAATTGTTGCTGCTAGCAATCCTATTAAGACTGCTTGGGAGTTAATCAAAGAAGCATCTACTCCTGACAAAAGTAATTCATCAGAGCTAACTCTTGTCTCAAATAATTCAGTAATTTCATCACCCGTAGAGGTCGCCCATTTATTAAACAAACACTTTGTCGACACTGTTACTCAGCTCACCAATGATATGTCGTGCTCCAATATTGTGTCTTCTACTAGTAGGCTATCACAAATTCCCGATACTATATTTCTCTTTCCAGTCTCAGAAAAGGAGATTGGCCAGATTTTAGTCAAAATAAGTTCTAAATTTTCTTCAGGTTTTGACGATATTCCCTGCAGTATCATGAAGGGTGCTGTTGCAAATCTTTTGCTAGCACCACTTGTCCACCTAGTTAACGTCTCCTTTTCTTCTGGTGATTTCCCTCCCCAGTTAAAAACTGCAAAAGTTCTCCCTCTGCACAAGGGGGGTGATAAGATGGATAAAGATAACTACAGACCTATATCCCTGGTCTCTGTTTTTTCAAAGGTCTTTGAGTACGCAATGTTAAATAGACTTTCTTCATTTATTGTGAAACATAAACTTTTCTCCTCTTCTCAGCATGGTTTCTTAAAAGGAAAAAGTACCGAAACAGCCATATACAAATTTATTGATCTAATTCTTCAGGGTTTGGACGCACATATTGAGACCATAGGAATTTTCTATGATTTAAAAAAAGCGTTTGACAGTGTCGACCATGTAATTCTGCTAAAGAAATTGCATTATTATGGAATATCTGGTATAGCCAACGATTGGCTGAAATCTTTTCTTTTTGGTCGAACCCAATTTGTTTGCATAAACGGACCCTCTTCTATGGTTTCCTCAGAAAAAACACACATTTCCAAAGGTGTACCACAGGGCTCAGTATTGGGCCCTCTACTTTTCTTATTATATATTAATGACCTTCCTACCCGTGCTACACAGGGTGAAATAATTATGTATGCAGATGATACTAATCACCTCATTTCTTGTGCCGATAATGTGAATGTAGTTGCCCAGCAAGAGGTCAATCATATGTTATCCTGGTATACCGATAACAGGGTTGTGTTGAACAGAAAAAAATCCTCATTTATGCTTTTTCACATGTATCAAAATAAATTGATTTCTTCCCCCTTGTTGAAATTAGACAGTAAATCTATTGCTATGTCTTCTGTTACAAAATTTTTAGGTGTGTACATCGACGATACCCTGAACTGGGAATCACATATTGATTTTTTATGTTCACGAGTAGCAAGGAGCTGTTACCTACTACGTAGAATAACTCCGATCACTAGCTTAAGTGTTGCTCTCTCTGTGTATTATGCTTGTGTTTTTAGTCGACTAAAATACGGAGTCTGTGCATGGGGTCATTCCCAGCGAACAACAAGACTGTTTAAACTACAGAAGTGGGCCATAAGAATTTTGGTTGGCGTAAATAAACGCACTAGCTGCAGGTTATATTTTAAAGAACTTAACATCTTAACATTCCCATGTATATATATTTTCTATACAATTATGTATGTTAAAGAGCATCATCTGGCTCTTGGATTGCCCTTGAACAACGATGTTCATTCATACAATACCAGAAGAAATGGTGATTTTCAAGTGGTGTCTCACAATTTAGTGTCCTTCACAAGGCAACCGTCATATGCAGGATGCATGTTGTACAACAGTCTCCCTAGTGAGATCAAACAGACCCGTAGTATTCCTGTTTTTAAAAAGAAATTGAAAGAACTTCTATTGAACAATGTTTTTTACTCAGTCGATGAGTTCTTGAATAAGTGATTGTATTTATGTATTGTGTTCTCCTTTGGAGGCGAGGATTTGTATTTATGTATTGTTTCCTTTTCCTTGACTTGTCCCATACATATGTTTTTTATGTCTCCGGGACCAATAAACTACTTACTTACTTACTTACTTACTTACAGTAGACATGTGACCCAATCAGGACGGTACCCTTTATTTTGTATTTCCCCCTCACTCACACCAGGCAGAGTGAACCACGGTTTTATCATTATTATTTTGTTCTCTTGGGGTCTTTTGGCATGTCTGTGTGAGCATCATGGCAGTTCTATTCAGCTATGTATGTAATACGAGTCCTATCAGATATACTTCGCATCAAGTACATAGTCATGTAATAAAGACACACTTATGAATAAATTGACATTCTGACTTAGCATAACATACCACTGCGTGACATAGGACCAGTTAACACCACAAAAGAAATCCTGAGTACAAGCAGTAATACTCAAGAAATGAATTTTTGTTACATGCCTAAAGTTGTTACTTTTCTCATGCACAAAACATGAGAAGTTGTTACTTTTCTCATGCACAAAACATGAGAAGTCTTTAAACAGCAATAAACATGGGGAAAAGGTGGTTTGTTCCACATTCAGCACCCCTCATCACTCGCATGTCCCACACTAACTCTCTCAATCTCTCATCATACACAATAAATCAATCAAGCTTTTACAATCGCCCCTTTGCCAAGTATACATATGTATTCTCTTATGTTTAAACCATGTATTCGACACAAACAATACTTTTTCCAAGCACACACTCACCAAGTCTTCACCATTATCATTCACTCGGGAGTCACCAAAAGGCCCAACCACTCTCTCAGATGCATCCTGCCTCACACCAACCCACCAATTCATGTCACCTAGTAAAATTATTCTCTCACCAGGATCACAATCATTCAAAACCTCTCTTCGTTTTTCCCAAAACTCATCTTTCACACAGTCTCTCCATCCACTGGTGCATAGCATGCCACAATCACAACTCTCCTAATACCTACTTTCATGTGAACCCAGAGCAATCTAGGGGATACTAACTCGTACTTCTTTACTAGCAACTTAGCTCTCTCATTAAGAACGAGTCCTACACCTTGACTACCATGTACATTATCTTCAACTCCTGACCACAATGCCAGACTACCGCCATCTAATGTAACAGCATCCTGCCCCTTACGCTTAGTTTCACATACACACAAAACATCCATTCATCTCACTTTCTTTTCATTCAGCAACTCATGCTCCTTTCCATACACTCCTCACATTCCAAGTACCGAGAGTCCAGTTCGTTTCCAGTCCGTATCTTGATGGGCCAACCTTATTCAGCTTCCGCCGCCCATCGTGGCTTCGGCTGTCTGAGGCAACATTTTGACGTTTAGCAGTAAGTTGTAATAGAGTATGCAAGGTTACCAGCCTTCGCAGTACCCGCACCACGTGCAGCTTTCCCTGCTAATGGTTACAGCACTCTACCGGTCAGTTTTGGCACATTTTCGCCAGTATGCCACAAGAGAAACCAAAGCATAGTAATACCCTAGGCCCGCTTTCCCTATTCTGCTCAAGCTAGGATCCCTTCTGAAAGGACTACCTTGAGAGCCAGCCTTCTGTTGCCCACGACCCACCACTATGAGGTATATGCGGTGTACTGTGACACACTGGGTCACGAAATAGGCATTAATGACAATTTAGAATCAGTTTTCTTGATTTTCGGAAGGTTGGAAGTGATGAAAAGGGCATTTTGGAGTGTTCCTGGATTTGAAATTCATGTTTTTAAGAGTATAAGCTAGACTATAACGTCATTAAAACATGCCTATTATTTCCCCAGCCGACAAGCTTACGAAAAAGCTGTAGAGTGAAACAGGGGTGCTGGGGTGGGACGGTACACGACCTCGAAATGCCAATTTCAAAGCTGTTAATGCCATTTTTATCACTTTAGAAGTCACTTTTCTCCATTTCCAGCTTCTCCTTCACCTGCTTTACGCCTTTATCTGCAATTTTTTTATCCGCTCTTTTACGTTTTCTATCCCTTTTTTGTCATTTCTCCACGTCTTCTAAGCCGCTGTCTCCCATTCTCCAACCATCTCCAGAGGGATTTTTCAGAGAAAATGTGTCTTTACATGGCTCCAAGTCCTCCATTTCCCTTTTTAATTACCGACCATCTTGAGGGAGATTTTTTTCTAGAAAATATAAGGTTCTACATGCCTCCACGTACTATTTTTACCATTGAAATCACCAACCGTCACGAGGGAGATTTTTTTTCTAGAAAATATACGTTTCTACATGCCCACACCTCCTATTTCTACCCTTGAAATCACCAAGCATCACGAGGGAGATTTTTTTCTAGAAAATATACGTCTCTACATGGCTTCAGGTCCTACATATCCCCTTCTAATCACCAGCCGCCTTGAGGGAGATTCTTTTCTAGGAAATATACGCCTTTACATGACTCCAGGTCCTCAAACTCCAACCAACCAACCAGCCAACTTTTTTTAAAATAAAGTTTTTTAAATTTTTGTAAATATTTACAAATTTATTTTGTCTTATCTAATATACCATGCCTCTATTATTGTGTTTGTATTTTCAAATCTTTTTACATAAAATTTAACAAAATAAATATTATATTTACTTTTTTGTTGATTTATTTTTATTTCAGTTACCATTAACTAATCTATTAAATACTTGCTCAAGGTTCTGGGAAATTTTTGTCCAGGTACTGGCCCAGTACTGGTTCTAGGCTAGGCTGGACTAGGGTATAGGCTTTTGGTCGGGCCAAACAAATTTGCTTTGTGTAATCAAAACTTCAAGCTTCATATTTTCAAGTTTCTACTGTATACATTAAAATGATGCATCACCACTAGAGACCAATAGTAAATAATCCATAAAATTAAAGATAATAAATAATGGTTTTGATTGAAAATTGCCAGCATAGTTTTAAGTTTCTTTTCACATACGAGCTAGGTGGTTTACAGGCAAATGAATGAAAGCTCCACAATGTTGAGAGTGGGGTAAGCATAGTTATGGACTGACAGAGATTCAGCTGACTGGCCTATAATGCAGGAAAATGGGGCATCAAAAGCACTATAATAGTTAGAGGTTACGAACCACTGAAGGAGAGCGAGTTCCGTTTATTCAGGTTTTTCCTGCATTGATACATTTTATGGACAACAGTTTCACTTACATTACAGCTAGTGAAACTGTCTATATAAATTAATCCTCACGGGAAAAACCTAACCTATTAAAAACTAAAAAACCTAAAAAAAAAAAAATAAATAAAAAAATAAAAAAAAAGAAACTGTCTATATAAATTAATCCTCACGGGAAAAACCTAAATAAACAAACTCATCAAACCACTGTGGAAGCATCCGTACCACTGAACAAGAGTATTGATACATATAGGTTGGGCATCTCTAAGCCAAACCTGAAGGACATAAGGACAGCCTTTCCTTTACTAACCCACCAACCCATTCTTAACTATGCACAAAACCTCCATCATCGGATGCCTTCTTAAATAACCAACCAACTTACCACTAGAATTGAAATTTAGATATTAATACAAACCTTTAATTCCTGAGATTTGGAGCATGGGTGATGCTTTCCTAGTGAGCAGGAAACAGTGACTGCTTTTGCACCCTCAATGTTAACACAAGCTTCCAAGGGGGAGCCCTCAAGAGATGCCGAGTCCACACGCAGCATTAGACAGGACGAGTTGTGCTCGAGAAGAGAGGATGAGCGCTGGCCATCAAAGAGGAAAAGGTTGAAGCCGGTGAGTGTTACACTCATCCCACAACCTTCAAGAAAACTCTTTATCACACCTCTCTTCTCCTTCTCCAAGCTCAAAACATTGGGGGATTGCCCATGACTGAGCTGCATCTTCTGATAGTCCTCCATGCACCTAAAGATAAAAAGATTGAAAAAAACTATCATGAGGGTGAAAAATTACCTGAAGTGAATTAAAAAGTTATGCCAAGAGGGACTTTATTTCACGTTATTCCATGCCTTCTGCTCATTAGATAAGGGTTCGGAGTAGGATGGAGAGGATAAGCGGGGTAGAGAAGAGGCGGATTAAATGAGGGGGCAATAAAAACAGGAGGAGGTACGGAGGTTAGAGGAAAAATATGAAAATAGAGACAGAAGAAATGGTTGGAGTCCTTAATGAAGAGTAGTGGGTTGCAGAAGAGAGTGGTGGAGGGGAGAATGTAGAGAAAGAGGGAAAAAGTTAGAAGAATGGGAATAATGGATACCTTGAGAAAGGTTGTAGGATTTGACAAGTTTAGGATGAGGATAATTTAAGACACAAAAAGATTAATGACACAATTCGGTTTATAAGGGCCAATGAATCTAAAGATAGAAAAATTGATAGGAACAGTCTTTGAATTGACCAATACTTATTATAATTAACCCTCTCACACTGGAGCCTCACGGAGTGAAATGATTCCCTGTTACGAGTCTAAGCCTAATTACACTTCTTATACTTCCCTTTACAAAGCTCTTTCATGAAATCTTCAGGCAGTAATATGCAGCCCTTCTGTCTTTGGACCCAACTCAGCAGGGCACTGAGCCCTTTCCTTGGCTGCAGGCCTGAACCCCCAAAGGAATTATAAGCCTCTTTGGCAGCATGAGCCCATGCTCAACTGACTGAATTTGCATTTATTTTTTAAGCATTCATGGTGTACATAAAATACTTGAATTTTAAAATGAATTCCTTGTCTTCCTGAAAGAGCAAAAAATTTTTAACAAAATTCTAATGATGAATGTGGTGCCTTAACCTTCTGGTACTGATACTATTGAGTTCGAATTTTCTCCCACTAAAATTGCAAAAATATATTCCGCAACCTCCTTTTTCATCCAGGCTTTTGACAGGCAGTGCATATGCCATTGCATATGATATACAGTAGCAACTCAATAATACAAAGTTGGCAGGACTGAAAAATTGGCACTTTGCGTTTTCGAACCTTTTCAATAATTTCCCCTTCCCCCTGACTTCTCTGGTCTTTGGAGATGTTTTAAAATGATTTATAGTCGTTTATTGAGAAAGCATTCAAAATAATGCCTTTATATGATAAGCTAAATGTCACAAATAAAATAACTACCACCTCTTAGTTCCCTATACAAATGATTTTTAGTTGGCGATCATTTTCTTTGCAAAATTTTCGCCCAGTTTAGAAGACATATATAAAGCAAGTTCTACTTTTGTATGAGACTTTAGCTTTCTTAATCTGCAGCTAATCAGGACATGCAACTGGTATCGGCATTTAATAGAGGCATTTATTTCTAACATGTACGCAGTTAAGATGGTAGCTGGCCTGACCGTACTTCCAATTGCCCTTTCTTTATCGCTCAATAATATGTAAAAAGAGCAAAGGACTCAGTCCATTTAAAAATCCTCCTTAGGTCATTATTTGTGGTTTCTTCCATATCGCCTGCAGGATGTACAAAAATAGAGTGCATCAGAATCCAATTCATGCCATGTTGAGTCATATCCACATATTAAAATGCCTATGACTCAAAGTTACTCATAACATCACAATGAAATCTTATTCAATTGGTCATTTATCTCATGGAAATCAGAGATAGCAGTGATGATAGACCAAATGTAATGTATCAAGGTCTGGTTACTTAACAAATTCACTGTAGTAACTCATGGATGAAGGTTGGTTCCAGTAAAATTTCATGGAGTTACCCAAACTCAACATCTTGGAATTAAGTTAAAGATAAGGCTTCTGTGATGATTTAATTTTGAAGATTTCAGTTTTCTGGTTTACTCATGAGATGAACTATACTTCATAAGACGATGTTGAAGTTTCTAAGTGGTTCATCACAGATCTTATCATCTAATATATAAAAATGAATGTTTGTTTGTTTGTCTTCTATACATTCCAATACCATTTATCAGATTACGATGAAACTTTGGAGAGTTGTTGTGCGTGTGCCTGCAAAGGTTTCTGAATTATGAATCCATTGTACAATAGGAGGATCGCAAATCATTTCAACAAATGAGTGTTGGCACGCAAGCTTCTCAAACAAGTGAGGAACAACAAACAAGCAACGAAGCAGATCGTTTACGAGTTGCTCAGTCAAGTGCATCAGAATCGTATCAATGAGACAATATCACATGCATCAGAATCACATCAGTGAGACATAATTTAGTTAAAAAGTACGCAACTTATTTGTATGTAGAATAAGATTTGGAGCAGTAGTCTCTTTTTTTGCTTTTTTTGTATTCTTGCATTTGATTTTTGTACACGCTTCGCTTTTTCCTAAAATTGGATTTTACAGTTGACCCGACCCGACGCTTTACGATGGGTTTGACTTACGATGGATTCGACTTACGATCTCAGCTGATTTTGCACGTGCTTTTTAAAATTTCAACTTTCTCCACCTGTTTAAAATATCGATTAGTTTTTTGTTTTAAATATCGATAGTGTTTTAAATAGTGGTTTAATAATATTTTAAATAATTTTCACACAGGATATTTCCTATGCATTAGCTCTGATGCGTACACTGAATTGATTGGCACTGATGCTCTTTAAACATTCCTCGTCCGGAAATAATGCCGATTCAACATACGATGGAATTCGCTTTACGAGCAGTCCTCCGGAACGGATGAATATCGTAAAGCGAGGGTCTACTGTATAGCTCAAAAATCTTAAATTTTTGCACTACTTCAAAAATAGAATATTTTATTTACTTGGAAACCACAGAAAAAGCATGGAGTGGAAACTTATGCCATCATTTGTGCACTACGAATTCCTGAGTAGGCACGAGAAATTCCTTGGACTACATCACAATTTTTGTTTACGGACTGGACCAATTTTGAACCCAGAAAAAGGCATTGCAATGCATTCTGGGCACAGCTAGTACATTATAATGTTATATTGTTGAGCCACTCCCACAATTGGTTCATGTTTCAAAATTTGAAATAATCTGCTTTAGATGCAAAATTATATCAATCGCAGGTATGGCTATACCCTCACAAATTCTGGGAAAATGTTTTCTTTCTATTGTCTCATGAAATATGGGCAATGGCGGGCGTAAACGCGGGTTAATTCATAATGAAGCCAAGGATTTTAGGGATAGTGACCGTGGCTAGGTTCCCAGTCATATTTCCCATCATTTAATCACGTCATTTTTCCGTTTGAGCGCTCAATAACTTAAAACTGCCGCTAATAGTGCATGGCAGTGAGTCGGCACGTGGCGCTACACGTGAGTTATAACCAAAAGAGAATTGTTTACATTATGGAAATGCAGCCAACAGTTAAAACAAAAATAAAATAAGGGAAAAATTGCCTCAAGCTACCATTTTCCCCATCACTCGACATCTAAATTACCCATGACTTAAATTTAATAAATAATTTTGTGACTCATTAACTTGTGAGAGATAAATGCACTAAAATTCACACATTTTATGCAATTGATAGATTATATTCGACAATGCTGATTTGTTAGGTGTCCACGTCGGCGAATAGAGAGCTTTTCTGATGCAATTTCCTCCCAAGGTTCGTAAAAACGTACTCCATTTCTCTGTGGGGACTGTGTCAGAGGGTCGTAATTTTGAAACTTTCGTACTTTTGAAACTTCGTATTTTCAAATAGCGCCATGTATTTAGCAAAAGGTTCATCATCAGGACTGACAGTTTTGCTTCGTAAAATCAAAACTTCATATTTTTGTGCTTCGTATCATCAAGTTTCTACTGTATGTGCCATTAATCAGTGTTGAGTTCCATACTAGAACTCCATTAGTATTAATGCTACAATTTCATTTGAAATTAGCATGTACCAAGTAAAAGAATAAGAAAACACTTCAAACTTTAAATATTTAGAGTAAGCAACAAATAACTGCTCAGAAAAAACACTGCAAACAGTAGTAGTAGACGGTGAGGAGAGGATAGCTACTGAGATGCAGGGTCGAGCTGAACAGCTGAGGAAATGGGCTCTACTCGTGCTAAGCTGGGTCCTGAGGGCAACTGCATACCTGGGTTTATTATTTCAGAGGTGGTCACTTTCCTTCACCCCAAGTCGCATATGAATGACGTTTGTTCATTTGTGTAGAAAAGCCTTATCGCATTTGGTGCAAAAGGGCACAAAAGAAGTTTATGTGCATGTGATGAATGCTTGGATTTACCTAGACTTGTATTCTTTATTGTATCGCCTGAGAAAGTCTCGCTTCAGTCTAAAGTGTAAATTGTATGGGCCCATCAATTTGCACACCCTTAACCTGAGGCTCCACACCAGAAGGGTAGTGGGTAGCTTGGAGGGCAGAAGACGAAAGCTGGTGGGTCACATGAGGATATAAACTGGCCACACTGCATGGTGGTAGCATGGGTGGAAGTCACTCCAGCTTTGGGCCAGCACACCTTTTCTGAAAACACTAATTCCTAAACAATCACTATGGTAACTCCATCAAAAGACTTTTATCATCTTTCAACCAGGATAATCAAAAAGGAAATAATTTGTTGCTATGCTTGATAATCTGGAAAGTTTTTAATATAGTGGAGGCAGCCAATTTCTAGTAGTTGAGCTTTGCAGTCCATTTAGTGTCAGACTAGGAGGAGAAAGAGTGGAGTCCAACTGACCATCGGCAGCTTCCCAGGAAATAAACATTAATCATCGCCTCCCTCCATGTCTCAGAAGGTGGAGGGTATATGAAATTATCCAACACAACACATTCCCTCGCCACACACCCAGCGGCTCCTTATGTAGGATGGATAGGTTGGAGGGTTCAGTTCAGCATCTTCCATCAGGAGGCTTGTGACAGAAAGTTGCCACACTTGTTGCTTAGTGACCTGCCACCAACTACCCTACTGGCAAGACCCTTTCAAGAGAAATCCAACACTAATACATACCCAAAGGCAACAAGGAGGGTCCCCAGCAATGTGGAGCTCCACTCCAGTCGGACATTGTCAAGCAGAGCTTGGAGTTTGGGAGACGGAGACGAGGGAGTGAGGGGTGAGCCAGTCGTGCGTATTTTGGCGAGCAGCACACCTATCGAGAATGGGGAGCCCCAAGAATGCTGCTTCTTGTGGTGAGATGTGGTGGGGAAAGGGAGGTTGCCAAGCCGACACCACCCTGTTTCCATCAGCAACTCACACATCCAAGAGCGTGACACGGAGCCAATGGATGGTGACAGAAGAGGATCTGTGAAATGGAAATGAGAACAATAATAAAATATTCATCGACTTTCTTCTTGCCATTGAGCTTCAAAAACAATTGCTTAGATATTGGCCAGCATAATGATGTAGTAATATTGAAACCTGGGTCAGAAGTAAATTTTATTTTTTGGTAGAAAATCACAAGTTTTATTTCCTCATTATACAAGAATTCCCCTCAATTTTGCAAGAATTTTTTTTTCAAATGGCTTGGGGCCACTACTCTTCAGCTAATTTAGGTGTTTAAATATGTGAGTGAAGAGCCAAATTGGCACTTGGAATGCTCAAGCCAAATTTTCCTCCCAGTCCAACCCTGAGTATATGGAAATGTTGGAAGAAATGTAATGGCTGAAGGGGAATGAATATGTGTTAAGTTTTGAAGGAAGGAAGAAATCTGTTCATGAAAGACAGCAGAAAATGGGAAAATTGGACACATTAATTTGAGATATGTAATGGGATATTGATGACATAACTACAGGAAAACTTAAGAATAAGACTGGAAGAGGAGGAATGAGAATTAATATTTGGAATGGCTGAGTTGAAACAGTAGAAGGCCTGAGTGTTTCAAAGGCTAACATTAATTTTATTACTGTTTCAATTACATGATTATGCACCATGTATTTGTATTTTAGCAGGCCAATTTTAGATCACATTTTTTAGTCAAAGAAGTACATCTCATACACTGAGAAATACAGCACTTCTAAACTTCAAAAGTAGTCACAAAGAATTTTTGTCTTAAGTATACAAGCATAATCACACCTGTCCTTAAACCATGCTGCTGATCAAGGCTCAGTTTCGTGTGGCTAAATCCTAGTGATACTGTTTCCTGGACTGACACAGGAGATAAAATGAATCTTCCGGACACATTCCACAACTCCACACAGCCTTTGACATGAAATCTCTGAAAAAAGCCTGCTAGCCAGCTTGGTTTATCATCTTCAAAACTCTTTTCCATTGGCACCACTGACTTTTGAGGACTTGGTGTTTCTCCATCACCCTTCAAATATAATAGAAACACAAATGAATCCATGAATGATACAAAAACTTCCACACACGAAATTAGAGAAATCATGATAAACAAATTGAAATATTAAACCTTTTATACAAGCACTAGAAAATAAAGGCTTATTACACTTATGTGAAACTCGAAAAGAGGAACAATTGCACATTGGGTTTGTGTATATCCACGCAAATGCAAATCTTGATATGTATTCATCAAGTCCACAAATAGAAAGAGTTCATGCAAAAGATGGTGAGGAATCTACACCCATCCACTACAACTTCCATACTTGAGTTGGTGTTACAAGATTAAAGGAAGTTTGAAACCACCAAATACACATGAGTTAAAAAATATATCCATTTTAAATATCTTATGTTGGCTTAACTAATTGATTTGAAGAGTGATGCTCAACAGAGTGACCGTACTACCTCATTGAGATCAGACTGCTTCATGCCACAAAACCATTAATGGACTAGCAGTGAAAAAATTATAATTCAAGAAATAAATTGGCCAAACAGTTAGGAGGTATACATTGTCCTTTACGGTCTAAAAGAACTTCCTCACCGACTCAAAAATGTTTAACTTCAGTTTATTTCTGTCAGATATTACTCATGGCAAAAAGGCAACAATCTTCAAGTATTTCATAAAGAATATTAAACAACTGCCGTTATGTTTAAAAAGACATTTGAAGTACTGGAAGCAACAAGTTCAAAATATAAAATGTTAAATTGTAATCTCAACAATTTTGAAGAGTTATGTCCAACAGAGTGACTGTACTACCTCAGACTGCTTCATGCCACAAAACCATTAATGGACTAGCAGTGAAAAAATTATATGTAATTCAAGAAATAAATTGGCCAAAAAGTTGGGAGGTCTGAGGAAGGAGTCATAGCACATAACAATTGTTCTAAAAAATTCAAGTCCCCCTTTTAAAAATCCACACTTGTGCATAGTATGCTATGGCCTCCATTAAAGAAAATGGAAGCCAAAATTCACTTTTTTACCAGACTTCAGCAACTATTGGAAATATTAAAAAATATTACAATGAAACTGAAAGACAAAAATAAAATATATAAATTTAAATTTCTTATGCCTTTTGTCCAGTCTCTCATGGTTTTTAAGTAAAACTTCATTTAAAGATCAGCAAATTAGGAATTTTTTTATTTTTGGAATGACAATAACTTGTAACTTTGTTATTCATCATATTTTTATTTGAAATGACAGGTTTCGACATTCAACATCATCTTAAGGTTAAGATGATATTGAACATCGAAACCTGGTCATTTCACATAAAAATATGTGGAAAAATGAAGTTAAAAGTTATCATAATTATGTTAACAAATTCAATTAAGTTACACCTGAAGCCAGCAATTATTTTTGGAAGTTAAAATCGGACATTACATTTTACAATTAGTTTTATCCTCAAAATGAGGGACTTAAGCAAATGTATGGTTGAAATACAATATATTCCTCATCTTTCATTTCTGAGGATTTCAGAAGACAATTTCCAAGAATAACAAATATTATAACTTAATCAGGGAATTAGTTCTAGGTTTATAGACAGCTAACAAATTTTATTTGAAACTCAAATGATATAACAATTTGACTTATAGCCAGTGAACCCTGTCGCCTGATTAAATAATTGCGGAACCTGCCATTGCTTTTTCCTTTCTGATCCTCATGAAGGAGTTCCATCATATTTCGCCTAACACTATTGAATTTGACTATTGATCTAGTTTGGAAATTTATATATCCACCCCTGGCGAGTTCTCACATGACAATTCCTCTACTTTACCACACATTACTGGGCACAGTTGGCCTAGTTGTTGGCACTCACAAAAATCGTATGTCCTTAAAATTGCAAGAAATTATATGCCAGATTTTCTCTGGTGATCCAACAAGATTTCAAGAAAATTTTGGATCCCATATTCCAATACTGTATTTTTGTCCAAGACCATCATCCTAAAGACACCTCCTGTAATGAAGGAGAAACTGCTCTTGCAGAAACACTGACACACACGGCTGTATCAGCAGATAGGATCCAACACATCCAGCCTCTCCTGAAGCATTTGCTCCAATTATTGAAATTGACATTTTTTTCAATTTTTTTCCTCTTTTGCTTTAATGTTCATCCATAAACCTTTAATATAATGCATTATTAATCATGAAATAAGGAGATTTTTTCACCTCAACTTGAGGTGTCAATTAGTAAAAATAACTTTTACACTCTACTGGTCAGTTCAAAGATCAATTTATAGTACAATCTGGATTTCGATGCCTGGCATCTTCTTCAAGTACTCACTGACAAGTAAAGAAGGTATTGTCCGAAGGCTTATATAGCACAGGAAGGTAGAGGGGGGGAGGGGGAATATGGGATAGGAGTGCTTTAGGTAGTAATCGTAGAAGGGGAGGGGGGGAAGAATTGTCATCAAGGTCTATTATGAGATGTTTGGCTGGAGGGAGGGGGGAAGGGAGGACTACTTTGTTTACAATATAAACCTTTGCAATACCTCCCTGGTGAAAATACCCAGTGCGGGGACCGTGAGGGAAGCGTGCAGGAAGTGTGAGAGAAGCGTGCAGGAAGTGTGAGGGAAGCATGAATTTGGACATTTAACTGTGCAGGTAACGTTCAGGAAGCGTGCGGATAACGTTCAAGAAGTGTGCAGATAGCATTCTGGAGGTTTGCAGGTTAGGCAGTTACCACCTTATAATGCTCCTGTACCAGAGCAAAATGAACAAGTGATGTTTATATATAATATTTGTTGTTTAATGCTGTGAACAAGCATAGAATATTTTATTGATTTTACTATGCGTTTTGCCATACACTGATGTAAAACTTTATTGTTCAGTCATGAGGTCACATGAAGCCATGAGTGCAGCCATATTTGTTTACATTTTGAACAACCAAATCATATGACTCTTTGGGGGTAATTTTTTATCTACTTCCTTAGCAATTAGAGGGACTTTTAAGAATTGTGTGAGCAGTAGAATGTGAATAATACGTAGGTTTTGATGACATTATGTCATTGAGTCAGAAAGCATATTCTATGATAAAACTTAGTGCAGTTTATGTAGTGCGGGCATACAAATAGAAGCATATAGTTTGCCAGTCAGTGGTCCACTTTGCACTTAAAAAATTTTGTCCTGCACATGTAACACACAGGAAGCATACATGAAGTGTCTACACGCTTCCTCACATTTCCTGCACAGGATATTTTCACCAGGGATTCTTTACTTGTTAGTGAGCACCTGAAGATGATTGCAGGCATCAAAATCTGGATTGTGCAATAAATTGATCTGTGAACTAACCAGTGGAGTGCAAAATTTATTTTTGCTAATTAATATGCAACTACATAAAGTTGAACCAAGTTTTATATCATTTACTGAGGTACCAACTAGAATTTTAGTTGATATCTTCAGCCAAAAAGGAAGTTAAACACACACTCATGAAAGTATGGTTATCAACTGTGTAAGTCTAGATAGTCCATCCCAGATATACAGTAAACAAATGATTTGACATGGAAAGTTTCCTAGGCCCATTTGCCCACCATCGATTAAGCAGACTTAAAAGTTTGTATGGCTATCCAGGTGTATAAATTAGTTAATACAACAAACTATTAGAGAGTTGATATTCTCTGAGCCACATAATTACAGTAACATAAGATATTACTTCCAAATGTATAGTACATACAAAAATACACAATATTACATTACCTGTCCTTGGAGTGCTGGCTGAAAATTCATGGACACCCAGTTGAAAATATCAGCATGATTGTACATAACAGCAAGTGTATCCAGCAAAACGTACAAATTCAGAGCACTATCTTCAACCTAATAATAGTTTCATAAAAATCACTGTAGACCATATATCAGGGTGCCAATAATTAGGCAAACTTCCAATTTCATTCCACAAGGCTCACCTTGCCATCAGCAGACAACTTTTTTAGTACTATCACCTTTTCATGGTTACACTCCATATCAAGTTCTTCAACTTGCAGCGCTAAGAATATCTGGGGAAGCGAGGTAACATTCCCTGCAGGAGACGAAACAAAAGGTAATGTGTAAGTGCATAACATGGAAAGACAATCTCAAATTATAATCCACAGGAGATGAATCATTACCTGCTGCATCAGTAAGCTTGGCTGGATTGAAAGTAGTATTGACTTGAAAGCATTGCAAAGATGATGTGTAATGAGTCTGCGTGTGCTCCTTCATCCCAGTTACATTAGCATTTTCCATTTTGAGGGCAAAGGTCTTCCATGGTACACAAAAAATATTAAAATTCAGGTAGAGAGGCAGTAACTTCACAGCAAAAATTTGCAATGCTTAGTATTACAACCCAAGCATACCTTTGGAATGATGGGAGACAGGCAATGTAATATTTCTTCTTCAGACTGAGAAGCTAAGGAAGATGACCGCATGGATTCACGGAGTGTGGTATCAGGGCCTTCACGTTGGGCAAAGCTATAGAAACCTTCATTAATTAGCATATGAGTGTGCTCCATTCCAATGTACAGCCTCTGCATGGAATGAAAGTCAAAACATCGAAGTCAGAAATCCCAGCTGCATCCAAAGATCTCATGAAATTTAATGGCATACCAATATAATTGGCAATACCTATGATCATTTCAACATGGTCAAAGAGGGGAATAATGCAGCATCAAAGAGAAAGTACATCATCATATAATGTCTAACAATTTTGGCAGAAAATCTTCCTGGGTCTTCCACCTGGTCATAGTCTATCACATTACACACCAGTGGAAGATTTGTTAAGATCATTGGAAACAGACTTGCAAGGAAAAAATTTTACCATATCACTTCCATGAAATCACCACTTCACATATAACATTAAAGAAACATTTTAGATGGCAAATACAAAGTTGATGCTACAACATATTTCCACCCCTTACAAACTGTGACTCCTAATGCCTCCAGGAGGCTAGTTAGGAGGACGGGGAGGATAAACTGGGTAGTGAGGAGGATAAGCCAAGAAAGGTTGAACATGGTGGAGGTGGAGAGGAAGTTGGTGAGGGACCATTGCTATACCACCATTTCCCTTCCTAAAAGAAGTAATTGTTGGCAATAATTGGTTCTTTTTGGGAGGGAAGATAGAAGGAAACAAAAGGAGATGGTGGGGATAATGAAGGGTAGACGGCTTCTGGGGATGGTAATGGAGGAAAGGACGTAGGGCAGGAGGAGAAACGATAGACGAGGGTGGGAATTTTGCTATAGAGTTCAACATATTGATGTATAACACATCAATGTGTTGCTGGGGCAGTTAATAAGAAAAGTGAGTGAAAATACCAACATTCATTGATACATTACCTCACATGAACATAAGAATATAAAACGAAAGTACTTTATAATTAAGATTTTCAGTGCATACAAGAGATGATATCTACTTACCTCAACAGAAAGAGCACCTCTTGCAACAAGGGCTGCCTCCAGAGTCACACCAAATGATAATTGCCCCAAGCATGTTTGTGTCTCATCTTTAGCTCCATCAGTCGCTGATTTATAGTGCTTGTGACCTTGCTTACGAGCACTCATCGTACTACCATGAGCATGTTTCAATACTTTGGCAGTAGCTGACGATATGCCCACGTTGACTAATAGGTGAGAGTTATGGACAATACTGCCATCAACGTGAATGCTATCCGCAGAGGCATGCAGAAGCCATTCAGGAGATGCAACCCGGAGTAGCATGACACTGACATTATAAACACGCACAGCCATAAACTGAGGGAAAAATTTTCAGATCAATCACAGAACAACAGAAATTTTACACAATTTCTAAATGCAGTAAGACAGTATTTAACTTATTCAGTTATTTTCCTCAATTTTGCGTAATTATAATTTCTTATCTCATTAAAAAATATTATCATCACTTTCACCAATTTATTAGCTCGAGGACCCACATCAACATGCCATGCATCAAGCTGAAAAGGAGAAAAATATGAGCACACTCATTTCCATCGTGGTGGTTAGTGGGTGTGGCTAGGTCTTTTTGACAGGTTTCAGCAACCTGAACAACAACATTTAGCATAACGATGTGGCTACGACTCATGAAATATCAAAACTGACAGATCTAAAAAAAACTGACAAACCATGGGAGAAACCGCCTGCAAATCACCAGAAATTGGTCCCAGGGATTTTCCGAAAATTGAGAACTAGGGTACATCACTCTCATCCGGCCAGAACATTGAATATATAATTAATTCATAATCACTGTTCACTACTTACTTGGGCAAATGTTATTATCATAGGAGGTATTTTCTTATTATGGAAGCTAGGAATGCCCCCAACGCTGTTAGCCTCCTTAACCAAAGGAGAAGAATTTTCCACATTTTGGAATTCATTCCCTCCAACATCTTTGTTGATTCTCACATCTTTGATGATCACAGACACAAGTTTAGTCACTTCACTATTGAAAAAACTACTCTGAAAGCCAACCTCTTCAATGTGCTGTTAGGGAGGAAAGAGAGAATTAACACGAAGTACATGGTCCAGCCTACAGTTACGAGACTGATAAAATACTAAGGACTTCACTCATTCATCCATTTTCTTACCACAGTGAATCCATGACAAACAATATGTACATCTTTTAAACGGATGTAGGGAAGTCTTATTCCTCCGATACGTACATCCACATGAAAGCGGCGTTTGAAATGCCAAGAAAGCAGTTTAGGCAAAAGCCTGTAACATTAAGAACGCATAATTGTTACCGTCATGACATGACAGAGACATATAGTAAAAATATTGACATAATTACGAAAACCGACCAGGAAGTTCCAGCCACAACGACTGCACAAACCACAAAAAATATTTCAAATCCGTTCATTTTCACTGGTAAAAACTACTCCATGACTGAAAATAACGTAATTTCATTGCCAAGGTATTACAATGAATACTCAATGAGGATGAAACCTGCTAAAATTAGCAGGTAACCAGTGGAACCGTCATTCCATTTTGACTACTTTTGAACATAAATATTGGTTAACTTCCGAGCTCTAGCGGCTGAGTGGCGAAACTTGCACGCTTATGTGCTTTCATTTTCTAACGCGCTAATTACAAAGCGTGAATATAGCTTGAATGGATATGAATAGTGCTATCTATTGGATATGACCAAGCGTTTCTCAAACCATTTTTAATCCTTGGCCAATGCAAGTCTCCGCTTTTTCTACTTACCTTTTTGGGCGGGGTGCTTCATGGTCTTCTCCTTCCTTGCAACTATAGTTGTCATGAGGACAAGGTACAAGCTTGGCCCTTTGGGTGTCCTGAGCCGAATTTGTGGGCGCGGCCAATGGGATCCATCCCTTTTTGCAGCAGTGAGAATTTTTGTCGACACCTCTCCCCGCTTCTGGACTCCTGCCGGTTACCCTGTCCCCAGCATTTCTTTCTCAAACACGGGGGTGTGATAGGACCCCACCCGCTCCCTTAAGTTTCAGCCTTCTCTTCCGTCTCCTCCTTCCGACTTCAAAACTCATTGAACTGCATTGGAGCATCTTCATCTAAGATAAGACACTCCCAAAAGTGGAGCAGAGGCCTCCCAAATCTGAATCTAAAACCCCTGGGGAGCTTGTTACCTCCCACAGCATACTTAGGTAAAAATATTTGGTTTGTAGCTGCTCTGAAACTAGCCTGTAATTGCTATGAAAGACTAATATCTGATCTGGAAGTTGTCTGTCACTGGAGTAAACAGGATTTTAAAGAAGTTACAAGATGTTTCAAATTTATACCAGGGACAGACCACTTAGATCAGATATTACGCTTTCATAGTGGTTACAGCCTGGTTTCAGAGTAGTTACAGCCCAGTTTCTGAGTAGTTACAGGCCTCATATTATTACCTGGGTAGGCAAAGATGAGTCTGAAGGAATGCTGTCCTTCTCTCTCCCTCCAGGATTATGGGGGTATCGAAGGAGTTCGGGGTTCTCAGATGGGCCCCCCAGTGGCAAGGACAAGATGATTGTGGAGGAACCCCAATAAGGAGCCCATCAGTGATGCCTCCTCCATGGGAGAAATGGCCCTTCCACAGTCCATAGTGGGAGCGCACTCCTTGGCATTCTCCATTGAGGTCAACTACAGCACAGAACCACTGCAGTGAGGGGAGCTTTTTATTGACCAGCCAGGCCTAGATCTGATATGTTCAGCTAAAACCAGAAGCACCACTTGGAGAATGTGGCCTTTCATTGCACATGACAATCTTGGTAATAAACATGTTTTACTTTTCATCCTCCCCTGATATCATACATGCTCCAGAGTATTATCTCATTCTGATTCAAAATACAGTAAAACCTCTCACTTATCGACAACAGTCGTCCACATGAATCTGTCAGTATGTGAGAAGTGTCCGTGAGTTAAAGGTGGGACTATTGCAATGACATATTACACTCAATCTCATTTAATGGATTAAGGTTGTAAATATCCGAAAGCTTAATGGTTGTGGAAAAGGTTTTTCATGGAATTGTAAATAAATCAGATACATCAATTAACCCTTTGACTGCACAAATAATCTGAAATATAGCCCTCCCTGGCACAATTTTTTTTCTAAATTTTTCAGTAGTTTTATTAATCTTCGCTTTTTATACTGAGGAAAAAATGTTTAAAAAACTTATGAGTAATAGTCATTGATTTTCTTAAATACGAATTGATGGACGGTTGTTACTAAAAGACTTACATTTTAAAAAAATATATGGTGTCACCTATAGTACCCTAGAATAGAACCATACTTCAAATCAAAAATAGACAATGGGAACAGTCTGCTACGGTGATCACTTATTGACGATGGGAGCAGTGAAAGGGTTAAAGTGCCAACACATTTTTATCTAGGACATTATACAAATTGTAATGTGTTTATGGAGAATTAAAAATGTCTTTGTTTGCTTATTTTTTATGCCAACTTTCTCAAAATTCACTGGTAAATCAATCAAAGATCACAATGTCTCACTTTTGCCTAATGCAGTGCGAAATTTCTTCAATTGTTCGGTTTGACACAATGCTTCGGCATATGTACTCACAGTTAATCAGTCAAATGAGGCCTCAGGTTCACTATCATAACAGGCACTTACTCCTCGGTAAGTGCCTCCCTCCCTCTTCTCCATCATTAATATTTTCATACAATAAGAACAATGTCCACCTTGTTATCTGTCGAAATCAAATTTGAGTCTTTCGACACATAGTCAAGGCTTTCACTGGCATCCGTCAATAAGTTTTCCAACTCCCCTCATCTCCCTCAGATATCATGTCCATGTTGGGAAATCTCGCACTGACTGTCGATGTATTTGACTGCTCAAGTAATCCCAAATAAAGTGTCAAGAATGTTAACTCACTTCCCCATACACCCCCTAGAAAGTCAATTGTCATCATGCTGTAGAAGAGCTGTGCTATCATGTGCTTTAGAGGAAGCCATCTTGTGTAAATTTTGAAGCACCTAATCATGTCATGTTCCGCAGGTTGCATGACACTTGTTAGGTTGAGAGGGAAAAAGGCGACTGTTACATTAGTAATTTCAATGTAGGGTGATGTGGGGCATTGCCAACAAAGAGTTAAATCTTTCTTTTATCCTATGCCATTTTCTAATCTAGCATCATTAGCCACCAAGACATGATTTATTATGTAATCATGCTTTTCCATTGTGCTCCCAAATCACAGGTAAATGTTCTTTACCTACACCTTTAAAGCACTGTAGATTTTTCTGATCTCCAGAGGTCAAAAAAGCTCCCTAGTCATGCTTGAGCACACCAGTGGCATCAATCTCTCCTTTCATGCCCTCCCACCTGATAAGCATTCAGATTTTAGGGCCGAAGGTTAACCATGGAAAGCCTAAAAAAAAACCCCATTTCATGTGTTAAAAATATCTTTGGATGTATAATTTGCTAGCAATCCAGAAAGTATCTCAGCCCACACATTGACATCTTCTGGAACCATAGAAGCTGACTCTCCACACACTGCTTTTAGCACAACAATGTTGCATATTCACTATCACTATTCAAGCCACCCGTTTCAGGCCTTGAAATCCTCAATTTTAATTATTGTGGCAATTTCCACAGCTTTTGTGTCATAACAAGCCTAGTAAGGCAAACTGCTCACTCTTGCTTTCTTAAACCACTCATACAGGGAAAAAATGATATTATATTTAGGTACCACTTTCTTCATGCTTTCATTGTGGCTCACCATCCACAGTATCATAATCGAATCTTTTTATTTCAGCATGTCTGCAATCTTAGGCCGGTATTCATAGTCGGGATGAATAATCAATGATTGCAGAATCAACGATTATTCGTCAATCATTGATTATTTGATTTATGTATTCATAGACAGAAAACAATCTCCAATTCATGAATCACTGATTCATGAATCTCTGATTATTCGGGATAATCTGTAATTGGTGAATTACAGATTGGATGTATGTTTATTTTTGAGTGGTGTGACAAATTGAAGAGGCAAAACATTTTGTGGGTATCGTTAAATTTTTATTCAAGTTGAGTATATAGTTTTATTAATTGCATATTGAAAAAGAAAATAAAAAATGGATTGGCAATGTTTTTTTGATAAAAATGAAGACATGAATATGTCGTAAACAATCACAGAACTACCGACGTCCCACAAAGAAAAACTCTAATTAATTACGGTCGAGAGCTTAATTCACGAATCAATGATTATTTGGCCAAATAATTACAGTTTGCTTGACTATGAATACTAGAAATATAAACAATGATTATTTGACGACTATGAATACATAATAATCAGAGATTGATGAATCTCTAATTCGAATCACTGATTCTTTGACGACTATGAATAAGAAACAGTAATTAATTAGAGATATAATCATAGATTGAAACGAATCTGTAATTATTGAGGACTATGAATACCGGCCTTAGTCTTTCTCACATTAAATTCTACAGCCAATATTGATACACCACTTTTCTCTTTAGCTCCTCTTCACCTAATCCTCGGCCCCGGTGGCGGCGGGGTAAAGTCCCCACCTGCTAACCTGAGGGTCATGGGTTCGAGTCCCGCCTGAGTAGAACATTATCTGCCCAGGACATGGGTGTTTGTGTAATGAGTTATATGTAAGAGAGGGCTTGATAGCCCTAATATCGCTTAGAAATAAAGACAACATTATTATTATTATCCTGGACCTTAGGCTGGTACCCTTCTGCATCCATGAATAAATCCTAGAAAACTAAGCATTCTCGGTATTCGCCTCTCGCATGACAACGTGAAGTTGATAATGCACATTTACCTACTTGGCTGAGTAGTATGCTATTCATTGTCAGACTTGTAAGGGAAAAACCCACCCATCAAGAGAAGACGACCAACAAAAAGACCATGCAGACCTTCTGCCACTTGTTTATGGATAACAACCCGTCAGGGCATGCACAGCGGAAACATTAGCACAGATTTTGGTATCAACATTTCCTGAAATTTACCTTTGTCCCAACCCCCTTTCACTTGCAAGTGACCACCATACTTCATCTAGCCTATTCCTTTAAGCCTTTTCTCAGTGCCCTCATCAAATTTTTACCTGGAAAGATCCTCAACCCTATGGAATTACTCACCTAAAATATGTCCATCCGGGAAAAATGTGTTCTACTGGTGTCCTTATCCTTTAAGTCAGAGTGTCTGTGTCCTTAAGTGAGTGTGTCCGTATGTGAGAGGGTTGTCTAAGTGCAGTTGCATGCAACTCAGTCCAAGATTCGAATATATGGTAATATTTGGTTAGGAATTTCAGAAAGGATTAGTAGGAACTTCACCTTCATTTTTGTACCTACTAAACCCCACATGTATGGTACCTTTAAAGGTACTAAAATAAGTGTGAATTTAGTCACATTCTTGACAACTTCACTGAGATCTAGGTCTGAAAGCTTAACTAAGAATACCATCAAACTTTAAAATAATAAATAACAGTTGATTCAATTCTATAAATATGCAACACTTATGTACATGCCATACAAGGAATCCAGAGAGAAATCAAGAAAGACAACGAGGATCAATGGAAAAACTTTATCTGTATCATCCACTTACATAAGATAAATATGCACTTTGATTACAATAAACAAATATGCACATGTATTCCTGCTACAAAATTTAAAGTTTATAAAAATAAGTGAAGGCTAGTCCATTAAACAACTTATTATATGCTCTTTTATTTACAAAGGATTTCATAGACATATGTTAAATGCTCTCATTTGTCACAAAATAGTAACAAAACTGGATGATAATGATGATGGATTGACAATTTACAAAATAATTCTTCTTTTTCAATTGACTCTGCTACTTTCAGGACAACCATAAAGTCTCATTTAAATCCTCTCTCCAAGATTTCTACAATATTAGCAAAAGAGATTCATAATTAATTAAAATAGAAATACTTCAACGCAGAAACATTTTAACAACATTATGGAAATATTACCTATATGTCACTGATTAAGTTAAAACAAGTTTGCTATATCTATACTTCTGAATACTATGCCATATGTTAACTGGTAGCATTCTTTTGAATTTCCTAGAGGGGCAAGGAATTCCAGTATTATATAGCAACAGAGAATCCTCAAGGAGATAAATTTTTGTTTAAAATCCAGCACTACCAAGCGAGAAGATCCTTAGGTCTTTCATTATGATCAAAAACACATACCATTAAATGCAATATAAATGAGTAGCATTAACCTCCTTCCAAATAGCAGAGACAAACAAAATGATGCAAATATACCAACCAAAGTCTGGGTCACAGTGAAAATACTGGATATAATAATAGCAATAATCATTAAGAAAATTATGACATTCTGGCTATAGGTAGTGTAGAACTGACATTCTGGGGTCAAATTTGCCCATAGTAGTGAAGAAAGGGGTTATCACTTTGAAAATGGCACCTTAGAGGAGGTTACGAGTGTGGTCCACACACCTGCTACTAGCTGTCATCTAATACCCACTTAACCACCAATTTAACCAAAATAATGATGAGTCATGAACTATGAACAAAGCTAGAAAAATATTTTTTCCACTTCATTTGTCATCATAACTTCAATGTTGCAGATGAAATTTCTGATCTGACCATTTTATTGCTAAGTTTCAAAAATTAGGATTTCCATGGAAATTTGCAGCATCTTAAGTTCAGCAAATTGCTATGAAATCTGGTAGGTATAATACAAAAAAGGTTCCTACAGGAAATCAAGGAAAAAGGGGAGAATTTTGATCATAGAGTCACCTGAAAGCTAATAGCAGTAGAGATCCCTATTGCAGTTTTTGTTGCTTACCATATCAGGTGCAGCAATTGCTGTAAATTTTTTACAAAATGCAGAGAAATTTTTGGAGAGAACTAATGGGAAGCATGAGCATTACTGGGAATAAAATTATATTAATTTTATGATAGCATTAATATAAAATGTTGCTAATCAAGTTAACGTTAATATGATACAGGGTATAATCCTAAAAATGAGAGCAATAGATAAACATAAATTGTTCAGGATTTCAGAAGTAGGTTTTCAGAATTCTTTCTTAAAGCTTAAGTAACCTATTAAATTAGCTATGTGTGACTTAGGAAGGTTCCCTGACTAATATGAAGAATAAAAGCTCATATTGAGCTGGAAAAAGCAGTATGTTTAGCAATGATTATGGGTCAAACTTACCTTTTTCCACGAGAAAATGTAGACCATTTGAACTTTATTATCTTCCTACAGAAGTAGCTCTCACAATCCATCAACTTCCATCCATTCCATATCTGCTGAGCACCTCCTAATCAGTTTAGCACCATTTTATATTCATTACTTGATTTTCCAAATTTTATCAAGCCACTTATCTGTTGATTGTACTTGACTTAAAGATTGCTCACTGTATTCTACAGAGACAGGAGTTTCTGATCATCAACCAAGTTTCAGGCCATCTGAAAAACCTCGGTGGGTTTCCGAGTCATTCTTTTCCCCATTCATAAAAAAAAAGCCTCAGATCAGGATGATATTATCTATGAAGAGCATTAATGCTCCTTTAAAAATTTTGACCAAGGCCTCAATGCCTGGCATGAAAGAAGGTCAGCTGCCAGGACTAATATCAGCTTAGCACATCACAAATAATCAAATGACATTTATGAATTTAATCAAAGACTGAATAAATCATGCCACATGAAATTAGAGAGCACTGATTGAGAACAGGAAGACCACAGAGATAGTATTCAATGAAATCACATGGGATGAAATCCTAAGATTTGAAATTTATAAACTCAATTGCAGAATCAAAGACTAAGAACATGTTTATCCATCCCTTGTGATATTTAATGGGGGGAAATTATTTTTATTGAATAATTTTTTCTCTTCTTTCAATTATAATCTCCTTAAGAGAAAGAATAATTGAAATACTGATAATCAAATAAAACGCGAAGCAAATTTTGACAATTGGCGACATCAGATTTCATACTATGAATTCAAAGGTGTGTTTACATGATGCATATACCTGTTTACACATCAATCATTACATGTACCTGTGCAAGTACATGGCTGGACAGATGTGTGAACAAAGGATCAAAATTAGAACAGGAGCTATTTTCTGGCCATACATTTGAGCTATTTTGCAAGTTTACCTGATACATTTTTAATGGTGGATGTGTGTACATATTTACTTATGCTGGTACACCCATCATGTAAACACAGCTTAATATTTTATGATCATGAATTTAAATTCTTTCGTATAGGCAGGGTCTTAAGGATCACACGAGCACGTGAACCGCCTGGTAATCCCGAACGATTGAAATATACATGATATTGTAAGATGAGAACACGGTATATTTTCATTGAGATGGTGTTTACAAAGTTGTACGTGCCGATTCACTTTTCATTTCCATTTGAATCACGCGCCATGCCAGCTGATAACAGACCTATTGTGAACCATGAACGTGACATATTGTCAAGACTGATTGATTGCATTAAGTTTTGTGGTGCTTTTGAACTGGCATTGAGAAGCCACGATGAATCACAAGGTTCTGATAATCCAGGAGTGTTCCGCAGTTTAGTGGATTTCATGCAGGATTTGGACAGCAGCATGAAAGAACATCTTCAAAATGTAACTGTTTTCAAAGGAACATCTGCAACAGTACAAAATGAGTTGCTCCAGTGCATGCTGGACATTTGCAGAGACCAGATCCGAGACGAAATTAAGGAATTGAATTTTTTAGCGGTACAAGCAGATGAAACAATGGATGTTTCTGCTCGTTTCACAAAAATAGAAAATGGTGTTTTCAGTAATCCTTTTGTTTTTGCAACTATGTAAATGGCTCAGAGCCAATTAAAATGTGTAAGACATAATCGAAATAGCATTCCTTTTATTGTATGTACCCAAAAGAAACTTGATTACTTTACTAACTTCATTTTATAGCATGCAATTAAAATGCACTTGGATCCGAAAATATCCATCACCTGAAATCAAGGATCTGGTCCAGATCCGGATCCGAAAAAAATCCTGGATCTGTCCATCCCTAATTGCTGGTAAACAAAATTATATCATATGAATACAAATATTTCATCACAATGTGCTCTAAAGACTCCAAGTTGGCATGATGCTGAAACCATGGCCACAACTGCCGCACAATTGAACATGAACAGACTATCCATTGCTTTTGATTATTCAAATGGGCTTCCCCCTCCATTGGCATAGATAAATGGCCCTCAATTGTGTATGCATTTGAGTTTTCTTCGACTATCAATGAAAGGAACCTTGATCTTATTAATTGTTTCTGCAAATCCTGGAATTCATTCCCATTTCTGAAATTGGGGGACATAAAGGGATGTAACTCAGGTGTTTTGATTCCCTAATCAGGAGATATATGACTAGATTCACCTAGGTGCAATTTAATTGGCAGAAGATTGTTTCTCATCCAGAGAAGAACTAGTCAAAGAATATGATAGGAAACAGAAGAGGATGAAGAGAGCTGTAAGTGAAGAGTCACGCACTCACAATGTCAAAAAAACAAAGCCAGGATCAAACAGAAAAATTCTGACATAAGGCTCTGCTCTATCTTTGGGTCAAGGGATAAGAAGAGAGAAGTGTTTGATTGAGTATGGTGAATATAGCCCTTTGATAACTGATTGTAAGCAGCACAAAGTGAAGCTGCATTAACACCAAAGAAGGCCCCCTTCAGAAATTGGACGTTGGTTACATATGCCTTGATGCATTTCTCACTACCTGTTGAAATGTACGTAGCTTCACCTAAAAAAGAAGAAGCAAAATGTGTGTTAGATAATGAGGACTATACAGAGGCACAACAGATTTGAAGTTAGTTCATAATTTCATATACTTAAGAACAACTGGATGGAACAAATACAGGATGGTCACCAGAGCCATGTGGGGCCATTCAAGTATTACTTAAGATGTTTTTGGGGGTGGGGATCATCTTACATTATCTTATGGAGAGAGGGGCAGGGGGTCTGGAACCAACTTACAAAGATTTTTGTCATCTTGAAACATTGTATCGTTTCTAAATATCCTGTGATTGTTCACAACTCCATCAGCTGTGGTACTGTTTCACTCTTAATGTTATTAGATGTGATACTCCAACACTGCATAATTATACAATACCCAGAGCTCAAATCTGAACGATGGCTTCTATGGAAAGATGAAACTGCAGAAAGCGAGCATTTAACAAAGAATTGGTGCAATTATCTAATGTCTTAAGTAAGACTGAGAGGGGTTCAGAAAATCTTACTTTGGCTTACATGGAGGGAGGGAGGTCAAAAATGGCATAAATCGTCTAAAGTAATACTTGAATGGCCCCTGCTCTAGTTTTTACTTTACCATGGCACTTAAAGATAACAGTGTTGCCGACTCTACATCACTCTCCTCTCTCTACCTCTCTTTTGGGTCTTGTGGTGCCAATCGCAGCCCCACCCAAAGATATTGAATCATTATCCATGGATAAATATTGAATATTATTCAAGCATTGGAATATAATTGTAAAGATAAACCTTACAGGGTTTCTAAGTTAATTCAACAGCTATTGAATGCCTATCATGCCCAGACAGACACTTGCAATTTTGTACCTGGCACCATACCAATTTGAAAAGTTTAAATATGGGATTTGCGAACAACTTAGAATGGCAGTGGAGTTTTAAAAAACTTAACTCAACTTGAAAAATAAAAATGCTTGATTCCAGTAGTTTTTCAATCATGATTTTTAAGTTGTTGGAAAAATAGTATACCATATTAAAATGAAATAAAGATGTTTCCCTTCTGGATTTCCAAAGAAAAGTGGATTCATCCCACAATTTGAAGCAATAGTTTCACCAACCTTGTCAAACTCTCAAAATGTTCATCTTGCTGGTTAAAATTTACCTAAATTCAATAGTAGAATGTATCTGGGCCATTATAGAGTACACAGCAATACATTGTATTCAGAGCAGATAACGAATGCCTCTTGATTTTCTGCCGATTACATACATCAATATAGTAATGATCACACTCTTATGGTAACAACACCAACATTCGATTAAAGAAAGCAATTCTGCCATCTTGCTTGCATTTCCTCTGTGCATCTGTCACCACAAAAAAGTACTCCCGGTGGGGGTAAGCAACTCAGCTTGGAGGAGGTGATGCCAAACTGAGTGTGCTGTGAACAATCAGTCAGGTCAGCATTATGAGTTCCGTTAGTGAGGACCTCCTTGTTGCACATGGAGGTCGTGGCAAGTGCCACTTGAAACAGTGAAGATAATCCATTAAAGGTTCTGTTGAGATGTGCCAAAAACAATAAATCTAGTATTTTATAATTCGTCCTAGTCACTAGCTTGACCAATACCATTGCCTTCTTAGAAGACCCATGCCCATACCTCAATGCTAGACCCAAAATCGTTTCATATCGAATGTATCCATCCTTCAGTACATACCATAGTATTGAATTGACCAACCCCATGCTATTTAACACATTCCACTTTTTGTGAGCTGTCTCATGCATTTTTCACAGAGACAGAAATGTGGAGGAGTTGCAAGCATATCCATGGCATTATAGTAATAATTAACCTGAATTGGATACTAAAAAGGCTGTATAAACTGCAAAAATATCAGCACATTAGCTTCAGAGCAATGGTATTACTGTATTTTATTGTTAGTTTTCTGCGAATTACATAGATAAATTTAGTAATAATCACACCAATATGGTTACTATTTACCTGAATTGGATTGTAAATAGCATTAACACCATGCAGTATAAGCTGCACACTGTATTGGTTCAGAGCAATCTTAGGAACTTGTCTTAGTTTCCCAACAATTAATTGATCCATCCAGTCATTATCACATCCTTAAGATGTTTGCAATTTTCCATAATAGGTATACAGTTTACTGCTTGAAAAAAAAATTATTGCTCTAGTTGAAAATCTGGTGTTTGTACATCCCACGTTTAAATGAATTGAACTTCTGAAATTTTTGCTATCAAGTCATGAAATTTTTAGGGTTAGGTGGCATTCTATATATTGTTAGACAAATCTCTTTTAATTTCATAGGCTGGAATTTGATAAAACACTGTGTTTGATGGCATTCTTAAATCTTGTTTACTTCTCCCATCTTGTCTTGTTGCAACGTAGTACAGCTCTATACTCTGTATTTATGAATTCACAAAATGATTTAAGATCAACTAGCTCACAATACATGAGGAAATGCGGGAAAATCTTGTTTATTATCAACTGAAGTTCAATAGGTAAGCAGTCTACACTGCATTTTATATCACATGTGCAGGGCAACCAATTCCAATTTAACTATTCTCAGTGTTTTCTTGCATTTTAAAATACAGATAATTCTTTTCCTTACTCTTCTTTCCACCAAAATTTGTATTTGTATTATCTACTGATATAGCAAGAATGCCTTTCAGGAGATCTAACTTCTGTAACACTTCCAACACCCAGGAAAACAATAGCTCTGAAGTTTCAGTGCCTAAATTAACTACTTAACTCCAACACATTCACCTTTTTCAGGATGATAATACTAATGAACAGAGGCACTAATTGCATGTCTCAGTGCTGTGACAAATTAATTAGTAAGTACTGAAACACATTCAACATTTGGTTTTGGTTCTTCCTCCAACTGTTTTGCCGCAAATGGTGCAATAACATTAGTTGTTATTTCCTTTCTCTTTGTCAGCAAACACCTATATTTATCATTGCAAATTTTACCCACTATGCTTGCTGAGAAGTCCATAGACCTAAAGCTGTGGTTATTCACCACTGTGAGGCATGTAAAGGTTGCTTCCTGTGCTGCCAGGGATATTACTTTTTCCCATTCACTCTTGAGTTCTAAAAAACTATTCATAATGCAGTTAGAAGCATTCATTTCTACAGCAGCTTTATGTTTTTTGTTTTCACAAGGTTGATTACATCTGAACATGTGAAATGCAAAATTTACTGTTACATAAAATACATTCCACATTTCCATATTTACATCTTTCATAAAGAGAAACTCTCTAATTAAATTATCTTTCATATTGCAATTTTGTTTCGGCATTACATGGTAAATAAATAATAACAACTGTAACACAGTGTTCAAGTAATATAGTGTCATAAGTATTACAGTAGCACCATAGGAAAAAGAATACCACAATTTTTAGCATTAATTATTATTAGCTAATTATATTAATTATTAAATTATTGATTATTTGTATTGTTACTTTGGTAACATTCCCCTCTGAGTGCTCAGCAAGCATCGGATTTAATTGCCGTCATAATGGCCAAGGACTCCAGAGGGGTTTGGCAGTTATTGCAGCCACGTCCGACGCCCATCGGATTGGTGGCTACGCTGCGGTTGGGTCGTGCGTATGGAGTAGACGGAGGGACCCAAGTATTACGGCCTTCAGCATGCAAGCTGCAAGTGACTCCGCCTGTGCCACGCAGTACGGAATGCACTTGATGCTCTCCAGCAGCGAGCCCTTAACTCCACCGAGCACACCTATGATGAGGACTACCAATTTAACAGTGTCCTGGGTACATTTGCCAAAGCTCAAAAAGCAGGTCTTCATATTTCTCCCATTTTTCCGCCTCCTTTGGATCCATGTTCCTTTCAGCCGGAGCCTAAAACTATCATGAACATGGAGCGTGAGAGGTGGTCTAGGAGAACGATATCCGGCTTGGTCGCCTCCAACTGCCTAGTGGTAGAAAAGGAGTAATTCCACCAGATGGTGCATATATCATTCTCCATGACGGACTCAATATCTACAGGGGCATACGGCAATACAGGAGTATTGTCGATGCCAAAATGGTGTCGCAGATAAATATAACACACGCAGGGCTGCATTGTGCCTAGCAATGTACGCTGATTTGGTGTAATAGCTACAGCCAGAGTGAAGGTGGCTCAAAGTCTCCGCCTGAGCTTGCAACGCCCTGCATCTTGTGTCTGCAACCTCCATCTTGAAAGTAATTCGGCGGTACACGAGTGTGTTTATGACACCATCCTGGCATGCGAGGACGAAACCCTCAGTTTCTGACTACAGACCAGCAGAGCGGAGGAAGGCAAACGTCAGCTCCTTCAATAGCCCATGCTTCTCCATGTTTTGATAGAAACATCCATGCATGGGCTTATCGGTGTGTTCCTTGAGCAAGGTTTTCTGCTTGGCTTTTTTAATTTCGAGCTTAAGGATGTCTGCCTTCAAAGACAAGATGGACTTGCTGTCGTTGCTACCGTCTGATTTTTGGTCAAAGTCCATACCAGTTTCGTCTGCTGCCCTCTTGGCCGCCTGGAAGAGAAATGCCCTTACTCTGGTACTTGCATGGCCTCTTATGAGACTGAGCAAGGGGTCTCTGCTTTTGAGCACTCTGCATGCTGTTCCAAAGATAACTCTGTTGTGGAGACACTCCAGGCTCAACAGACCTCTACCACCTACACTGCGAGGGAGATACAGTCTGGCGATGGAAGATTTCGGATGAAGATTTCGATAGATGGTCATAATCTTCCTCGTTCCCCTGTTGAGGTTCTGCATTGACTTTCCATTTCATGCATCTGAAGGTGTACAGCAGTGTGGGAACCGCAAACATGTAAACTCCAGATTTTCCTGAGAGTCTGTACTTGGCAGTGAGTCTCTCCTTCACTGCTGCAACCTCCCTCATTCGGCTTTGTGGGACGCCGAGATATTTGTAGCTGTCATCGCCCGCGAGGTGGAGAATGACGCTCCTCTTGATGAGGTGCACGTCTTCCTTGTTCTCCGAAAATCTTCCTCTCGCCAGGTGGATGGATGCACACTTGTCCAGTCCGAACTCCATCCCTATAGCCTCACTGTACTCCAGTATGGTGTCCACGGCCACGCGAAGGTCTTTTGCATTGGAAGCATAGAGCTTCACGTCCATATAAAATAAATGTGTGACCATATGCTTCCTGTCACCTGGTACACCGCACATGTATTCTTTCCCTTGTTTCAGCCTTAGCTAGAGAGGTAGGAGGGAAATGCACAACAGCAAGGGGTTCAAGCTATCGCCTTGGAAAATGCCACGGTGGTATGATACCAACTCTGTCGAGACTGACCGCTTGCCTGCGGTCAGGACAAAGCACATTCTCCAGAGAGGTATCAGGCATTGGATGCAGGACACTACCTCGGGTTGGACTTTCATCAACTTCAACATGGCTACAATGAGCTCATGGGAAGTGGTGTCAAATACCTTTCTGTAGTCCACCCAGGCCATTGATAGGTTGAGCTTATGCTGGATGGCATCCTAGCATATGCATCTATCAAAAAGCAGGTTGTCCTTACATCCCGCATGTCCACGCTTTGAACCGCTCGGCTCGTACACCTCCTCCCAAACCGGCTGGACCTGGTGGAGGATAAGGTCGCTCAAGATGGAGGTGAACGCCTTGTATACAGTGTTGAGCCAGGTTATAGGATGGTAGTTCTTAGGATTGGACAAGTCTCCCTTCTTAGGTATCAGTGAATTAGTGAATTTCTTCCACCAGAAGTTATTCGTGGCATCCATTCCTGGAGCCGAGAAATTCTTCTTCACAGGGAAGGCCTTCTTCACGTCACTCTCTGTGACTGAAAGAGGTCCATCCACTTCATGTAGGTGGCAGTCGCAAAACTTTTTAAAGAGGTCTATGGCCGGAGTGTCTCTGTTGAATGGCTTCGACGTTTCATAGATATCCTTCCAGAAACGTTCCACCTCTTGGATGGGTGGAGGAGATTCAACGACGGACTGAGGTGGTCGAAAGAGACGGGTCGGGTGAAGGAGGATGGTTGAGTTCTCCCTCACGGCCTAACTCCTCTTGAGGAGCTTTTTCTGGGCCATGATGAGTGCCCAAACTCTATCAACCGTGTGCTGTTTAGTGGTAAGCAGCACGTCCTTGTTCAGAGTGTGATGGTGAAATCTGAGGCTGCGTGCTGTGCCCCGGACTTTGGGTGTGAAAGCCCGCCCAGATGATTCCATCACACACTGAATCCTCGAAGCCTGCCGTCTCGCCAGCGTGATCTTGGCCTCCAACTGTTCCAGCCGTTTTGCCGCTTTCTACTCCCAAGAGGTGGGCTTTTGGTAGTTGGCCATTATTTTGGTAGCAGCGTAGACCACGCAGTTGACCGTCCAGAGATCCGACATCTCTGTGAGGATTTCGTCGATAAAGCCATTCAACCAGGTCAGGACGTTAGTCCGCAGAGAGATCTTACTATGGATGACTCTCTGCCTGGCTTGTCCTACATTATAGGTGATTTCATTTAACAACCGCGTTCAGAGTTCAGAGTCAGCCAGATCTACTCCCTCCCTACTTGTCGGCGGTACCGACAGTGCCGTGTCAGTCAAAACAGCCGGTGTCAACATTATTGATTATTATTATCAACATTTAGAATCTATGCATAAATCTTTTCCAAAGGATACTCAGAAAAATCCGGACTTTTTCACTTAACTCCGAACATTTTTATGAGAAAGATGAAGACTGCCCTGGGAGGATGAGTAGGAACCTTAAGTCAGTAACTGGGATATCTACATTTCTTCCCAAATTATTATTTCTTAATTTAACTACCCACCTCCCCAACATGTTGCCTTAATTCACATAACAAGTAAACCTTTTCAAGCAAAGCAAACTACATTAAATTTTGGAAATATTAGTTCACTACCACACATCCTAAAATTGATAAACACATGAACAAATGACTGAAAATCCAGAAGTCACTCAAGATATTTTACCTTCAAGTAGTCCACATTGGACTACTTACTTAATAAATCACCATGATGAGTAGGCTTTTCATTCTTCTACAGACAACAGCTATATCAAAATTTCTTACTAAGGTATCATTTTTCTCACCATCTATAACAAGACCCTCAAAGGAAACTAGCGCAGACACTGATGGCATTTGTTGAAGCAAAAAGATGAATGTTATACCAGTTTTTTAAAGACAATTATTTTGTTTTGATCGCTACTTTTTAAATCAGTTATTTTGTTCGTGAGGCTTAAATTAAACAAAAATCACACCTAAACAGAACTATAAACTTGAAAAGAATGATATAACTGAAATGCCATCAGAAATATGAGTCATCAGTTGTAACACTAACTTCCTACATATTAATCAGATTTAGAGAATAAATAATAGTGCTCACCTTTATTTTAAATATGTACTTAAATAATAAACAAAATGGGCATATATGTAGTTATTTACAATACCTTTGTATTGCAGGTTGTGTGATCCATTCACATTTTTGGCCTATCGCAACCTTGTCGTGAAGAAAATTTAATGAGGGAACTAAAATATTTTGAAATTCAAAGTACTCTAATGTAATGAAATAGTTCTGTTTCTTTTCAGGGTGCGTAAAGAGCCTATTCCCATTAGTCAGAAAATTTTTAATGTATCAGGGCACTGCAGGTTGTATGCAATCTTTACAAATGTGCTACAAGGCTTTTTACATTATCCTGATGGTAAGTTAAAGATAAAATAATGTTGGAATAGGTAATGTTTATGCTCCAAAGTTTTATAGTATTCCTAAGTTGGTACTTGCAACCGCAATTTGTTTGTCAATTGTTTTTTTTGTGTGTGTGGTACCCTTGTACTTTTACCGTTATGTCTTCTCCGCGCACGTTTTTCTTTGGTGATTAAACATGTGACAACTCAACTCTGCTCGAGTAGTTATTTTCGTTATCTCTAACCATCCACCTAATCTTAATAGGTTATGGGCCCAGCATAGCAAAAGTTAGGAATAACGAGCACTGACGTAAAGTATAACCTACGTCATGTCTAATATAACGAGTTCGGGCGCCTTGCCGGCAGTTGATAAATTGCAGGGTACGAGCAATTATAATAACTGGAAATTCTTGATGGAATTGTACTTGGTGCATGAAGATTTATGGGATTACGTGCAAATGTCGAGTGTTCCTGAAAATGATACGAAAAAGGACCAGAAAGCACGGGCGAAGATTTGCCTCATGGTCATGCCACATTGTTTGATCCATGTACGAGCAGCGAAGACGGCGAAGGAGGCTTGGGACAGCCTGAAAGCAGCATATGAGGATAAGGGACTCTCGAGACGCCTTGGTTTGCTGAGAAGACTCTTCGGAGTGAAACTGGACTGTTTTGACGGCATGGAGAGGTACGTGACGGAGATAATGCTGTTGGCTCAGCAGTTGGCTGATATAAGTGCTCCTATTGAAGATGAATTTATCGGAGTCATCATGTTAAGTGGTCTCTCATCGGAATACGATCCAATGGTTATGGCACTGGAAAGTTCCGGAGTGAAGATAACCAGCGACTTCGTGAAGGGAAAGCTACTTCAAGAGGACGTCAAGCGTGCGGCCGTGAACAAGCAACCGTCAGGAGATGCAGCGTTGCTGTGTGGTTCTAGGGGAAAGAAAACTAAAGCAGCTGCGAGTGGCATTAAACAGAATCGGAACATTCGAAAGAGTGAGTTCAAGTGCTTCGAATGCAATGAGCCAGGCCACAAGGCCAGGGACTGTCCAAGGAATCACGTGAAAAATGGTTCTGAGGGAAAAGAATGGTCATTGCTCACCGCATTGTCAGCAAATGTGAATTCTAATAGTTGGTATGTGGATTCCGGTGCAACGAATCACATGACGAACTGTAAGGACTGGTTGGTAAACTACAAAACATCCCCAAGCAATGAAGTACTCTGTGCTAATAATGAAAAGTTGACGAGTGACGGCATTGGTGATGTAAAGATAAGGTTTAATGATGATGATGGTGAAAGGCTGATAAAAGATGTTGTATATGTCCCTGATCTCTCTAGTAATTTATTATCTGTGAATGCTATGGTTAAAAAGGGTATGACTGTTATATTTAATGAATCAGGGTGTAAGATTTTCCACAGCAGTGACTGCAGGGTGGAAGGAGACGCCAAGGTAACTGCGACTGAGGTTGGTGGGATCTACAGGCTAGATGTGCCATCAGCGATGGCCAACCTAGCTGCGACACAAGAGAGTCAGGAAATGTGGCACAGGAGACTGGGTCACCTGAACCGATACTACATGAAGCAGCTGAATGATATGGCCACAGGTATTTCGTATACTGGAGGAGATGGAAAACCTTGCATATCCTGTGTAAAAGGGAAGCAAACGAGACTGCCATTTAGCAAGGTAAGGGCAAAAAGGGCCAAGGATAAATTGGCACTTATTCATTCAGACCTATGTGGACCCATGAGTGAAACTTCATGGAGTGGCGCAAAATATCTCTTAACATTTATCGATGACAAGACCAGAAAAACCTATGGTTATTTTCTGAAATGTAAAAGCGAGGTCAAATCAAAGTTTCTGGAATTCAAAGCCATGGTGGAAAATGAAACAGGAATGAAAATTAAGATCCTGCGGTCCGATAATGGGAAGGAATATGTTAACAATGAATTACAGGAATTTCTGAGACAAGAAGGAATCCGACATCAGCTGACAGTGGAGTACACCCCAGAGCAGAATGGAGTAGCTGAGCGAGCCAACAGGACCATCATGGAGAAGGCTCGGACTATGCTTCATGAGGCTGGACTGATTCAAAGGTATTGGGCTGAAGCTGTAAACACGGCCATCTACCTGAAAAATCGTTCACCCACTAAGGCTGTGGTGGGCATGACTCCTGAAGAAGCCTGGTCAGGAGAGAAAGTAGATCTTGGCCATTTAAAGGTTTTCGGTTGCAATGCTTACATGCACATACCCAAGGAGTGTAGGAAAAAACTGGACTTCAAGAGTCGGGAGATGATATTTGTTGGATTGTGAGAACACAAAGGGATATAGACTCATTGATCCAAAATATCCTTCAAGGTTGTATAAAGCCAGGGATGTTGTATTTGTTGAGAATGACATTATTTGCAAACAGGACATCCAACAGGTGGAGATAGTGGCAGAAAAGGAACTGGTCATTCCTGAAGTCCCAGTGGATGCTGAAAGGACAGAAGTATACCCATTGGTCTCAGCAATGGAAACAGCTGATATGCCTGAGATGGAGCCTAACCCACCTGCCCTGGAAGATGGCAATTGTGAGGAAGCTGAGGAACCACCTGAGGAAAGGACTGTGGTTGAACGCAGGTACCCTGTTAGAGAGAGGAAGCCTAAGGAATTCCCTGACATGGTAACCTTTCAGGCTGCAACTCTAGGTGAACCAAAGCATGTTGGTGATGCCCTTTCTTGTCAAGATAGGGACAAATGGAGGGAGGCCATGCAGGAAAAATACAATTCACTAATGGATAATAATGCATGGGTCTTAGTTGACCGCCCCAGGGATAGGAAAGTTGTCAAGAACAAATGGGTGTTCAAAGTAAAAAGGGGAACCGATGGGGAGGCTTGTCGTTTTAGGGCTAGGCTTGTTGCTAAGGGATTTAGCCAGGAGCATGGGATCGATTATGATGAAACTTTCTCCCCAGTAGTGAGGAATTCGACGTTTAGGACCTTGATTGCCATGGCTGCTGAACTAGATTTAGATATCGACCATGTAGATGTAATGACTGCCTTCTTAAATGGGGACTTGGAAGAGCAGATTTTCATGGAGCAGCCTCAAGGCTTTGTGAAAGAGGGTGAAGCGAATAAGGTGTGCCTACTGAAAAAGGCCATTTATGGCCTGAAATTGGCCTCAAGGGTCTGGAACAAGAGGTTGCACAATGTATTACTTGAAATTGGTTATGTAAGATCCAATTATGAAGCATGTGTGTACAGTAAGGGTACTGAGAATGGTATTATTGTAATTGCTGTGTATGTTGATGACATTGTGATATTTTCAAGTGATAAAGTGGAGAAAGAGAGGCTCAAAAGTGAACTTATGAATACATTCAAGTGTAGGGACCTTGGTGAAGCCAATCATTGCCTCGGACTTCAAATTTCCAGAGATAGATGCAAAGGAGAAATTCGTGTTAATCAAAAGGAATACATTCAACACTTATTGTTAAAGTTTGGCATGAGTGAGTGCAAACCTGTTAGCACGCCCTTGGATGTTAACTCTAAGTTGTGTGTAAATGATGTGAAGTGTGAATCGGATGATTTTTCTAATTTGCCATATCAGTGTTTGGTGGGTTCTTTGATGTATTTGGCTGTTTGCAGCAGGCCTGACATCTCTCATGCAGTCAGTGTCCTGAGTCAGTTTAATTCTAATTATACTGATTACCACTGGAGGGGTGCAAAGAGAGTGTTGAGATACTTAAAGGGTTCTCTTAATCACAGCCTTGTGTTTAGAAAGAGTGGCATGGATGTTGAGGGTTTTGTAGATGCTGATTGGGGAAACAATATAGTAGACAGAAGGTCATACACTGGTTTTGTTTTCAAGTTGGCAGGTGCAGCTGTATCCTGGGAGTCTAGGAAACAGCGAACCGTTGCCATGTCAAGCACCGAAGCTGAATATATGGCGCTGTCAGAAGCTGCCAAGCAAGCGGTGTTCATTCAGGGCTTATTGTCAGAGATATTTGGCACTAAGAAATCTGTTGTGTTATACAATGACAACCAGGGTGCTCAGAGGTTAGCAGGAAATCATATGCTCCACAACAGAACAAAGCACATAGACATTAGGCACCATTTTATCAGAGGTGTGGTGGAAAGTGAACAAATAAAACTTGAGTACCTTCCAACAGAGTCGATGACTGCTGATGTTCTGACAAAGGGACTTGGTTCAGCAAAGCATGCTTTTTGTATAAAAGGTATGGGTATAGAGCAACAACATTAAGGGAGAGTGTTGGAATAGGTAATGTTTATGCTCCAAAGTTTTATAGTATTCCTAAGTTGGTACTTGCAACCGCAATTTGTTTGTCAATTGTTTTTTTGTGTGTGTGGTACCCTTGTACTTTTACCGTTATGTCTTCTCCGTGCACGTTTTTCTTTGGTGATTAAACATGTGACAACTCAACTCTGCTCGAGTAGTTATTTTCGTTATCTCTAACCATCCACCTAATCTTAATAAATAATAAATATTTCAAATAAGTGTCAAATGAAATTCTCTCAGAATATGTCATTGAGCTGCTGAAACAGGTCTCTACATATGAGTTCAAGTCATAAGCAATTTAACTATTAACTGATGTGAGTTACATCAGCAAAGTTCCAACCATTTTATCCGCTGTAATTAGTTTCCTTTTTAGAGTGAATTTCTGAGTGGTTTATCTACTTCAAACTTAAAAGTAGCCCTCCACACTTTAAATATCTGATGTTTGACCATATATGTTGCCTATATTTAAAAGGAGATACACAGAAATTGGCCCATAAAATACTAATTTCCTTAAGAACCAAGGCCACACTTCCATTTCAGTTTTTTGTAGCATACCCAAGTCACAATTCCTTACCAGCCAATCACTTTTTACATTTTAATGAAATCACTAGGTAAGCAAGACTTTAGGCCTGATGTGATAACATGGGTTTATTTTTCAACTTTAGGCTCCAAATACCAAAACAACCTATGCCAATTTTTCAACCCCTCACTTCATTGTTGCCATTGATACTGATAGGAAATGAAATAATTTTTGGGAGAACAATTTAGCTGTATATAAAAAAGGGGAATGAGAGAAGCAAGAGTATGCAAGAACACGAGCCCAAGAATATGTCTTGATTGACACAGAGAAACCATTTGATGACATGAAATGAGACAATTCTGACAATAATAAGGCATAGGAGTGTTGTTCGATGACAGAAAAATGATATGCAAGCTGTATGAAGAACACACAGCCATGAATAAATATTAATAAACAGTGAAAAAGGACATTTTACAATTGATACTTACTGAAGAAAACGTGCAGTTGTGTGATTGATTGACAGAGATCAACAACTACTTTTGCTTGACAATCAATTCCAATTGTTAGACTCATGGAACATTCGGCATTTCTCTGACTGTTTGGCTGACTTTGGTAATACACCTCTGAAATACCAAAAATAAATGATAAGCAATGCAAGTGTACTCCTCACAATCGTTCATTGCAATGATATATTTTCAGACTACGTCTGAATTTACTATGTCAGCATGCAAGAATTGACTCAGCATAAATGTCTTCCAATTCTCAAGAGAAATGAATGAAATATTAGGGATGAATCTGAAATTATTTCCAATCTTGATTTTACTCTGAGTACAATGCTCATGGACAAATGACCAGGTAATTGGGATAGGGCAAATAAAAATTGCAACAAACTATATTGCTTAGTGAGAAAATAAAAAGTTTCCGCATAGTGATGAAGCTTAAAAGAAATCATAGATTTATGTTAATTTTTAAAGTCACACACTTTTTCTTTAAATTTAACTCAATATCAATCTAAGTACCTATATATTTACAATAATAGAGATAACTTACAGGGGGGTAAAAAGACGAGAGTAAAAAGCAAGTCTTACTTGAAACGTTTTGGGTCTTAGACCTTTGTCAGTCGTAGAGATACTACCACAGTCTTTCATTTCATATCAATTTCTTTCATTGTTAAATTAGACATAAGGCTTCAGTATATGCTGCCAAAATTAAAAGTTCAGTTGAGAACTCAGGTTCACTAGCTACTGAACTAGCAACAGTTTATTTTGATACTATTCCTCGACTCTTTGATCAAGTAGTTACAGGACATCTGTTGTTGTGTTCAGAGGGAAAATAATGACTATCACATTTTGAAACTTCAATTCCGGGTGACTAGGAGCAATTGTTACACCAAAAACATCTATTGAATTCCTTTGAATAAGGCCATCATCAAGAGCAAATATGATATGGTTTCTCATCCAATCCATTGTTTTTGATTGCCTTTCCAAGCCATAGGATAATGTTCGTCACCTACATCTATGTACCATCATGCATTTTATTTCTCTGATCATCAGTGGCCTTAGAAACTCTCCAATCAAGCTTGAGCACATAAGTAATATTACTATCTCCTTCCATGCCTCCCAAAAAAAGCAGTGTTTAGATTTAAAGGCCTAGAATTTTTTAAGGTAAACACTATAAAACAATCTAATTTCATTGGGGTTGAAGGCATTCTTATGGTCATAATTTTCCAACAGTCAAAAAAGTCTGTCAGCTCTGGCTGTACATCTTCCAGTGGAGCATTAGCTGCCTCCCCACACATTGCTTTTAACTGTGTTATGCCAGATTCTAAATTATTCTATCTGACCCTTTTGAGTCCTTGAGGTCCTCGACTTTCAGTTCTTCTTTGAAACACCAAGGGCTTTTAGTTGTAACAACAGGACTGTCATAGGCAATCGCTCACTTAGTCAAACTTCCCAAAAAGAATTACTCAATTTCATTCCCCAAAGAAAGAGCTTTATCCTGAAAGTATACAATGAAAGAAAGTGAAAGAGAAAAACAGAGGAATTTCCTTTAAATTACAGCTTAAGCATTTGAGATACTAAGAGACTGCCATAAAATCGATTTGCTGATTAGAAGTATGTATAAACAGGGGGAAATTTTTATGGTAATAAAGCTTATGAAGCATATTTCATCCATTCCTTCAGCAGAAACAAACACAAAATATGAGTATCTATAGATATGCTAGGTGAATTGGTAGATATCAATGAAGTTCACACATCAATGAAAATATGGATAATTATAGGGCAGCATATTTTTGATTACCATAAGAGTTTTAATCAATTTTTCTTTATCAATTTTTCTTTACCACTTCACTATATACCAATAAACATTACAGTTGTAAAGGCAGACTACTTACCACAAACAGATTTATAGAAATCCTGCACACTTGAGGTCATACCAGAAATTCTAGAGTGAAGGTCTTGATTCCAGAAAAGTTCAATTTTCTTGTTAAGTCTAACCATCATTTCTCCAAATGGTTGGTGAGAAACCCCATGCAAACTCTTCACATACAGCCAATACCCCTACAAAATATTGCAGCATTTATAAGACAAAGAAGGTACAAAATGCAAAATTCTATCATACAATAGAATCAGTTGTATTAGGCTTTGATTTATTGTTATTGAATTGGTGGATTCAAGATTGATTGAATCTTGCAGAAAAATATCTGAACCCTGTGTGAGCTGGTTGAACATGCAATATGTTGCTGAAAACCAGCAGTATTCAAACCACATCCCACGAAACCTTCAAAGGATTTAAAGAATTGCTGAGAAGATTACTTTGTATTAGTCACTATTCAGACGTTCTACACAGTAAAAAGTAAAATATTTTTTCATATGAGCCATAAAATTAGTAGGAATATTTCATTTTTTACAGCAAAGTGTTCTATGAAATACATAATCATATTTCCATGGACCGAAAAAGTTAGAAGAACACTACTGTAAACCTATGCTCGAAATATTGCCATAGAATAATGATCACCAGCCATAATGTCATTTCACTTCATTAGTGTTGATAATTTGAGTAAAATTAATCACATCATGAACATATCCAAAAGCAGAGATTAGACGATAATTAGTTACATAACATGCCACTATGAAATTTGGCTTGCAGCTTGGGTACATACTAAAACCATACCCTCCCAATTTTACCATATTTTTTACCCACAGTACCCATTTACAATAATAAAGGACTGAAGGAAATACTGGTGGAAGAGTAATCCCACTCAATACATTTGTGGTAAACGTCTGCGTTGTTCTCACCAGCAAAAATAATTTTAGTAAGATACTCCCATGACTGATGAAAATGACAATGACATCTTGTCATAATCTAATGAACATGCATGCAGAAAATGTTGGAAATTCACCGGCGACACTCATGGTTTTTTCAGACAATTGCTAAGGAAAATTACCAATTTTGCAAATTTTCCATAACATTTGATGATGATGTAATTTTTTGAGGTTGACCAGATGGATTCTCGCTAGATGGATTCTTACTAATTTCACCTCTACCTTATGCCAATATTCCTACAACCCGACAAGGCTATGGGACGGTGGAGAGCAATATGGGTGCTGGGGTGGGACAACATGCGGACTTAAAATGGCCATTTTCAAGATTGTAATGCATTTCTGTGAAGAGATATACTCTTAATGCAATTTTTTAGAAAATGAGAGCAAGGAAAAGGGCATTTGAGGGTGCCCACAAAGTTTCAAATACATAGCTGTTTTCTGACTATTTGAGGAAGACTTACTGTTATAGTGCATTTTTTAAGGAGAGAAATTCATGGTGTGGGTAGGTGACTATGAGGGGCATTGTTGAAAAATTCATTTCTTTATGCCATTATCTTCCCCAGATGATAGGGTTACAGGCCTGTGGAGTAAAAGAGGGGTGCTGGGGTGGGATTGTAAGAGGCCCCAAAATGGCTATATTGCACAGTGTAAATGACATTTTCATTTAAGAGAAAATATGTCATAAGCAATTTTTTTAAAAACCAGACTGACAGAAATGGCATTCGAGACTGACGAAGAGGTTATAACGTGTTGTTTTAATGAGAAATGAGGAAATGGCATGATTATTTTAGTGTACTTATTAAGAAATGAAATGCTTGTGGTGGCTTGCTTACTAGGGTGGGGGAAGGATGTTCTTGTGCCAGCAATGTGAATTTTTGGGTTGGAAAAAAAATACCTTCCCAACCAGAGAGATGGGCCATTCTGAAAATTACTGCGGTAATTTTTGTAAATTACCATGGTATTTTACATAATTTACCATAACCCCTGAAAATTACCATCATTTTTGGTTATATTCACCTAATACTCAAATGTATTTCACACCGATATATATATCAAACATATTATTTTAAGCAGAGTCTACATATATTTCATACAATCTTAGTTATAAACTAAGGCACATACAACTCATTTGTAGGATATTTTTACATGTAGAATGTTTGTGGGGTAATAGTTTTAACAGTTTGAATGGAAATAAATGCCTAAATTCACATGGGCTGCTATATTTGTTTTTAAACTTTCTTAATTTCTAATACATTAATGTAGCCATTGTAATGGTTTAAATGTCATTATTCCCTTGAGATTGTCTTTCTTAATTAATCTTCCACTGGCTGATAATTGCAGAAAATTACAAATAAATACAGAAAGAATTGGTGATTTCACCAAAGTAATTTACCTCAAATGTAAATTATGGTATTTACCCATCTCCAACAAACTCCCATTGATCAATCCACCCTAAGGACAGTGATTTATTACATTTCTCTAAAGGAACGAAATGCCTGGGGTTGGTTGGTGAATGGGGGGCTGGGAAGGTATATTACTTGTGCCAGTGATAGGAATTTTTTTCTTTTGACTAAAAAAATTAAAAATGACATGCAAAAAAATCTCCTTATGCAGAAGAGAGGAGGTGGTGACACAGGGGAAACAGCTGCAGTATTGTTCTTCTAGATATTTATGATCTTCTTCATTTTTCAAGGCATAACATGCCTTGTTTCAATATGAAGTAGATGAACAATTTTTACAAGGTAATGCAGGAGAGTGTCTTATACATAATTGGGCATAGACTTTCTTTTCATCATGATGCGCACTCCGTTAACATCAATCAAAATAAGACCTCAACCATCATTCCATGACTGTTAAATAAGCATGGCCTCAAGCCTTTTAACCAGTGAACACAATCATGAAGGGATGCCCTGAGGCCCAATCTTTCCCCGATGCAAATGCCTACATCAAGTTTTTGATTCAAACAGATTCCATGTCATATTCCCTTATTTTTGTATGTAACAATCTTCACATACATTCTAAAACTTTGTGTCCTGGATTGCAAATGAATATCTCAGAGGGTCTGACTGTGGGGCTATCACAGATATTTCATATAAAACTCACACATAGAGGAGACCTGAGCCATAAATGCTCAAAACATTTCATATGAATTGTGAAAATTTCACATACTTTCCACAGAAAATGAGGGTGTTGCACGTCATTCACACTTACTTTAGGTAAATTACACACACAGATGTAGGGTGGTTTTTGGGATCCTCACATGGTATCAAAATTTCCTCTTCAACTGGTCACTCTGGTACTCTATCAAAAAACAGACAAAAGCATGGAACTAATAACTTGCCTTCAATGCTTCACATGTAGCACAAGCATGCTGCCCAGTTCTCTCCTGAAGAATGGTAACAGCCTTGAGGCCTTCCACATCAAAGCAAATCTTCTCTGGTGAAGACTGATACATAATGGTATCAAACCTCAGCATGTAGCATAGGTCCACCTTTGTGCTGTCTTTTGCCACAAGGTCATCCAACAGATAGACATTGCAGTCAAACATGGTGAGATTAATGGAGCTGGATTGGTGATATGAAGATAACTGCTGCCCCTTAAATATCTTTCTCAGCTTTTCTGAAGCAATGATTTGAGTGGAGTTGGATAACTGCCCTCCATTAGCCTTCTTTTCAACCACTTCTTGCTCTCTGAGATCAGATATGGTCTTTTGAAAATCTACCAGACACCTACAGACACAAAAAATGAAAATAGTTGAAAAACAGCTAAAAAAATAATTTCACAAACAAGGCTTCCACACTGAAGTCAGAGGTATGACAGGCAACTTAAAAACTCATAAATGCAGGCATGATATAATGAAACTAGAACCTTTAAAGGGCAGTAAATTCAAGGTAGGGGGTGCTATGACTGCCACAGCCATATTCACTTAGTTTTAAAATAAGAAAACTCTTAGAGTTATACGCCTTACTCTCTACTGTAACCCCCCAAGTAGCAATCAATATCCACTGGATAACCATATATCTAAACCCAAATAATACCTAGATTTATCAATATAACATTTCATGGACATCCATAGAATATCCCAGGTTCCCAGTTTTACAAATCTATATATATATATATATTCAAAACCATCCTGTGATTAGATATCCATACCATAACCATAAAATTGTTTTCTGGATATTTCTTAACTTGCAGATTTTTCCCATTTATGACCACATTCAAAACAAAAATGAAATTCAATAGGCATTTATAGGTTTTTATTTTCTTTTTGATGCACGGTAAAATTTCAGATGTCGGAGGTTACACATTAGTATGTTTTTTTAACACATAAAAAGGTTAAAATAGTAAAATTCCAAAGGAAAACAGTGGTCATAAGAGTGCATCACCATTGGAGAGTCTGAGTGATGGGAAAGATGAAACCCATTGTTTTTGTTTCAAACAAAACATTCTAAGGTTTATTAATATATTATGGGCGAGAGTAAACAAAACTATTAAGTGAAACATCACCAACCTAAGGGCTCCCAAAGCCACATGGGAAAGACGAGGAGTCCACTCTACTTCAACAGAACTGAGATGAACATCCACTGGACTAGAATGAATTCCTGGACCAGGTTTTTTCACCCTTAGTAGTTGTATGAACAGAGGTGCACCCCATGTGTGGTGTTTATCCTTGCGATAAATTTGATCAAAAGGCATCCTCCCCAGGTGACACCATAAATTTTTGACAATAATCTCATCCAATGCCAGTTCATCTGCAAATAAGTGAAACCATCATAAGAGAAGATAACTATTCAAATTGACAATAAACTATGAGTTACAGACATCTTGTTATAACAATCAGAACATTGAACCTTTCATATTTCTTAATTAAACATCACATTGAACATTATTTCATGAAAATGAAATATAAGTAAATCAATGAATCAGCTATGAAATGCACAAACATATTACATTGACATGTATATCAGCAAGAATAAGGTCACTAGCATCACTAGAGGTACAGTAAAATTTCGTCCATAGCAATTACACATGTAACAAAATACCACCTACATTGAAATGAGTTATGGGTCACTTGGACTTTCCTATGGTGGCAGATATTAAGGATTCCACATTTTATGAGTATGGATGATATGAAATCCCTGCTATAGCAAACTATCTGTAGTCCCTAGGAAATTTTTTTCCTAATTTATGATTAAATTATCATAGTATGTCAGCTGACAGTCCCCTCCCACATCGTTGTTCTCACACACAGCCATCAGTTAAGCCTTCCCCAAAGCAACTATGCGTGGTACTGCTGGAGCCTAGCAATTCCTGCCCTCAAGTTGTTTGGTGAAGAGGAAAACTCTTCACTGAGAACTGCTTAACCTTAAGAGAAAATTTGTTGCTAATTTTAAAACACACATACTCAGATTATGCCATTACCAATTTAGTTAGCAACATAATATCAGTCGGACCAATGTTGAAAAAACACACAGCAAAGAGTAAACTGAATGTGTAATGACCCAAGCCACAAAATTCTGCACTGTGAAGTATGTAACTCATCAGACATCGTCATCTAAATTGTTGACCAAATCCAAGCTTTTGCATAAAAGGAGTCATTTGTAGATTAGCATTTCACAGTCTAAAGCTGCTTAGGCAGCATTTTCTACGTGATTAATGTTGATGAACACTTCCTCACCAACCTTCGTCTGGTCCATGCATTACCTAAAAGGGAGAGGAAATCATCTAATTGTATGGTTGAAATTTATCTACGACGAGTCGTAATTGGTTCCCTTTCAGAGCTGAGAAAACTATTTTCAAGAGGTGGTACTTCTCCCACAGATGCCTGTCCTCAGAAATTGGACAAGGGTCATAAAACAGTAAAACTTCATTTAACTATTAATTAATTAATCATTTATTTTTACTTGAAGAACATTTAAGATGTAAATTCAACTTGTTGAAAACACTTGAGTTTCCACTGTGTAAAGTGGGTTCTCAGAACACTAATCGTCGCCTCAACACTCCACCAATGTGAGTATCAAGTGCCATAACACGCCTGGGAGGTAGGCGACATAGGACTAGCAGAGGTTTGCATTGGCTCAGGTTTCCATCCCCACCACATTACAATCTCTACACATTATTTTGTTGTGCCATGAAAAATTCTGCAGAGATAATAAGCATCTCAATCATCACATCTCCTAAATCGATTTGATTGAAATTGAGACATTTTGATGCCCCTACATTTTGTCACACTCACCCCAGGAAATTTGTCTTTAATTTTCTCACTGAAAATATCGAGAAAAAAAATTGCACTACAAAAACAGTAGGGGAAGTTTATTTTCTTATTATTGCCTGCTGTGTTGAGTTAATCTGTCTTAGTAAGTGAAAATCAGTGTACTTCTTTAAACTAGGCCAAATTTATTGAATTTTATTGTTTCTTTCTCAAATTAAGTGTTTTGTTTGGATTCAGAAGTCATCCATAAAAAATGAGTATTTGTCCTAGTTTATGTTTTGACAAAAATTATGAAATTAATCATGAATTAAACAAGGCATTAAAGAATTTTATTCCCTTTCAAAAGCATTAGATACAGCATTGATGCTTGAACTTCAATTTTTACATCTAACAAGTTTGATTTGTAAGTTCGATTTCAACTCAACTAGAGATGAAAATCTGGTGTTCACACATATCCCTAGTTTTTTGGAGATTATAGGAAGGGTTGAGAGAAACCTGGCATCGCCTCCTAATAATAAAAGGCACCAAGGAGCCCAACAGATGGAATACTGTGGTTTCATAGAAAAACTTCCACTGCTGCTGAGATCTGAACCCCGGCAATTAGAATGGAAAGCCAGTTGGTACTCTACCAGACCAACCCGAACTTAAAGAAAAAGATAGATGAAAAGATTTATGAAAGAAGTCCTTTGAAATGCAAAAGTACAGATATGCAAATGAAGGATACATCAAGATATCAGATGAGTGTACACATTTCAAGGCACATACCTTGAAAATCCTTTCACTTGGGGAGTCACAGAAAAAAGAAGAGGGCAAGAATGAGTAACAGCAAGGACATCAATGAAGGTGCATGCGCTTAGGCTTATGAAGTAATAGGGACAGATTAATTCCAAACAAGTACTAACGAGAAAAGTAAGATGTCCACCCCGAGTCAACACTTTGACTGATTACCCATGAGAATGGTAAATATGACCACTTTCAATTGCTAGACCACTTGTAAAGTGGGGATGTTTCCATTCTGTACTTTTTTTAACCATGACATCCTTACATGACCCTTCATCTTTGAGATCAAAAATGCACACACAATCATGAGGATTCACCAACAAGTGGCCCCCTGATGCACTTCCTTACGTATACGGTGGCAATATTTAATAATTTATAGCCTAGGTAGATAAAGAGAAATTTCTTTAGCCGCCTAAGACATGGCATCACCATAACAGACAATTTAAAACCTGGGCAAACGAGATAAATACATGGTGGCTGTGCTTGTGAGAGCATAAACTAGCATATAAATATTTTTAATTGCCAATATCAGCTAGAATGAACAGCATTTTAAAATTGTCCATGCAAAAATTTTCACCAGCTATGAATTCTAACACTAACTGAAATAGGCCTGAGTCATGCTAGCTCAATTTCTATAAAAAATGGTCCCAGTGAAATAAATGTGAAGCCCAACTTTAGAAAGTGACTGTACCAAGCAATAATGTTGTCCAGAAGATATCAATGCACATTTTTGTTCACACAAGGAGAGTTGAATTTGTATTCCTTACCTGTTCCCAAGCCTTGGGGTTTCTCATATTTTAGTTTCACAAAATTTACATCAAGTGAAGCTGCTTCCAAAACTTCTCTGGGTGATAGAAAATATTTTGCAGTAAACTGTGACATTTGAACAGTAACATTACCAACAGACAGTAATTTACCATATCCATAATCTGCACAAGTATTGTTTCCCAAAGCAGAAATGTTGCTGTTATGCTGAAATGTAGTCATTCATATCAGTCACTTCTCATAAGAATATACCACATACAATAATATCTTAAAAAGCAAAGAATATATCTGAAAATGCATAAAAAACTACCATACAAGTCACAACAGAAGCCCAGCAAGGGAGAGTTGAGACACTAGAAGTAGAAAATGTATGGAATAGGGAAAAGGAATTAGAATAGAGAAAGGATGGGAAGTGAAATGTTGGGTGATGTATTGTTGAAATGTATCACTGTATCCATTGCATGTATTAGTGGTGCATGGGGAAGAAGAAATTCTATTTGACAACAACTCTCCCTTAATTTTTTCACTTCCATCAGTTCTACAAGCCTTTCACTTGGGGATTCAACATAGAACAACAGCAGGGTTCAAATTATACACCCCTTGTCACCCTGAAGTACTAGATCTGAACTTATGAAGTTACCTTAGACGAGATGAGTTGCCTCTGAGTTCACGTGGATCGCAACAAGAAGCCTGGGAGTTGCCAAATGTTGCTGTACTCCACGAGTAATAAGAAATAATGTGTAGATTTCAATACTCCTCCCTTTAAATCATCCCTAACTATTTAAGAAGCGGACACAAATGAAACTACCATTCCATTAAAAAATCATTCCACAGTTCGAACACTTATTGGCCCGACCTCACCGATAAGAAACCAAATTTCTATTCAGTTTCACTACCTTGTTGACCATTCCCAAATGTTTTTCATACTATGCATCCATTGCCTAGTTACAGGAGTATGAAAAATTGAGTTATTCACAAACTTATGTTTGGTTTGTCTTTCATATTGCCTGACATAAAATACTTATGTCAAAGCACAAATGCTCATTTGAAAGAGGAAGAAATGGCATTAAATATTGTGATGTCATTCATTCAAGATTATAAATATTAGCACATGAATTTTTCATTGGAAGACTTCAAACAACATTTTCTCAAAACACATACCCCTCGATTTTGCACATTTTTTTCATATTTTGTAACTAAATACCTTGGCTAAGTAGTGTTTAAAAATTGTGAAGATAATTTTTGTTTCCAGAAAAAAAATTAATTTTTGGGTCCTCAGGCACCATTTTCACATCCAAGTATCACAGCATCCTAGGCTGGGGGGAAGGTTTTTTTTACATAGGTGTGGTACTCAACACCATATATGTACCATCTACATCTAGGAGGCTGATTAACAACAAAAACCAAAGAATTACAATGTCCTAAATAGCAACAAAGGTGTTGTAGCAATGTCTCCATGTGGACAAATCTGCCTTCACCTCATCTCCTGATCCTTGTTGGCCTCATATTCTAATTGTGCTGTAGTGTGGTCTCCTACTCTTGTGAAATCAGGGAAGAGGGTGTCTTTCTCCAATAAGATATACAAAGACATGCTTAAATTATTCAAAAAGTATATTTTATAGCAAAAAAACAAGGAAAATATACAGTTAAGAATCACATTAATCGCAAAAATGCTGGGAAAGAGAAAGTGGAGAGCATTTTCAATGGGTTTTCAATATGAAGTTAATCTGCAAATAAATGCATTTCTGTTGGTGCCCAACAATGACAGCCTTTCCCAACTGAGGGAAGAGGTTAATCTGAATTACAATAATCCACCACCTACTGCTCTCCTGCATGACTTAGAGTAGGAGAGTATGCCAGTTCTTTTCTCCCACATACACTGGTACAATGAAAACATTAGGTTACCCTAGCTGAAGGTCAAGTTGTATACAAAGAGAGCAAAAAAACTACGTATCTTGTTAAATATGTACTCAATACTTATTGGACCTTTACAGCAGATAATTTAAACATTCAAGTAGAGAACAAAGGTATATATTTAATTCAAATTACCTTATTCAATGAGTGTTTTCGGAAGTTCACTTGTAGCCATTTCATCAACTCTTCATGATGGTAAAAAACGGCAACTGATTTCAGAATGACATTTGGCTTCAATACATTATTTTTCACCTTTGGAAGAGAAAACCAAATGACCAGGATTAGTTATACCTTCAAGGCTATGTATAAGAACAATATTACCATTATCATTTTTCTTCAGACTTACCTGGCAATCCACAGAAAACTCTTCAATTTTTATAGTTTCTAGCAAGTTTATTTCCATTTCTACATCGCTAATGCAAAAAATAATGGAAGGATGAGGATTCAGTGCTAAGCCATCTTGACTTCCTGGAGACATTAAAAAAATTTCAAATTAAAAATAAGCTTTGTCTCACTTAAATTTTGGTTCACGAAAAATATCTCTCATGTCATTTTGTATCTAAAACAGCTATCTTCAAGAAACTTCTGTCTTTAAGGAAAACTAATGAGAAATCAAATATAAAAATAAATAAGACTATTGGAATAGCTTTGTCAGGAAAATGCCAGTTTTGGAGTATTTGTCCTAGAAAGATAATACAAAAATACTAACTTAGACTGGTCTTTGGATTTCCTTTACTGACATTGTGATAACAATATCCATAATGATACTGAACAGATAGAATTTATGACAGGGATTCAACATAGATAGATGGAATGACTGAACGATGCAAAACTATATTAACTACTTTTTTCTCTACCCCATTCACATCATGAAACAACTTTTATTTATTTTCATCCATACCAGTGAAATTTGGCTGAGAGGTAAACAACATTCCCACACCTCAGTCATCATCAACAAAATTTCTTGGTCTGTTCCAGTTTTTCTACAGATAAAGTGATACAAATAACTGAATGATCACTAGCAGGTGACTGTTGAAGTTACTGCATTGTCTTATTTTGGAGCTCTTTTGCACAGTTGCCTTAATTATTCTTACAAGACAACTCAGGTGAGAAGTTCCCTCATTAGAAGTTTTCCCATTGAAGAAGTTTAATTTTTCAAGGCCCAAAATAATCTCATAAGGCATATGTTAATTTTTCCTGATTGAGAAGTTCCCAGTCATTAATTTTTTTCAGTCATAGTTTCCTCATAAAGGTCTCAACCAACAACTGCTGTACAAAGATTTTTATGAAATTCTACGCGCATACTCAGTGCTAACTGATGTAAGGTTGGTAGTAATGTAAAGGTGTAAAAGTAGTGTAAAGAAGTAAAAGTCACAGTTTTACAGGGGTGCATTTCCACAGCGATTCGGGCCTAAATGCATAGGGTGCGTTCCAGTGAACACTCCCAACGCCCATAAGTGTTCGGAGCGAGCTTCCAAGCGTTCCACGAAGGGCTCCGGAGCACTCCCGTAGAAGTGAGGACGTCACACACAGCGTCATCACTTTCTTTCCCACCACGCTCCAGATGCTCCCCTGAAAACTAGGGTCTGCTGGAGTGAACGAGCAAGTTATGGCGGAATTTTAAACTGGACTGCTCAGCAAGCTGTTTGTGGATGTGTATACGGGGTAGGTCCACTTGATGTAATGAGTTCTCTGAATATTTACAATACAGATAAACCTACCGCAATGCAAGATATTTCTGAATCGTTGAAATATTTTCCACGGTAATGTCAAGTTTATGAGCTCTACGTCCTCAAATGTAAGAACAAGAAAATATTGCGCTGGTCAATGAGTGTTTGGAGTGCAATGATCCACGTTATCTTCATAAATAAATGTAAATTATAATTTCTCTATTACGATATTAATAATCGTGGTTTGAATTTATTTAGAGATTTAAAAGTGACCCCTTTTCTTGAATTGTCCATTGCAGTATATATTTCTCGTGTTCTTGTATTTCACTCAAGTATTAGGAGTCGATTCATGAACGAATGATGGAGCAATTGAGGATGAAAATTAAATAATGTAATTGCTTTATTATGTGGTTTTAAAGCAGTAAGTTACCTTTTCAGCCTTTTTTAGATTCTGCACAGTGTAAGTATGCATTTTGGTTCGTACATAATTACCGTACTTCATGAACAGGCTGAGTGACAGTCGAATTATTCCAGGCCGATTACATTTCTTGAATCTTTCTATATAGATAAAGAAATGTTTTCTCAATTATTATGAGTAAAGTTTCAGGCCGATTCTCTACTATTAGGTATGGTCGTTAACAACACCTTGCAGCTAATCATATTGAGGGTATGGTCTTTGATAAAAAAAAGATCATGTTGCCAGCAAACTATAAAGACTTTGAATACGAGTGCTTGGTTTTAACATCATTATTTTTTAAAGTGATGTAGGCACAAGTTTTAAATAGAGAACCAAACTTATAACTTCCTTTGCATAAACTTGAATTTCAATAGCCAGGTCGAAAACAGTGCAATCCCGATTTTATCTCGTTATCATAAAAATATTAGTCATTGTCTCTGTCATAACATTCAAGGTGCCAGTAACGATACCTGATTATTTACAGAATGATTTATCATCTACGGAAACTAGACTTTATCACAAAATAACTGGATTTTGATGCCAATAGCAGACGATTCCTTATTTCAGAGCAACCACAACAAACGGTGGCCATGACACTTCGCCACGAACACTCTAAAACCGTTCCACTGAACCCAAGTTGGAAGCATCTGAGGCATCAGTGGAACGCTGTTTGGGAGCATTTGGAGCGGGTGCATTTGAGAGCATCCAGAGCGTTCACCCACAAATACCTAGGTCCATACCACTGATGAGGAAATGGGGCATTGATTATTGCAGGACAATAAAGGAACTTTGATACTCATGTTTGCTGCAGTTTTTTGATTTTCTGTTTAGGCATCAATCATTGATAATGTAAAATTTTTAATACTGTGATCAAACGCTTACGTTTTTAAAATAAGTAATTTGAACAAATTCTAGAACTATTCATAATACCATAGAGAAATAATACTCTGAGATAATACTTTCTGCCATGACTATGGTGAATACTTACAAAACTTACCACCACATTACCAAATGATTCTCCAGCTCAAATAGAGCCTCGTTCATTGCTCTTCATATTTGCTAATCTAACCTGTGATCACTTCCTTATTTTAATTTATTTGCTTTTTGGTAGAATAATATATTTGAATCAACCATTTTTTAATTTCAATATTTTCATCCAAACCCCATAACTTTAACTTGTCTTAAATTTTCTCTCGATTAATTAGCCAAGGAAACCGGGATAAATGTAACTCATATTGGCATAAGTCAAGGTGCACCTGTATAAACTGATAGGAATAATATTCCTAAAATGGAAATAGCTGCATCGGTGACCTATTAGAGAAACCACATGCAGAAAGGCAAAATGCCAGGTAAGATGGAAAGAAGGCATTAATGATGGTAGAATCCAATGATGATGAAGATGATTCAGCATGTCAAGTAAATACTTTCCATACTTGAATGACATTATTTAGTATCATTTTAACATGTGTTTTGAAATTATTAAAAGAGTAGAAAATAAATATGCATCACTACAGAACATGCATCATCTCCCATAAATGGAAAATCGCTCTAAGATGAATTCTCTAAAATAATGAGTTCTCAGGAAAAAAACTCAAGATGGATGAGTGAAAAAAGATGGAAAATCGAATCACAAAAATGTCAAAATTAAAATCTAAGTCTTAGCATTTATACGAAAAATAAGTCTAAGGGTTGCACCAGACTAGAGAAGTGTTTTCCTAACTTTTTTGAGCCACCGCCGTCTTAGTACCACTAATTTAGACCCAGCCCCCAAAATGTAAGGCTACAACTCAATGATCAAATCAGGATGATAAATACAAATAAATAAAGTTAAACCAATAGTCATGAAATTAACGTTCATTTCAAATCCAATCAATAGGGTTTATTCTTCCAGGGACCTGCAGATATGGTGCCGTTCAGTCAGGACCCTGCCTCTATTGAACTCCTGCCACCCCTTGTTCATTATTGCCACTGGACAAGAGATTGTAAAATTCTAGGAAAATTCCAGGTTTTCCAGGCTAAACTATTCATTTTCCCAAGTGAAAATTCCATTCTTACATTTGTATTTTAAATAATAAGCAAGATTAGAGGTAATGCAAATTAACACATGTTCTGCAGGGGAATGAAGTCTCCCCACTAACTAAGCACTGCTACCATCACTGGTAGAAAAGTAGCTTTCTTTCTAATGGCATTAGGGACTGACATTTTTGGTACTTGCAACAGCAAGAATTTAAATATAATTTTTACAACTTTTACATGACTTTTGGTAGAAAAAGAAAACAATTAGATTAGGAAATATTTTCTTCATTTTTCACCACATAATGGTCTTGCTGGGTACATGCATCAACTGCAATGAAAGATCATCACACAGCAATGGCAGACACCACAACCTAATGCTCTACTTTTAGCTTTTAAAATTACCCAACCAAATATTTATGTACGATGAGGAATTATGTCTCACGGATCATGAGTACATCCTTTTCTACAGTGTGGAAACATGAGTCCTACGAGCCTTATAATGCGCATGGCAATCAGCACTCTCCACTTTAAATTGAAAGGAGGATAAACCAGTAACAGAGAGAGGTACATGAGGGAAATGGAGACATGACTCAAGGGGTAATTCCTTCCCTTTCCATATGCTTATGTCAATTTCTTTGTCCTAAAAAGACATTCTTTGCTGCTGTCCATAACGTTGGAATAACTTCATTTCTCACTTCTGTGTCCTATGGACTGTAGTAATTAAGTCCCAAACAAATTTTATATCTTCCCCGAATACCATGACCAATGGTTTCTCTATCTCTGAAAGGCTGTCAACCTTGACATTCTGATATCATTGCTAGGGCAACAGGAACTAAGCCTTCATGAATTTCAGCCATTCTAGATAGTACTCGGATGACTTATAGATGAGCTCTAGAGTTCTGATAGCACATTTTCTCTCAAGCATTTTCTGGATGACACTAACTTTGAAACCATTTTCACTGCATTAGTTTTAATTATGTCGAGTTCCTAGGCAAAGTCATGGACAGGGAGATATTAAGCAATCAGTTTGACATTAAATGGAATCAGACATTTATTGAGATGGATGGTGGTGGGAGTCTGAAGGAATGACATGGTCTGCAGTGGTTTCTTTTCAATGGATTGCAAATTCATAGCCTTTGCACATGGTTGAAATCATGATGTTGAGAGTTAACACTGAGTTTGGTTTCTTGTTTACAGGTGAATTTTATTTTTTGGCCCAGGGTATTTAACTTGTTCACAAATGAGTCCAATTTCCTCACTGTACTCGAAAATGGTAGGTGCTCCTTAATTACTCAAAACAGTGAATGCTGAAACGAATCTTTGGCTTAATTCTTTTTTAAACGATTGCTCAACTTCTTTCAGTTCATAAAATATGATTTTTTAAGAGTGTTAGAGATTTAAGGCATCTTAAAAATCCACAAAGGCTATGTAAATTAAAGTATCCGATGCTGGTGAGTACTGAAATAGTCACTATATGACGAAATGTTTAGCATACAAAGTGGTCAAATAGGAAATTATGAAAGTACCTGGTTTACCCAAAATATTAAAGAGATCTAATGAGCAGCAGTTGATTGATATGGTATATGGTGATGGTGAGCCCTTCATTCCTGACATCTCAACATCATGGATTCCAAGGTGAAAATCCTAGAATGACAATTGATTCCTTAAAAACATATATGTACTGTCATACTTTTTAGCACATTATATGCTTACCATGATTTCCCTGTGGAGTAAATAAGGTTGCAAATAAAAGCTATCCTGTGATCTGTGCTCACTTCATTATTTTTATTTATTGATATTTCAGTAATTTAATTTACTTAGAGGAAAATATTTGTTTTAAAATGATATTTAACTTGATTTCCATGTGATTTCTTGTATTAATAATATTTGAATATTAGTTTCATTGGCATTTTCATCCTAACTCTGTACTGTCAGTGCACCTTAACCAATTTCATAATTAATTAGCCACAAAAACTAACATATCTGCAGGACTGATGTGACTCAAAAAGATATAAGTCGAGGTATACCTGCAGTTTCTATGGCCTTTACAAGAGGATTTTTTTAATGCATGAAGGGAATTTCTATTTTCTTATTAAATTTGAATAGTACAACAACTTGAAGAAACACATTACAGTCACCTTATGACTGGCAAGGTGACGCACAAGGCATGATATTTGACAAACAAATTTTATTACCAAACTAACAATAAAACTATTGGGCAGACTAGAGAACGTAACTGGGAAAATCATTAAAGTGTGTATCATTATCATAAAGTTCTGATAGACAATTCATATCCCAGGAAGACAAAAGTCAAATTGTTTCATGATAACCTAAAGGCTTGAAACTCTTGACTGAAATCATTAAAAAAATGTGGTCGAGCATGTTTACCACCATCAGTAGATATTATTAAGCACAAGAACCAGTCATCATGATAATTATTAAAAAATTAAGGTCGACTCGCAGTCTTGGGCTTTGACGACTGACTTAACATGAGGAAGAAGGAAAAAGTCCAATTCAAAATAAAGTTATAAGTTATTCCACAAAGGGAAGCATTTCGGGCAATACATAATAGGGTAAGCACCAATTGAACTTTTGGTTAGAAGTACAGAACCTTCATTTTCACCATAAATTTATTTTTTTAAATATAAATTGAACCATAACATGATCAATTGCAAAGCAATTGCAATCAATTGATTTGTGTTCTTGGGATAAAAAAATAATAAATACCATCCCCCAATTATGACGATAGACCCTAAGGAAAAAGGTAGGTATTTGCCATTGCCTTACCTTAGGAATGAATGGTGAGAAGTGAAGAAGGGAGTCCTTAAAAGACTGCTTTGCAACAGGTGAGATAGACTTGGTGTACTGCTTCGAAAAATGTAGATCAGTCGCAATCTCCTCCTGGCATTTTCCATAGATCATAGTACTTATATTTTCCTTAATTTCCACATCTAGGCCATCCACTTCAACTGAGAGTTTCTAAAAATTAGAGCAAACATTAAGTCACCAAAGCATCAAAATAATCATATAAATATGCAAACTAAACCAATGAATACCAAACTAAATTATTAAAAAATATTCACAAGAAGAAAAACCTTTTTCCTTTGGTGAAACTTCTTTCGGTGATTCTCTTTGCCTTATGCTCAATGAGACTTTTTAAGACAGCCCAAAATTATCAATAGCAAATTTATAGAGACAATTTTCATCTTCATTAGGTAAATTTTTATACATCTACAGTAGAGCGTAGATAATCCAGATCAATTGTTACCGGACCCAGTCCGGATTATCAAGAAGTCCAAATTTTCTAAAAGAACCATAAAAGGGTCATTTGATGCCTTAAACATTAAGAAACTTAGCTAAAAACAAAAGTTCAACTTAGTGCCATAGTTAAATAATTAGAGAAGATAAATAAAAACATTGTAGCGGTCGATGACCCCGTCGAGTCTCGCATCAACGCTTTTGACAAATATGTACATTGTATTCACTTCAACTTATTTTTTGCCAGATGTGAATCTGGATTATCGACGGTCCAGATTTTTGACGCCTGGATAATTGAGACACTACTGTATATACATAAAAATTGATGTGGTATGTTCTGGATGTATATTCAAGGATAACTCTTAAACGACTGGAGCAATTGACTTGAGATTTAGCACGAGTGTTTATTTTTACACTAAGACAAACTATGGCTAACTAAGGCTATGTAAAAATTTCCTCTGGGCCAGAGGAGCCTTGGAATGGGCCCCTGTTAATTACCCCACAAGGAAAGCATTGGAATTGGTCCAGAGGTTTCTATTTTTGCTTTTTTAAATTAGTTGCAGTAAAAATATAAGGAAGAATTTTTGCTTAATGGATGACTTAAACTACAGTAAATTTAATTCTTGTGAATTGTTTTTTTCTGAAATTCAACGGACACCATCCACTTTGCCATCTTTGCATTGTTTGGTATATGTTAACACAAGCACATATTCACCTCACCCTATAGCTATTTTCCCAAAAAAGGAATGTCTATAGATAAAAATTCGTCAAATGCATTCAGCAAATATATAACTCAAAATAATGTAATTTAGATTTGCAATTTTCTGCACGAAGCCATCTTACTTGCATGAGAACAGCATTGGAATCAGTTTAGAGGCAACGCTTTGGGAACAATTTAATTACAGCAAATGATTTTGTAATAACTTCTGTATTTGCATAATAATTAAGTTTTATTTCAATTACTATCATTCTTTCTATCATTTCAAAAATAGCATATTTCCTTCACAAACCGAAAAAGGCTTTGAATGGGAAAGTTGCTCATGAATATACTTGCTAGCTACTTTAACCATCACTGATCACTGCAATTAAACTTAATCAAAAATTGAACTCTTACCTGAGCAGGGCCGGGTGGCTCTAATAGTAATAGATACAAATGGCATAAGATCAAAGTAAATGCTTATAATTACCTGCAATGAAAAGGTGCTATCAGTAAGTGATGCAGTCGCCACAATTGAAGTATTCCATGATAACATCAACTCGTGTTTTGCAGGAAGTAAACCCCTCACTGATGATTTGACAGTGGGAGGAGTTGGACACACAGCTACTGTCGTAGTGTAAAGATTAGCTTTAGCGATCAAACATTCCTTCACATCATGCCCAAGGAAATACAGATCAAGTTTTGAGGTCGAAGAGCATAGAAGACGCTGCCCAGCCAGTTCGGAATGTATTTTCAGGTCACACACCTCCACTTCAATCCACTGGAAGTATAATGGCACAGGTGCTAAATACCCACATGTCTACTCTCCTTTCAAAGAAGAGTTAAACAGAACATTTCTAAAATGGAAGATCAAGACCCCATGAAGAACCTGGTGAATTCTTAAGACCTAATGAGAGCCTCAAAATCAACTGCATATTGCACTCATTACATGGTAAAATAGACAATTATCAACAAATTATTTCATTTTCAACATATTTAACATCTAAGTCAAAAAATAATTCCATGGTGTTCACAGCATTACCCATCCCTAAGTAAAACAACCACTTCAATATATAACTAAGTAAAATTAAGCATATTACTGAGGTCAATGGCCATTAATATTGTTGATAAGATTTTACACAATCAACAATTACAGCAAGCTCTGCACCAAATTACCGGTTTGCCCCAACAAGACAAATAAGCCTGTAAGGCATGTAAGCTTAGTTGTAATCATTTTCATTGTTTAGCAGTATATGTTGGCCAAATTGAACCCAGGCAGAAATGGGTGGTAGAATCAACGTTGAACCCACGTTGATACCACGTGTTTCCACGTGGGATCCACGTAGATTCCAGTACTCATTTCAGTCTGGAAACACACTATCCATATTTGGGTAAAAGAGCAAAAATTGTTTAACTAAAAGTGATTTAACCTCTAAATTTTCAAAGCACCTATATGAAGACCACATTGTGATTTTATGTCAGAAGTCCTCCACACTCAGTGCAAAAACACAATACACTGGGGTTTTTAGAACACTTAGATATTATCTTACATTAAAAAATAATAATCTTACTGATATAAATGAAATGTTCCCTTCCATATGTCCTTTCCGGACCTAACCTTTCTTCCTCCTCCTCAGTGACATAATTCCCTTTGAACAACAATCTACCCTCATCTTTAATTTTCCTGTCTTGGTCCCCTCCTCTTCTTCCCTTCCCCTATTTTGAATATAAGGTGCTCACAATGACCTATTTTCACCATGACAATGGCTATGTAAAGTTGAAACCTGGGTCAGTTTAAATAAAAAATGTGAAATTTTACCAGTGAAATGTTTTCTTATCGTTATGTGGTTCCACAAGGTAAAGCCTGTAAATTTTGAAGCCAAATTTCATTATACTGGAATTCAGGGGTTTATATCACTGATTTAAATAACAAATAATGGGGGAAAATCATACTTCCCTGTGGGACACTGGGTGTCACTCATGTCCCAATTGAACTACTTCTACCTTTCACAGATTTATGTCCGACATCAGTCATGATGCCATGTACCCAATTATCTAGTTGTTAAATCCACACAAAATGTCTTCAAAATCACTACATTGCATGGAGTATCAAAAGTACAAAGCAAGGAAAGGCCCTTACACCTTTTTTCCATCAAGGTGATACAATTTGAATTGATGAGCCCCAAATTGAGAGGCCTGAGAGAGTGTCGCATCATTCTTGAAATTATTTTAATTTGTTAGAACAAGTAAATCTGCATTCATTACTGGGAATCAGTAGGCAATGATGAACGGATGATCTGCTAAGTAAATGATTTTAGGATGAAAGCATAATTAGCACATGGACTGGGTACAGTCCTCGGTCCATTGATTGAGAAGTTAAACCAAGGACCCTTTGGTATTTTTTACTAAGATCAGGCTAATGCCTCACTGGGTTTCATTCCACAGTCCCCAATTATTCCTTCCCTTACCAATGTACCCACCTATCCCTAGAGGCCCAAGTGATTACAGCCACCCCTAATACCAACCAGCCAATTTAAGCCTTTAGTGTAGAGAGTAGGATCATTGCAGAAAGGTACATCCACTACAGTGTTAAGGATTTGGGCATGTTCATAAAATTCTTTCATTTATACAAGCGGTATTTGTCAAACATATGAAATCTTACTAATATATAAAAATCTAGTGGTGTCCTTCTGTCTGTTACTCAATCACTCATAAACCACTGAATCGATTAAAACAAAATTTGGCAGGAAGATACTTAATATATCTGGTTCGCACATAGGCTATAGAATTAGGGCCTCGCGGCCCTATAAGGCCCTCAAGTGGGCCCTTTCATCGTCAAAAATAGGCCCTTGAAGATAATTCTTGCCTGTATTAGAAACACGTAAAATATACCTATACTGAATGTGCATCAATCATGGGGCTGGGGGCATCACACTGGGGCCCCAGAGGGCCCAAGGTTCCAAAAGAATGCTTTCTTAAAAGCCTCATAAGTATTGAACGACTGAACCGATTTTAGTGAAACTTTCACACATGGGATCAGTAAAGCTTTTTTAAGGAAATTGGGACCATAAGGAAGGCCCATGGGCCCCAAGGGCAGTGTATTGGGCCGTCTGGTGTCTTGAGCTTGAAAAACTCAAGTCAAAACATTTTGGTTCAAGTGCAGAGGTTTCTCTTTTTGCATTTTTTAATTAGCTCTACTAAATATAAAAGGCTATAGTTTTCGCCATTAGATGGATAATAGACGGGAGTTTCTTATTTTTTCATTCAATTTTCTTATACCAATAAAATTTCCCAAGAAATCGCATTTTAAATGTCTAAATCATGGATTTTACGTCTGTCAACAATAGGATATTTCCTTGGTAACCGTGGAATTAGCATTAGCTTCAGAAGGGAAATGGGACCTTTACAATGGCGGCTGGGTTTTATATCTAGAGATAGGTATTACAGTGGAAATCTAGGCCATATACTGAAATGTTGCTGATTACGATATTTTCTGGGATATGTTTGCCTAAAATTGGCAAAAATCATTTCAAGTGGACTAATTTAAGTTGGACCCATGTAAAACAGGAGAATTCCATCGTGTTATATTAATGCGGAAAGCCTCTGGAATGCAAATGGCCTATAGTTTAGTTTCCATATGTTACTGAAAAAGAATGTTGAAACTCGGTAAACATAATGTAATGTGGTTTTCATCTGCGGAATTGAAAAATATAACTAAAATTATAGCTGAGTAAAACAGGAGAATGCCACGATGTTATATTAATGCGACTACCCTCTGTAATGTAGATGGCCTGTAGTTTAATTTCAATATGTTACTGCAAAAGAATGTCGAAACTCGGTAAGCATAATATAATGTGGTTTTCATCTGCTGAATTAAAAAATAAAACTCAAATTATAGTAGCTGATTTGCAGAGAAAGAAAATACACCTCATGAGCGACTCGAACCTACAACCTATATAAAACCTACAACTTCTTTCTTTCATCCCCCGTTGACTTTCAATGGGTACCTTTGCTAGTACAGAATATAAAAAAGTCAGTTTAATACATAGTTGCATTCCTTATATCTTATTTTGATGTCTCACCTCACCCGAGTGGGCACCTAGGTGAGAATTTGACGCATTGCAACTTCACTGTCCAGCACATAAACGCTTCATTCGTACTCCACATTAAAAGCATTGAGATGACAAAGAGAAATAGCTAGATGAGAAGAAAACCAAAATAGTTAAAGTACAAATAAGTAGAAAAATACTTAAGTCAAGAAGAAATCAATTAGATCCAAGTCTTATAGATTTTTTGCTCAACACCACAGCAACTCCAAAAAGTTAGACAGGTAGAAGTATTTTGTTACTTAGGGAAGTAGGATTACTACTGATGAAAGAAGCAAGAAAGATATGTCCGGCCAAATTGCACTTACAAAGGTTCTATTGGAAGAAAAATGAACCAAGAACTCCCATATGTCGCTGAGGAAAGGAGAGGCTAGATGAAAACTTGTGTAAGTAGAAGGCACAAATTTATGGGATGCATTTTGATGAGTGCCAGTATTCTGACAACTATTATGGAACATGAATTCAATGGAAAGAATTACATAGGAGGACAAAAAGTGGAATACATAATGAGTTACTGAATTCTGAAAGCATCAAGCATGTGGCTGAAATGACAGCGGGGCTAGAAAAAAACATTTTAGAAACTTATACTGCTGATGACAGATGCTATAAAACATGAAGTGGGCTTCTCACACTAAATGAAACTCTCAATTTAAAAGGAGTATGCTTTGAAAAAATGCTCCTTATAATTTCTGCACATAGTAGTATCTGAAAGTCAGATTTAATATATTTCCAATGAGTTGAACTAGGGAGGAGCTAAAATAGGATAAAGAAGTAAAATCAGAAACCATAATAATTATATAACTGAAGAGCAATGATTGTATTTTGAAGTTAATTTCATAATTGCGAGAAAATGTAAGCAAACCAAGCACAGAAATCACAATATCCCAGATAGCAAAGTAAGCCTTAATCAAGCTTGATTTATGCTTGACAATACAAGATACCAAGCTTGAATCCAACTGAACAATTCAAGCTATCATGCTTATTTCAAGCTTGAATCAAGCAAGCTAGTCTCCACCGGTCAAGCTCTCTTCAACCATAACAGTGTAGCTTGAATCACGCTTGATTTTCCAGTTTGATTCAAGCATAAGTTTCATCTTGAAAAAGGTTGACTATTCTCTCGCCAGCAAATCTGAACCAAGCTGCTCAGATTCAAAGCAAGAAAGGAATTATTTCATCTTCGTACGTGTGATCCAATAAACCATTTTGCAAAGGCTACTCTGAAAATGAACAAAAGCAGGTACATGAAGAAAGATATCCAAAACTAATTGTTTGAGGCAAATTGAATATCACTTCTCTTTCACAGCTTTAAAACAGTGCTGCAGGCCTTTAAAAAATTTCGCACACAATTTAAATGCGATGTATGACTTAATTCGACATAACACAAACTATAGTTACGCCTGTGCGTGTATCAAGGTTTCGGTAAGTTTAAATTTGACTTGACTCAAGTGTTCGGTTGGTAGCTTGGCACATACTGCTTCAGGCACGCTTGAATAAAGCTTGCGAAAATGAAGCTTGATGTGGCAGGGGAAAATCAAGCTTAGCGAAAGCTTACATGCTATCTGGGATGTTTCCAGGCATATCATATTGTTGAAGTCAGAGATACTAGAAGTTCGGCGACTAGAATATTTGGCATATTTGAGTACCCACTTGAGTCATGGCCACTAGCCCTGGTGAAATTTGCAAATTTACTTCATTTCTTAGGTGTCCAAGGTTCGGCGAATTGTTAACCACGGCGTATTTATCCTCCACAATACTGAGGCCGTCAACCAAAATACGAAGTCCTTTTCTTCCGGCGTTGGAAAAGCGGAGAGAAACATTTTTAATATCCTGGAGAAAAAGAAAATAATCACTTGATTCTAAGAGACTTAATCGAGGGATTTTCACCATAGATAATTACTGCCAATACTCACCAGAGTACGTTGCAGTAGGGAAATTTTAATTCCATGGACAGAGAAAAATCCCAGCCCTTGTATTTCCACGTCAATGTTTATGGCTCTTTTCAAATACCAACAAATTAAGATCAAAAGAAGCCTGTAATGAAAGAAAAAAGGACAGTCTCCGACGCAGTTAACGCCCAAGTAATATTAACATTTAATCATTAAAAAGGACTCACCTGTGGCATGTTGCTAGGCAGCATAAGACAGTGAGTAAATCTCCAAATTCCGGTATATACATTATTGCAATCTGGACTCATTAATGCTAAGGTATTACCGAATGATATACAGGATTAACAGTTATTAAACGTACGGAAGCACGGCTGAAACGATTTCTCACACAGCGGCTGGTCGCTAGCACCCGAAGATAGTGCATCTAGCTCATCTAAGCACCCGAGTAAGTATCTTTACTGTGGATGAACACAATGCTGGTGGCTCAAAGCTAACTACTTGACTATACAGTAAGATCGCAAAAATTGAGACTTGACCAGACGACGGAATAATGGGAATAATGATGACGTTGCGTCATTTCCGCGAAAAATAAGAGATAAATGAAGCCACGGTGATACCATGGGGTGCTCCAGTGCAGCTCCCCAATCAGCGTAGAGGGCAGCCTATTCACAGTATTTCCTTCGTCAAGCTCCCTACACACAGTTTTACACTTCGAGAAGAGGGGTGGGAAGGTCAACAGAAGAATGAAGTACTTAAAGAAACTTCATTGTGGATACTCGCGATTCGCCGCTGATTCGCCGCGATGCGCTGCTCTACGTACGTAAACAAAAGATTCCAGAAAGTTCCAACTCCCTTGCTCCGCCTCCTTCTCTCTCTACTCTCTCTCTCTCTCTCTGAGAAACATTGGACCAATGGGATGACAGAAATCAGCCCGCGGAGCCGAACGAGCAAAGGCGCCATTAGAGGAGTAGTTTGAAAGTTTTCTGAAGCGTAGGTACATAATGTTCGCTTCAGAAAACTTCATGAAAAGAATTTGCTCTATTAGAGGGATGCGTAAAGAGTAGTATGCTTCCCGCAGAAAATCTCGCGGAGGAATTAACGTGGAAATATAATTGTTACTGATTGAATCGGCAACGAACTATGAGAGGCAGCACTGAAGGAAATGACGAATTGACCGAATTAATGAAAGTTTTGCTCGTCGAAATAGAGAGCTGGATCGGTTGGTGTTGAGAATAAAAAGTTTCCAGCCAATGGGAGAGGCAACAAGGGCCGGCTCAAAAGAAAAATCCGTTAGATTCAAACAAAACGTGCCTTCAGCGTGTGCTTTAGTTTTGCTGGAAAGCGCACAAAATAATACAAACTTTTGCTGAATTTTCTGTGGGAAGGTCAATCATCCTTCTCAAGATTGTGTCATAGTCATCGATTTTCCTGCTGAACAAATCGCGAGGGATGGTTCTCAAACAACAGAAAAAATAACAGTGAACTCGTCGCCGAATAACCCTGTGACTTATTTACAGACTCCCATGTCCAATTTGGTCAGCGAAGGAAATAAACTCAAGGAAGTCAGGATATTAATCGATTCCGGCTGGCGAAGGTCTTACGTTCTCAAGAGTTGCATCAACTTCCTTTTCCGCGGATCGCCCTGCTATTCGTCCGACAGAAATGGTTTGGGGGAGGAACGACGGTACCTTCAATTCACGGTGTTTATCGGATCGTACTCCGAGGCTTGGATTCGAATATTTAATGTGAGATGCTTTGGAGCAGGATTATATTTGCAATTTCGTACCAAAGGCAACGGACTAAAAGCTGTGTCGAAAACTAAAAGAAAAAGGAATTACACTGTCCTCATCGACAGCTGATGTTTCAGAAAGCGTGCAGGTTCTCCTTGGCGCTAACGTTTTGTCTCCGATAATTACACCAGAGTCGATCAAGATGGAAGGTGGTTGATGTGTATCTTAAGCATTATAAGTGGTGCATCATAGTGAAGTGCGATGCGCCATAGTGCGCATGTGTGAAGGCTATACGGGTGCGCATGCGCGGACTGTTCGCTAGGAGTGCTCCGTGCCTGAAGCCCTGAGGTGAGTCGGGGTCTCGTCACAGGGTATACTCTGTGGTCTCGTCTTGTCTGTGAGTAGGGAAGGGCGTTTGTCGAGTCGAGTCCTAGCCTGCCAGTATGATTACTGTAATATTCTAGTTTTTTTGTATTGTTCGTCAAGAATAAATTGCCTTGGCATCAGGAACTAAATGTAGTTTTTTTTTTATTAGAGTAAGATTTAACATCATACATACCCATCACGCCGTTTCCTTCCGGGGTAGGCACAGTCAAAATGTTTCACTCATTAATTCATAATTGTACACCTAAATCTGCTTCAATAATTTCCTCCATACTGACCTACCCTTGCAAACCTCTTTTGCCTCATTTACCCCCATACACTGTTTCATACACGTCCTCCTGTTTTTAAAACTCCTAATATTCCTCCTCCTAAGAATTTCCTCAACCACATTATACCACAACTTTCTCGGGCTACCTCTACCTCTCACACCATTCATTCTACTCTCTTATATCTGTTTCGTTATTCGACTCTCATCCATTCTCTCCACATGGCCAAACCAACGAAGCACACTCCTTTCATACACGTCCATTACTGGAGCATTTAACCCATATTCATTCATGACCCACTCATTCCTGACCCTATCCATCCTACTTTTGCCGCAAATACTCCTCAGATGACTCATACCCACGGCGTTTAGTCTACTCTTATGTCTATCCTGACATACCCATGTTTCACTACCATATAGCAAAGTGGGAAGAAGTACACTTTTGTACACGGCAATTTTCACTTCCTTAGACAAGAACTCATTCCTTGGTATGCTCCACATGCTACCTACCACTTTCCTTCCAGCATTCGCACGTCTCTTTATCTCCTCATCTATTCTTCCATCTTTCGAATACATCTTGCCTAAGAACACAAAATAATCCACTTGTTCAATTACTTCACCATTCGCCCTCATCACACAGTTTGATACAAATAATACAAGTTTACTTAGCATCATTAATCCAAGGCTGCTTATATGTTTCATCAGAAATATTTTTCCTATGCACAACTTTAGCTTTGGAATACGTGATTCAATTGTTCACACAGCTGCTGGTAGATACAGTCTGGATCATTGAAGGTGAGTAGCATCGACCAATCTTTCATGTCTACCATTTGTCTTACTCTCCAATAGAGAGGTATGAAGTGGGGTAGTTTGATTTACAATCTGGAATGTTGTTACCAGAGTGGATAAATACACCAGCCGGGAAGTGGTCAGATATTTGTGTTTTTATGATGAAACCTTCAATATTAGAATGAAAGCCTCTAACATTTATATGGTCTATGCATGATTTTGTGACTCTATGTTTTGTAATTTCACATCTGGTAGTTTTGTTTATATAAGTGAGAAACCCATTAGTGGCAAGGAAATTTTTGTATAGTGCCACATTAGCATCCCTATGTGATTTTAAATTTAAATCTCCCAGTAATATTATTTGGTCCTCATCTCTAGTGTCGATAAAGGATGTCCATACTGGTAAGAATGAAAAGACGATAGTAAATTTCCACACTGTTTAATAAGTACCGATCATGGTTCCGACACTTTATGTCATTCTCAAGGTACAAAAATTAAAGTTCCAGTTCTATATATGCCCATTAACAAAACACAGATAGGTGAGGGGGAGGAGGGGAGGGGGGAAGGGGAGGGTAGGTTCTGACGGCGGAGAGGGTAAGGGAGGGAACATACAGAGGTGGAGGAGTTCGGAGTGACGTAAATACGAGTAAACAATAGTGAGGGGAAACCAGCAAAAGAGTAGGGGAGGAAGAACAGGTGCAGTTTAAGGTCGAAAAACAACAACCAGATTACTGGGTCCCAGGACATCTCGGGAGATTTAAATTCAAAAGAGGTGATTGAGTCATAAAAACCACGTCATTACAAATATTATCTGGGATATTCACAATTTCATATTTCTCTTAAAAATCCTTACTTACTATACAGTGGGTGCAGGTGCTTATTGAACAGTGTGCAAATTTACTATCGTCTTTTCATTCTTACCAGTATGAACATTGAATATTTCCACCAAGTTACGCCTGAAACTCTTTCATGCGTTCGTTAAAGGATTCCAAACTATTTATGAAATCCTTCTAACTGTTGTTTGGAGGCCTGTAGATATTTATTAATAAAATTGTTTGTGTATTATGAGTAATTGTTTAGATTAGCGATTCGCACTCCCCTAATTCTACATAAACAACTGTAGCAGGAATACTTTTCCTCAGAAAGAACATTATTCCCTCACCTTCTTTAAATAAATAACAGTAGTTTTGTTGCCATCAATACGAAACTTGGATGGACGCTCTTGGGTTCAGCTATGAGGGATCATTCAGCTTCCGCAGCGCTGCTGGTAACCTTGCTGAATTTCATGGAAATTACAAAATTAAAGGACTTGGAAACGCTATGAATATTAGACTCGTGGACAAGAGAGCATCAGGAAGATAAAGACCGAGAAATATTCGATTTTTTGAGAAAACAGAAGAGATTTTTCTGGTCCATATGTTGTGAATGGATAGCGGGATCTCCCCGACTGTTGCAAACACATCTTGAATCTGCGGAAGGCCGACGACAATCAACCACACGAAGGTTGCGTCTATCAAAATTTTAAAAATACGATTTGATTTTAAAGAAATGGCAAAACGCATGAATTATTGAGAAGGTTAAACCTGATGAGGGGGACAGAGAAGGTACATTACCTGCCGCACAGAGCTGTTTTGAAGGAAAAAGGAACCACAAAGGTCCGACCCGTGTTTGACGCTTCAAATAAGGATGAAAATAATCTTTCACTTAACAACTGTCTGGAGAAGGGACCAAACCTGATAGATTTTATACCTCTCATTTTGATCAGTTTTCGGCAATAACCCATTGGTCTTTCTGCAGATATTAAAAAGGCTTTTCCACAGCTTTCTGTGGAACAAAATGAGCGAGATATGCTACGTATTCGTTTGATATATGCTGCGTTTTCTCTGGTGGAATAAACTCAACGAATTATTTATCGTCATTGCAGAGTGGTCTTCGGAGTGGCATGTCGTTCATTTCTGTTAGCGGCCGTCCTGAATCACTGAAGTCCTGAATCACCGTTGGATAACGCTTCTCCCGAGTTGAAAAATACTGCTGATAAGTTGAAGAGATCCTTTCATGTTGATAATGGAGTCACGGGGGTTTCATCAAATGAGTAGCTTGCTAAATTTATAAATGAATCTCAGCAGCTGTTTTCACCGGCTGCCTTCAATTAGAGAAGCTGGACAAGCAGGATGGATCAGGGAACGGCAGTGCAAAACGTACTTGGGTTAAAATGGTATTGCTCCACAGATGAGTTGGGTTGTGACTGCGAAAGGTTAAGTTGAAGTGTTTAGCCATAAACCAAGCGGACGCTGCAATCATGTGCCCAGAGAATTTTAGACCAGATTGATTTCACTGCGCCTGTTGGACTTTTAAAATTATTACTTCAGCGTATGCGGCAGTTGAGCCTAAGATGAACTTCCTGAGGACATCGAGAAAGAATTGGATGAATTGGATATTCAGCTTGAAATGCCAGCTGACTACTAGATACCTCGCCTGATTGTTATCGACCAAAGAAATTCATTGCATGTTTTTGTGATGCGAGAAGAGTGGCTTGTGCTTGCTGTACTATTTTGCGGACAGAAAAAGAAGGGAAAGTAAACCTTCATTTAGTTCAACTAAAATCAAGAGTGGCACCAACGAAGAATCTCACCCTTCCTATGTTAGAACTGATGGCAGCCCTAATTGATGTACGTTTTGCCCTGTTAGTTAAAAGAGAATTGAAGAGAGATGGTGTGCCTGTCAATTATTGGTCGGACTCCACAGGTGTTTCGGGTCTCCCCGCGGGCTAAAAACCTCCCCGCTCGGCCGGAAGCTCTCGCCTATCGCCAAGCATGGGGGGTAGTGGGAAAGGGGTAAAGAAAAGGAAGGGAAGTTAAGCGAACCACAACCCCTGCGAGGCCGAAACCATGAGGCGGATTGACGTCAAAGGGACGACAATGGGCCTCCGCCTCCCCGCAGTGCTCGTGTCTGCTGGGTTCACCCAACAACGTAAGACGAGTACCCGTCAGTCTCGCTTTTGCGAAGACTTACCGCACCTCTAATGAAAGCCGGATGAGTCCGTTGCCCAAAAAGTTGGGATTAGGTATCTCCCGACTAACTTTTACGCGTAGACGCCGTGCGGTCTGCCGGAGTACGTCCTCGAATCAGGGGCCACCGGACCCATGGAGGGTCAATTCGGCTAACTTTTACGGGTAGACGCCGTGCGGTCTGCCGGAGTACGTCCTCGAATCTGGGACCACCGGACCCATGGAGGGTCAATTCGGACCAATTCTGGTCGAAGCGTGGGAACATCCGTAAACTCAATACTCCTCCTCTACCCTTAGTCGGACTCCACAGGTGTTTCGGCTCTCGCCGCAGGGATTACAATCTCCGTCCCCAGGCCTGCAAGCTTTCGCTTATACCTAGGGACTAGGAAGAGGGGGAAGGAAGGGATTGGGAAAGGGAAGGTTAGCGAAATCACAACCCCTTCGAGACCGACACCAATGAGGCGGATAGAGGTCAAAAGGACCTCCATGGGGCCTCCGCCTCCCCGAAGTCGGACTCCACAGTGATATTGGCCTGGATTTCCAAGCAAGGCTGCTGATCGGTATTTGTGGAAAACCGAGAGAGAGAGAAAGTTGCCAGTTCAGCCAGCCAGAGCAATGGAAGTGTGGGAGGAAGTTTCCAATCCAGCAGATCTGCCTTCACGTGGGTGGACACCTTAGCATCTCCTGTCACGATGGAGGGAGGGACCATCACGGCTGTGACAACAAGCATGTTCATGACCCACGACCAACACGTCACTTTCTGCCGAGGAGATTGAAGAAGAACCATTGTAGTTGCAGCAGACACCCTTCATGAGACATTTATTGGATATTTGAATAGAAGATGATCCAAATACCTTAGTATAGTTAGAAATGTACCCAGGTTATTACGTTTTTCCTCAAAACTAAAGGGGGACACTATATTCCTTGAGAAGAGTTCGCACGGGCGGAAAAGGTAGTCTTCCGTTTGCTGCAGTTGGAGAGCTTCAGTAATGAAAATACACCGAAGAAGATACAATTCTTTGTGAACCAAGAAGGAATCATACTCTTGAAGTCTCGCTTAATCTATGGGGAAGATAGTGATGAGTATGTATGTCCTATAGTATTTCCATCGAATCATCCAGTTGTTAAGAATCTAATAGAGTACCAGCACATTCTATTGAGATATGCGCCTGGTTATGGGTTTCGGTTTAAGAAAAATAATTAAGCAGGAGTAATTTTACTCGATTCATTCACAGTTGTTATTTATCATTGGCGCCTTAGCAACACTTTTAGTACATAGAGTTGGAGCTAGCGCTCCTATCGGAAAACATTAGCACCACATTAAAAATTGTCTCACTAGTGCTGCCACGTAGCGGTGGTCATATAATCTACGTGATGCTGAGAAAATGCATATTCCAACACATTCTGCACAAACATGTAGGGGTAGAAACACTACCAACTATTCTTCGCGAAAGAGTTTGGATTTTAGGGGGCGGAAAAAGCGTAAGATCGGACGTAAGAAACTGTGTCATTTCATATTGAGATGAAATAAGAACACTTTGTTTCATTTGCCGAAAGAATCAAGCAAAGGCCTTTCATGTGTCATTACCCCCTCTTCCTGCTGACAGAATAAATACATATGCCATTTTTCAGGTCACCGGAGTAGATTTAATCGGTCTTCTTATCACAAATCGCAAGATAAATGTTGGGCCGTGCTTTTTACATGCACAGTGCTCAGAGCAGTATATTTCGAATCAATGTAGCCTCTTAGCACAGGTGCCTTTATTCAGGTTCTAGGTCGTTTCATCGCACGCCGAGGCAGGATTTCCATTATTTACTCCGATAATGGCACGAATTTTGTGGAAGCATATAAATCCCTTAAACAGTTAGAATTAGATTGAAAATGAATTTAGCCTCCAACAAATGAGATGGAAATTCAACCCATCAGCAGCAGCTAGGTTGGGTGGTTTTTGGGAACGCCTCATAGGGATGTTAAAGGGACTTCTGCGCCGTAATCTGGGTCAGTCATCACTGAATTATGAAGAGTTATATACACTATTATCTGATTAAGAGGCAGTGTTAAAAAATCGCCCACTGACATATATTCCTGTAGAACCTAGTGAACTCATGCCTCTGCAACCATCTTCTTTTCTGCAAAGTCTCCCCGGGTGTGAGGTAACTGATTTTGATCACGTGGAGAGCTCCTGACTTGTGAAAAGATGGCGATATTTACAAAAGGTTAGAGAGGGTCTTCGGATACGTTTTAATAGGGAATATTTGGGCCTTTTACATTCCTACGCTAGAAAAACAAAAGAGAGAGAAGGAGCTAAGGTTGGGTACATTGACTTGGTAGGCTGCGATGATGAAAAAACGGTTAGGTAGGGTTCTTGGCAAAGTAGTGGAGTTATTGCCAGTTCAAGACAAAGTGAAGCGACTGGTTTTGGATTAGACAACAAAGGGGGTACAACCAGTACAGGGGGGGGGGGCGACCAGTACAAAGGCTTTATCCACTGGAGTTGCTGCTGGATACATCACATCCCCTGGCCTCGCAGGCCTACATGCACAATTCACCGAGCACGCTAGGATTCTCTAGGAAGCTATTCACTCTAGGAAGCTATAGATTCTCATTCTTTCTTGCGAATTTTGATTTTCTCTCGAATTCATGAAACTAAGGAAAAGCATTACTAATGTATCCACATCACGCGTTATAGGTGACCTTTGACGTTATAGGTGACGAACGATGGTGTTGTTGGGGACGAGGCTTAAATAAATATATAGGAATACAATGCTCATAACGAATGACCTGGGAATATTAAGTAGATTGTATCGATTTTTGAGAGTAGACGCTTCTTAGGTGGAGACAATTTATTCGATGAAAGATCATTAAAACAAGTAGTTAGGAGTAGGATTTTGAGTGTTTAGAGCTGTTTCCCAAACATATTAGAGCCATCGACTTTGGTTCCAAAACTCTGTACCCAAAGCTCCAAAACCGTAATATTTAAAATCGCAGCCAGCATGACCAAACCATGATATTTAGAAAAAATGAATTATAGATATAAATATTATATTTATTTAAAACACAAAACACGTCTGGTTTGTTCATCCGAACACGCGTATACATGGTCACGATAGTGTCACGTCCTTGCCTTGCAGCGTCCCCTATATTTAAGATTTTCCGAGGGAGATAGTTCCCTAGTCATAATAGAGACTTTAATAGAATTTTACGTTTCAATTTCACCAGCTGTAGGACACATGAATTAAATATTGCATTATTAATGGTGCGATAATATAGTTTTATATGACAGAATTTGTAAGTAATTAAATGAAAAAATCTAAATAAGTCTTTAACTTGAGTCATTTTTTTCACGCGGTGCGTTTGAAACTCCTTCAAAACGGAAAGTTTTTTGTGATACCCAAGAACCGACTGCGGTGACAATATGATTAATTTTCAAAAAGTTAAGAAAACATACAAACAACACACTGTTAGTTTTTTGACGACATCTAAATGTTAGAAACACCTCATTTTGTAAGTAATGTCTCACTGGAGTGCATACACGTACCACTTCTCATGTAAAAGGACTGGTATTTTCTGGCAAATATCTCCGAAAGTAATGCGGTAAGGGGTTGAATTTTTTGTGTAATTAGAAGGGTGAGATATTTTTCTTTAAAATGAGACTGATTTCTAAGTAAAATGATATTTCGCTCAAACTACCTCAAGCGGCAGCCCCCCACGGGGTTTATAACGAGGCGGATTCCCAAGAGTCAAGAGTGACTCGGTGAATTGGAAATGCATTCGTAATAATTTATTGTGATGGATTACTCTATAGGCTTACTTCTATCTGATGGCTGATCAGACGAGAGGCTTTCTGATAACTTCGCCTTCTCCCTTGCGACTAATTGAGTCACGATATTCTGTTTACTATGGGGCAAATTTGACAACCTTTCAGTTTTTAAGATTATAACGGTCACTCAACTAAAAATACGATCGCCATGACCTTTCCGGCCGATTGGACCATTTTGCCTTCTTCGGAGCACTTTCGCCGGGAGAAGTCCACTGCTTCGACCGTTATTTGGTGTCCAGTCTGTAGTGGTGTATCAATGTTTTGTCCACGGTTACGTAACGCATGAAGAAGTCCCTCGGATTGCACATCAACAGGGCCAAACACTCCTTGAAAGTGGTCACACGATTCCGCTTGTTGTCCACAGTAAGCAAACACGGTACCGATCGGGCCGACAGCTTTCTTATGCCCAAGTGTTCGTGCACGATATTTTGCATACGATTTAATGACAACCCACATGTCCCAGCTATCTCACTCAAATTCAATCTGCGGTCGTTCAGCAACATGTCATGGACTTTGTTGATGGTTTCCTCCGTGGTGACCTCATTTGGGCGTCCTGGACGGGCCTCATCAAACATGGATGTTCGGCCATTTCTGAACTCATTATGCCATTGATTAATGGAGGAAATTGAAGGTGAGGCATCAATATACACGGAATCCAACTTGTTTTTAATTTCCTCACGTGTCTTCCCTCTCAAAAACAGAAAGCGAATCACCGACCCATATTGTTATTTTTCCATTTCACAAAAAAAGAAACAAACTTGTCCACTTCAAACAGCTGCCACACAGAAACTACTACACGGAATTGGTTGAAATTGTGATCGTATCCGTTTCAAAGATGGCCAATGTAAACATCAACAATATTACTATGCATTGTTGCCGGGTCGCTTCAAGGCTCATTAATTATCATACCACCCTCGTACATATATTTTCCATCAATGACACCGACTCCTGATGACAATCGGACCGTTGCAGATTATCTCCTACCCATGCTTCCTCCGTCGTCGCGATCATCCTTGAATGGTCGACCTTCGTCATCGTGGGTTATTCACGCGATGGTGTCCTGACAGGAAGGTGAAGATTGCTGCGATAATTCCGACCTTTTATACCAGATTTCATTTCCACCATTCTTCCTGATTGTCGGATCACTTCTTGCTGATGAAACGGCCAATCAGAAATCAGCACAACGATTCCAAATCGACATTCGATCATAAAAACTAATGCGGAATAGAACTGTGGAGTCCTTTTTGGTCATGTCCCCAGACCCAGCATAGATTCGTAAAATACGCTTTACCGTAAATCATAACAAATGAAAGATGATGGCAGTAATGGAACAGAATGCATCTATAATTATTCCATATTTTTCTATGTATTACGCTAATAAACCAAGTTATTGCTGAAGTAGTATTATTTTAATGGTCTTGTAGTTATTTCTATCTCTCGTAGTTAACGTGAAATCTTGTGGTACCCATCCATTTTTATAAATTCCATTTATCCATCCTACTACTATGCTATGAAGAAGCATAATGAAATAAATGAAGAACCTATATTTCTTGTGTTGTTCTGCACGTATCCAGATATTCCTGCCCATTTCGTCTGAATTATCAAATTTTATCTAGCATTCGATGGAATTATAATATGGGACAAGTTTATCAATGTGCAAGAGAATGAAACTTCCAACAGAACTAAGTTTTCATTTAACTTAGGTAGTTCGGTGGTAAATTGTTAGTCAGCATACGTGAAATATTACATGACGATCAACAGTGAGCATCAGTCTCGTCACAACGTCGCAAAATTTCAACCAATCAGAAGGTAGTTTCATTAATCCTTCACGATGGCCCCCTCTAGCACAGCCAAAACAGCTTCCTTATCTGACAGGCAAGTAGTTAAGAGATTCTTCGGCTCCCATCATAGGTCAACTGAATTTTAACGGCACCAATGAGATTGTGAAGATTTTCCTAAGCGTGTTGCTCAAATTGTTCATGTATTGTCTCCACATGACGATCGCCGAATCTTGCTCTCCCATTGGATGGTCGAAACTCACATTTCATGAACTTAAGTATTCATAGTCAGGCAATGCGTTGAGATCGATGATTTACGACGAATGAAGACGGTTATGGCACCGACTATGATTTGTGACAGCGATACAACTCATCATTGGCCGGACTCCATTGCATTTACCATGGGTTTGTTCTCGACGTCGCGGTATGAAATCACATCAACGGGAAGATACGAGAGAACTTTTAAAAAATACTTTACTTACATCAGAGTTAAAAAAAATAAATACAGATTTTCTTTTTACAAAACACAACGCACATATTTTCGAGAAAGGGGCGGGAGACGAAAAAAAGGCTGAGGATCTGCTTTTATTGTAAATGCAAATGGGACTCCGAATTTCGAAATCGGTTCCGGAGCTGGAGGCTGCTTGTGGGGACAGGTCACTGGAGTCCTTGAGAGGAGGACCTAGGAGGAATGCCATTTGTCGGAAGCCCTTGGGCTTCCTCCCTCAGTTCCCCCGGCAAGAGATGAGTTCCTCTGGCGGCAGCCGTGGTCACGTCTTCCCTCGGTCCACCTCGCACATCACGTCCCCGCTGTTACAGTAACTGCAAAGAAGAGACAGGGAGAGCAGTTAAAGAGGTTGGAGCGAGAGTTTCCCCGAGTCACGATAGACCATATTTAAATTTTATGAGTAATTTTAAGAGGGATGTACACACTACGCCAGAAAACGTTTCCGCAGACGTCTACGCCGTTTTATTTTACGGCTCTGTTAAGGTACTTAAGCAAATGTGTTCGCGCAAACCTCTGAAAGAAAGATTTGTTTTTACGGTAAGAGTTGTCACTTTCCGATTTCTACATAATCATTCCGATCGCAGAAGAAACGATTACTGTCGAAAATCAGGTGATCGCTAAGTAAGACGCGTATGACGTCTGTTCTCCAAGTGCACAGTAGGTGGACTGAAAGTGCGCTCAAGACTGCTTAAATTGAAAAAAATACTACAGTTTGCCACATTACAAAGCATTTTTTCTGTGCAGTTACTGCAACAGTACGCTTCCAGGACTATAACTATACGTTTCAACCACATTACCTTTCCTGTTATGTGATGCAGCACATTTTCAAAACAGTCCCCTATGCAGTTCAGTCTCTACAGTACATTTCCAGGGCTAAACATCCGAAACTGTTCGACTCAGTGGAGTCCAGTACAGCTTGGGGGACTGGAAATACACTTAATGCTAAGTTTAATTCAGGTTAAGCTTATGACAAGTAGCAGATTGTTCTCGCTCAGGTATGTTTCCAAATTATTTGCACTTACCACCGTAAACTGAGGTGACTTCGGCAACGCGCGCACCGCTTCACGAATTGCAACTCTGCGGCCGAATGCATTAAAAGGAACGCACAAGCATTTCATTCTCGCCCTTCCTAACGTTGTTAGAGATATTTGTTGGAAATAATATGTAAAGGAATGGATGAATTTATTCCACACAAATTAAAACGGGAGGGTAAAGAACCTCGTTGGTATAAAAACGAAGTAAGGCGGGAGTTCAGGAGACAAAGGCAATGAAACAGTCTACATGAAAATTCTATAAGGTTAGGTAACAGAAAATCGAACTTGCAGCGAGAGAAATTTACGTTGCTCAACGCTCTAAAACGAAGAAAATAATGCGCGCTACTCTACGACTCTTGACGAAAAAATCCTCCGTGAATTGCTAGATGAAAACCCCAAGTTATTCTGGACTTACGCGAGAGAGCTCCAGGGCGAATCTTCGACAGCAGAATCTTTATTGGACACAAACGGCAAAGTGGTCACCAACGGTATCGACAAGGTCAATTTATTAAACCACTACTTCGAAAGCGTATTCACAAAGGATGACACAATACACAATTTAGACATTCCTGACAATAACGAGCCGATGGCAGAGGTAACAATTCAACGTAATGGAATTACTAAACAACAGCGTTCGATTGAAAGTAACAAGTGCCCGGCTCCAGAAAGAATACCTGCTAGCGTGCTCAAGGAGTTTGCGCCACCGATTACACCATTCTTAGAAATTATATGTAGTAATTCATTATCCGAAGGAAAGGTGCCCCAAGACTGGAAAATAGCCAACGCCACACCGATATTTAAAAAAAGGAAATAGAAGTGACCCAGGATATTACTGGCCGCTGTCGCAAACATCACTTTTATGCAAGATCTTCGAACACATTGCCGTTAGCAGCATTATGATATTCCAGCATTAGTAACTTCTTACATGGCAGTCAGCATGGCTTCCGTAAGGGCAGGTCATACGAAACACAGCTTGCGCTCGTCCTTCAATATATCCTAAAATCAAGAGAATCGAAAAAACAAGTCGACGCGATATTCCTTGATTTCAAAAAGGCATTCGACAACGTTCCTCGCAAAAAACTCATTTAAACATTGCATTCATGTAGAGTTAATAAAAAAATAGTGAATTGGATACGGGAATTTCTCAGTGAACGAAAATAAAAAGTAGTTACTGATGGTTTTAGATCTGATTTGGTCAAAGTCACATCCGGTGATCCTCAAGGAAGCGTGATCGGCCCTCTTTCATTCATAATTTGTATTAATGACCTAAGTTCTTGAGTTAGGAATAAATTAAGACTATTTTACGACAATACAGTGATCTACCTGGAAATAAGCGAAGACGATGTTCATCATATCTCAGACATGGACGCCCACCACGGACTTTCTGGTAGTTCCTGGGCATGGCGTAAGTCACCCCATAGTATTTTGATTGTACCCTAGGAAGCTATATCGGGCGTGTGGCAGAGGGTATTAGGTCACCAGCCGTGTGAAGATGTGAGGTTCTGGGAGGTGAATTGATGAGGTATATTATGGGAAAGTTTTTGGCGCTGATCAGTTTTTATTGTGGCCGCTTATTGTGCGCGGAAAGAACGAGTTTTTATACCTATCAGTTCGGCAATGTATCTCTTTTATTTTATCGCTTCTGTCAGACCTAGAGGTGTAGTGAAGCGTCATGATAATATAATCTGTGTCGCTCTGTAACACAGCAGTTCTGAATGTCTCAATTAAACTAAGCCTAGTATGTGGCCAACGAGTCTCTAGGGGCTCCCACCTTAACTCCTCTAAAAAAGTTGCGAAACCGTATATGTTTGCTCGTAGCAGTTTTTAGCGAGGAGTTCAGCTTTTTCTTGTATTTAATTGTAATTTTTTGTTATATCTTTATGACCGGGGTCCCAAATTCTCATGGCGTATTCGAAGTGTGGCGTAACCAGGGCGAAAATCCAAGTTTCTTTAATGTTGTTTCGCATATGTATTGTAGTGACAAAAGCTCGTGCACCATACCACTGTACAAACCAATGCAGTAATGCCGTGAGGCGCGGGGATGATGACGCGGTTGAAATGGGTAAAATGAAAATCCATCTCTTCCGTATAAATGTCATTTTTGCAAACAATCCCGAGTAAATGCTCCCAGAGAATTGAATGGCAATGAAATATTAACACCATTCCGTCTTACCTTTTTACAATGTTTTGGGAAAAAAAATTATGATCTGCAGCCACCATGCGCTAGTTACATAAAAATAGGCGCTAATGACGACTCCAATGGCCGGAAAAAGTTACAATTGAACTGCAATATCTAATTATATATAGCATTGCTCTAAAAGGTTTTATAGCCCTGTGGTATACTTGTTTACTTTACGTGGTACTAAAAATTGTTCGGTCAGATATTTTATACAAGATACCATCAAGCATAATGCTGAAGTGCTCAAGATTTTGCTTGCTTGGTGTTACAGCATAGTGAGAATAGGTATTATTTTGTGCCTCGCAGCTCTAGTTGCGCGAAGTGGGTGGTTACCATTTTTTAATGTGTTCGCTTTGACGAAATTTCTCCAGATTTTTATATTCTTCCGAGGACAGCATGCAACCGCCGGCCAAGACGATGGTCTCAGGGGGCGTGCGGGACTCCACCTTGGTCACGTGCTCGTCATCCGCCTGATGGCTCGCGTGTCCTGGGAACAAAAAATTAAATATGTAAACACGAATATATACTTATGTATAAGAATGTTTATCTACCCCCAAGGGGTGCCGCCAAGTATCTCTCACGCATCGAAAACTTTTAGCTTTGTAGATTGTTGCTCTACTCAGGAATATCGAAACATAAAGGCCTCGTTTATTGTCTTTTCGACATACGTTTGAGTCGAAGTTACGTCCAAGTTAAAGAGGGGCGTCGGAAAAATTTTCCCGGTTAAATGCTAACAGAAAGGAACATATGAGCATATTTTTGCTTTTTTTTCAATTTAGATGTGTTAATCCTCTCTTCAATAGCCATTCAAATTTATTTATTTAAGAATGAAGGGAAAAAACGACTTTAGACATAAACACATGAGTAACTAATGTAATTAAAGTGGTCACGAGTACATGGTTCTGTTTAACGTCGTTTATATTTACATCGCACTTCTTCAGCGTCCATTTCAGACACAAATCGAGGACTTATTAACATCCACAAAGTTACTCTGACATGTCATCAATAATCAGCCATATTTTAGAACTTCACGTTGTCCGAGTCTCTTCAACCATGAAGACATTTCCATCTCAGGCTCACGTTGACTCTTACTGACAGCAGTCATTAACGAGTTGATGCCAGAACACATCTACCAGTTTCATACCTTATCTTTTAATAGTTGATTGCTTCAAGTGTTTGATCTATGCTTATACCAATGAATAAAATTTAAGAAAGATAGTCTTATATTTAATCGCTAAAGCACATAATAGTTTGTCAGTAAGAGTTAACAAACTGGTCATTTGTCACAAAACAACTCTTTAATCAAGTAATTAAGTCTCCAAGCGGTCCATTGCGCTTCCGCCATCTTGTCTACAAATGGAGCTCATAACTCGATTCCATAAATTATGAAGCCATTCATGTAACCAATAAATTTATCGAATGTTCCTGCAAGACTTATTGAATGATTGCCATGGCTTATGGGCTCCACAACTCTATGGAATACGCATGTGTCGTTCCTGCAACTGGCCATTATAAAGCCACATTAAGTGGAAAAAAGGAGGGGGGAGGGAAGAGGACAACTTTTTGGGAGAGTAGGAGAATGCTTAAGCTACAATAGCGGATAGAATAAGGTAATTGGCGGGTAACAGAAGCTCATCCATCTTTCGCTCCACTTACTGTTGGGTGCACAAGGGAGGCGTTGTACTATCTTAATCACTTGATGAGAAGGCTTGAACATTGAAACCCGGATGGCGGTGAAGCGTGTTTTTATTATGGTTTGCAAAAGTTTCCACTCGATAATAAAATTTTACTTCATCCTTCCCACCGAAGGACAAGTCAAATAGAGAAGCGATGCCGTACTGTGAAGTCGCCCATTTGAGAGAGTGTTTATTACTCTTCAGCAAAGTACACTTACCCGAGAGAGATGGTGGTGTCTCCTCGACCCAATCGAAGGCTGGGACATGCAAAGATACAAAAGTTGATGGAAAATGAGTTAGCTGTATCACAAAATCCAACCTTCCCCCACAATACAGGAACCAGCAATAAGAGAATAGGTAATAATACAGTACAGGACAACTTTATATGGGGTAATGCACATCTTCATCAGAGTTTCCAAGCAACAGGGGTAAAATTTTAGATTCTTCGAGTGATCAAAGAGGAATGTATCAGGCTTCATTCGGAAAATTTCTTTGTGATAAGGGTCAGAGAAACCTTACAATTCAATGAGAGTATTCATCATCACATGGCCATGGTTTCGATGGTAGAAAACATCATTTTCACACCTAGGCGATGTCCAGCATCTTAAATAGACGCCCAGAGTCGAACCATGGTCTAGCGTAAAAGAATATTCTAGTGGTACTGACGTATATACTTCACCCTTATCATCATGTAAATCTCCAGTGGGCAATGGAAACTTAGACAGATATCGGAATTCCTTTACAGTCAGTCTCTGAGGAAATATAAACGGCCACTCCCATTTGACTGTCAGACTGACAATTAATATCTCGCTTTTCAAAATAAACCAAAATGTCAGCCACTTACCATAATGTGATTCGAGGTATTTGTCAAAAACAAAAACTGTTTTCCATCGGATATGGTTCGCATATGCTATCTAGAAAGACAGTGTAAAAAATGCTAAATTTCTAACGCCAAGATCTCGTCAAGTAATTAACAAAGAGTAGACTATGTTTTCTTAACTGTTTCAAAATATACTAATTACTCACCGCTAACTATTTACGGAATCGCAAAAAATGTATTGTGATGGAATTTCTATCGTACGGCGGGAAAAACGAGTCAGATAAATACTTATAAATGATAAATTTATTTAACTTATTATTAAATTTATTTAATTAGAATGGTCTTGAGTTTTTGGACGCCAGGACTCAAACGCCTCAAAGACTTATTCCCAACTTTAGATACTAACAGATCGACAGCCAATCTCCTACCGAAATGCCCCACAGTATGCTTCAGACGTCCACCTAACCTAGCCAATCTTCTCCGCTCCAATTCTTCGCTAGAGGGTATATCGAATGACACTCCCACCACACAGAGATGCAACAAACCACGGTGCAAAACGTGCAACATGTTTCGCCCCCTATCCTCGTTTCAGAGTCCCAACACAGAGACGCCGTTCGACATCAAAGCCTCCGGCTTTTGCGACTCCCACAACTTAGTTTATGTGTTACAATGCAAACTATGTCCCGGTTTTTATGTGGGCGAATGGATTACACCCCTTAATATCAGAATCAATAATCATCGGTGCACCTGTAAAGACACATCTTCCACTTTCCCCGTCCCTACTCATGTGCGGAAACATGGCTTGTCTTTTGACAAGTGCTTTGAGGTGGCAATATTGCTCTCCCCGGACGCCCCATTAATTGAAGTGCGCCAGAAGGAGCAGGCCTTAATCTGGTTGCTAAAATCGTACGCCGCGCCCGGATTAAATAAATTACATTAATTGCACGCTTCCCGTTCTTTTCCATCCTTTCCCTCACTTCGGAATTCCACTTCGACCCTTTCCGCTCTCTCCGGCCAAGACACGAGCTGGTAAAAATTCCCTTTTCAAGAACCTTTCCTTAACCGCCGGGAAAAATCCCTTCCCTTTCCCCCCTCCCCTAACCTACCGCCCCTCCGACCCCTATCCTCACCAGCGCACACGAAATTTGTGCCGTGATACGCCTCGAAGACGGACCAGTTCCGAAAGCTAGCAATGTAAGTGTGATCTTCTCTTTTTTGTGTATCTATCTCCTCCATCCTATCAACATCGTGTGTTCATCGCCGCATGGCTGAATCCAATCCTTCAACATGTCATGTAAAAAATGTCACAGGCGTGACTGGCAGTTACACATAGAAAAAACAAAAAAGAAAAACTCACAGATATTTTTATAGAAATAAGTAGTTACTGACGGGTAAAGGATAGAAGGGAGGGAGTGGTGGGGGGAGGAGGAAGGGGAAGGGAAGAAGAGGGGGATTAGTGAGAGACATTGATGCCGGGAGGGAGGAACGCGTGATAGAGCCAAATTAGTGAGAACTCAACAGAATTCAGATCAACAGTGGAAGCAGGTGGTGGAAGGGAGTACAGAACTGAAACATTGTAGCAGTTGTCAAAGGATTTCTTATGATGAGAGGCGTGGATCGCCACGTGAAGGGAAGCAGATTGAGATGGGTTTTTACAATTGGCTCGGTGATTATTGATCCGTATATTAAGGGGGGTGGAACTTTTTCCGACATAGAAGCTTGGGCATAGCCTAAATTGTAGGTGGTAAACTACATTGATTGTGACGCAAGAGGAGGGAAGAGGGTTGGGAAGGAGGCGATGGAGGGGTTGGGAGGAGGGGAGGAGCTGAAGATGGGACATAATTTGCACCGGGGACGATTACAAGGGGAGGAGGTGGGTTTTGATGCAGCAGGGATTTTGGAAAGAGGCTTCGTGGATTTTAATATATCGGACAAGTTAGGAGGACGCTTGTATGTGATTGAGGGTGGCTGGGAGAAAATTTTTGAAGTGGAGGTGTGGTTTTTCAGAATGGGAAAGAGATCTTTAAGGATAAAATTGATAGACTGAACACCCGGGAAATACGTTGTGCAAATAGAAAGGATGCGGGAGTCTTTAGTGGGGGGAGGTTTGGTGGAGGGGCAATTTTTCCTGATTTTTTTAACGAGAAGGGATTCTGGGTAGCCACGCTTGAGGAGCGAGTGGTGAAGGTTGGTAAGGAATGTATTGAGGGAATCAGGATCATTACAAATACGATGGCCTCGGATGGATAGTGAGAATGAAAGAGAGCGTTTGGTATGGGAGGGGTGGCAGCTACTATAGTGAAGATATTGTTGTTTATTCGTGTGTATTATATGTATGTATATTAGAGTATAGAACATCTATTCGTAAAATTCGTTTTATCTCATGCCAACCTTATGTATTGTGTTGATGTAAAGATAAATGTATGCATTGTTTTTGGAGTCCTCACACACCCGTTCCTCATGAAATTGCTCATTGCAAAAAAAATCGCCAATGAAGATTTGAACTCCGCCTCATTCTCCGCTATTACAGCGACCATGGACTTAGCCACGGCTGCTATTTCGTCAGTCCCTTGAATATCAGAAAGGGCAGTTTCTAAAGTGAAAATATAGTGAACAGAGATGTCATGGCGAAGCCCGATAGAAAACCCAGCGATCGGCTCCGATGCGTGGACGTGAGTTTCTTGAAGGCATTCCTTCCACCGGGGCCTTTACTCCCGAGTAAATTTGACTCCAGTTTCGATAGCCCTGTTGTTCCACGCCCTTCCTCGTCGTCTCTAGGCGACATAAAGCTTTTCCAGCAGAGGCCGCAGCCAGCCCTGTGTGCCAACTACAAGATTTTTCCAACCGGGTCTCATTAAATGAATCTCGTAAAATGGGGTGGGGTGGGTGTAATTATATTTTTGAAAGTAATAGCACATGAACAAAAATTTCAGGAATTTGACCTTTTCACCCAAGAATAGGAGTCCAAACCAAAATCCAATTTATCTCATCGGGTTTCCACGTTGAAAAAAAAATCTATGTAAAAAAAGAAATATTTTACAGCAATTCTTTTACAGGGGATTTTGGTTATGGGGAACACGAAGAAACCACTTGTGTTTTCTAAAGTCAAACAGTGGACCCTTAAAGACCACAGGTGTGACAAAAAGCAAATCGGGGGATAAAACAAGGAGAATCATACGTTTAAAAGGGCGCCCAAGTCGACGGTAAGGTCCTCATATCCCTTAGTCATTCAATTATTACGTAAGACGTTTTTGGGGGAAGGGGAGTTGGGAGCATCTTACTTTGTCTCAATAGAGGGATAGGGGAGGAGGGAGAGGGGGACTGGAACCACTTAACGTAATATTGTTGTCTGTCTTAAAACATTGTATCATTTCCAAATATCCTGTGTTTTTTTTCCAAATATTCTGTGATTGTTCACAACTTCATCAGCTATCATAGTGTTTCGCTCTTAATGTTAATCAATGTGGTACTCCAACACTGCATAATTATACGACACCCAGTGCTCACAGCTGCACGATGGCTTCTATGGCAAGATGAAACAGCAGAAAGCGAGCATTTAACGAAGAGTAGATACAAATATCTAACGTTTTACGTAAGACCGAGAGTGAGGGGGGTTGGGAAAGTCTTACATTGTCTTACGTAATAAATGAACGGCCCTTTCATTTTTAAAATATTATGGATTGTGATCTCGTCACCAAAAACTGTTGTCTAGAATTCCGTAAACAAACAACTTATTGGAAAGTGGTGCTGCCTCTTGATGAAATACGGAAGTTCATATGTAAAAACAGTCGATAGTTTGTAAATAAGTACGTCGTACTGGTTTTACCATGAATATACATGGGTTTTACTTACAATTAATCATAATGGAGTGGATAAAAAATGTAGTACTACACGCGGGACGTAATTATACACTTTTTAATATCGTCCGGTATACAGATATATTGGATATATTTAATTCCTCTCCAAATTTAATTACACAAATGCACAATGAACTTCTTAGCACTTCGTGAATATCGCTATACGGAAATTTAATGATAATGCGAGGTGATTTCATTAGTATTCCCAATGGCCATCATTGCTGTGAAGGCAAAAAGGAATGCACTTACCGCCGCCTTTGAACAGATTCTTATTTTTCAATCCAAGTCTCCTATTTTGGGTCCTCATAGACGCATACCCTGTTTTGCAGCCTGGTACGAAGCAAGTTCTGTTTAAACAAGGCATTCTAAGTTCTTTAATTAAGCCGAACGGGTCTAATACATCCAAATTAGAATCAGAGTCTGGCAAACATCGTCGTATGCACACGATGGACGTTTCGTAAATCTCTTATACATTTTCTGTAATAGATATTTCCTCTCTAGCATTTACAAAGTAACTTTTAGATCTAAAAAATAGCAAGATATTATTCAAAGCATCAAATAACTCAAAACTCCTCCATCGTTATTGAATATTCACCACAGTCTCACGTTAGCAACAATTAACTATTTACAATAACAACTGAAAAGACTAATCGAAGTGGCGCCAAGGACTGGGTGAACTTAAAGTGGAAATTTAGGCAATAATTGTTAACATCCGAATTCATCATATATATTCATGGGCCCTTTATATCACCGCTTAAGCTCCAAGAGTAACGCTGGGGTCAAAGGTCATGAGGGTAATAAAGAGGGAATCGGGGTAAAAGTAGCGTCGATGATGTGTGTGTGCATAGATAGGAAATGATGTATTTATGTAGATGGGCACAAATAAGACGAAGATGAGAGACCCACCAAGAGGTGAGGCCATCCTCCTCATGCAAGTGTAGACGCAGCCGTTGTAGCAGCAGGCGCTCGCCTCCGACCTTTCCTCCGCGCTCTCATGGCCCGGAGGGCAGCGGTCGTGGGCCAGGCAAGGCTTGGCGTCGCAGAGGGCCTTGGAGGGCCGCGGATGTGGCTTGATGGTGGGGCACAGCGGGTCCCCGGCGCCGCCCTCGCCCAGGGCCCACGGAAAAGGGCCCTCATCATCCTCTACTCCACCGACGTCCCCCTCGCCATCGTCGGAAACCTGCGAATTGAGATACCCGCGGTTAGTTCTTCTCTTGTGCTCACCCATCCAAGTAGGCTTGTGTGATGAACGAATTGGCCCATCGAGGGTCGATGAAAAAAAATCATCGAGATGATTCGGTTTCGATGATTGTCATGGACGACGATGAGTCGATGAATTCATCGTCGTCGATAAGTCGATGAATTCATCACCGTCGATGAGTCGATGAACTCACCGACCTCGATAGACACGGGCGGGTGACGCAGCACAAATAATTATCATATAATGGGGATAGATTCATTGACTCATCTACATCGGTGAATTCATCGACTCATTGATGTCAGTTTATTTATCAACCCTTCGACGTCAGTTAATTCATCGACTCATCGACGTCGGTGAATTTATCAACGTCGATGATCGATGACATTCATTGTTATCGACGCGGTTCATCGCAATGCCATGACTAAAATTATCGTCGATGAATCGACTCATCGCACAAGCCTACATCCAAGTGCTATCCGGCCCCGAAATCACACCCCAGTCACTACCCGTGTTTCCCCAGTCTCTCCAAGATAGCAGCCCAGTGATCAGTGTAAAAGTTATACATTTTTTATTTATTAAAATCTGAGAGGTCAAGGGTCAACTTTGGTCCGAAATGGGTTGGAATGACCCATAAAGGGATAGAAAATGATAGATATATTAGAGTGACTATCTCAGACTTAATAGTATTAATAGCTCTTTGCAGTCTTTGGAGTTGTAGATAGATGTACTTTAGGTGAATGTAGATATTGAATTCACTGGGAGTGGTCAGTGATGGGTCATTCCACGACCAAAGGTGACCCTTGACCTCTCAGATGTTAATAAATAAAAAATGTATAACTTTTAAAATACCACAAAGATAAAGAAAACTGGCACGACCCGGGTTTTAGTGCATGAGCACCATCTTCAGGTGAGAGGCATGGTCGGAATCTCTTTTTTATACAAAACCATAAAAGGGGAGGGAAGGAGGAGGGGAGAGAGGAGGTGGGGGTAAAAAACGGGAGAGGGGGGGAACTTAAGGATCGGGGTTGGTAAAACGTTGAAAGAGAAGAATGCGTCACAGCCTCAAGGATAGGGGAAGGGGAAGGAAACAGACACTTATTGATGACATTGACGTAATGGTTCCAAAGAAAAAAAGTGGTTGCTATAAATTAAAGTGTTGTGACTGCAAGAGTGCGTATGTTGGACGAACTACTACCAATTTTAATGTAAGGACTAAAGAACATTCCAGTACTTTTTTAAACAATTGCGAAATCATCAGTAACTTTGCCACACACATCCTGTGTAATGAACATAATAGCAATTTTAATGTTAGCATTTTAAATTTTAACAATAATCGACGTGAGCTTAATGCTCTAGACCAATTAGAAATTTTAAAAAAGACTTCAGAACCCTTACGCCAATGTCCTCAATGAGTGTCTGTCAAAAGTTATACATTTTTTATTGATAATATGTCATACCACCAAGTTACCAGTGATCTTGTTTTATTTTCTCTCAGATGTTGACGAAAATTTGAGGAAATGTTTGCCTAGTGGAATAATGAATACTGTTTCAAGCTTTTGCGAAAATTTTAAAGACAGCTGAATAACGGATGTTTTTCAAAATGGCGTTTTTCACTGCCATCAGATTTTCGTAATCATATATCTCAGGGAAGAATCAACGTAAAAAGACGTTCAATGGCTTTTTTCTGAACTAAAAGTTTTGATTTAACTAAATTTGACTGAAAATTAGCAATCTATTTTTTATCGGACCTGAAATAAATTTATTTCAAGTCCGTGGGTCAATTCCCGGTACAGCCGATTTTTTCTATGTTGGAATCGGCCATCTCCCCATCTTCTCACCACCATTGCGTTGTGCCTTTTTATAGATGGCCAAACATTTTTTTCCCTTCTATCAGGAATTTTCATATTTACGTCATTGAGCGGCTTATGTGAATAAATGACTGATTATTTCTTTATTTAAAATACTTACTTATATATCGTATTAGTTAAGTTAGATGACCTGAGAGTACTTTTGCGGGTTTCCCACCGTCCTTGGGCAAAAACCGGGCAAAACCGCTCCATTAATGTTTACATTGATGTACTAAGGAAGTTTACTCAGTCCTTGAACGGGCGAAAGCCTCTAACGGTGTCCGCAACTTTGTTAGTGATATGCATTTGTTCGGTCGCGAAAATAAACGTTAATTCGATTCAAATCGCCTGAGCTGCGTACATACGGTGAAATTACTGGTGCAACAGCTGGCAGAGGAAGTAGCTATCGGTGAGTTTCATCGAGAGAACAACCCAATCGCATGCTATCTCCATGCTCGCGATAGCCTCTCCTGTGGTATAGTTTAGAACGCGTTCAATTTTTCAAGCGACCAGGTAGCGAAGTTGGGTGCCATCCCGCCTCCATTTGTAAGGGAATATCGAAATATAATTGTGTCAAGAAAAAAAATATTTTTAATGGAGTTTTTTAATATTGACCCAATTGATTCGTGAGAATATAAATAGATTTTATTACTTTTAAAGCAATCTACCATTTATTCTCATCAGTAATTATGCACAGATACATGATCAACAAGTAGGTTCCCTAGGTTTAAAGTGTCATTACAATAGCGATGGTGATAAATTAATTCTATTGACGTTTATAGCCCATATTTTTACTAATACCGCCAATCATCGCCAATACGATCTGAATGTCGTCAATTTCATACGCAAAATAATGAACAGCGCTCAACTGCTTCCACGCCTAGATCACTGCTAGCGGCTTCGTGAGTACAAAGAGATGACATGGCTCGCCATTGGTCGGTTGCCGCCACTCCATCCGCCATGACAAAGCAAGAGCTCATGCCAATTCAGGCACGGGTAATGTTCCTGTGAGTATAGGGCTGTAAGTGGAAAGAATATAAATTCTTCAAAGTGCAACGGCCAACTTAATGAGATTAAACAACAATTTAATACAAAAAACGATGCTCTACACCTAATATAGCAGGGAAATATGCACCACAGAACCGGATTAAGGCGATATAAACTACGTACTTTACTAACAAAACAAGTAAAAATCGATGGAGAGCAAACTGACGCAATTCTGATGGAAAGAGTACTCAGGCCGGGTGACTCATTCCCTTGAACATCATATGGGACGAGATAATCTCAATGGGCACATAATAGGAGACAGCAACATTACAGCTATTTGCTATTCCAACGATGCTGTATTTGTCAAAGAAAGTGTAGACGATCTCCAGCGGTTGCTCGATGGATTCAACTCCATAGCAAAAACATAAAACATCACAATAGCAACCTAAAATACAAAATGCATGACAACAACTAAAAACGTTATTTATATGCAAACCAGTCGCAGACGATAAAATTGCACAGCAGGAAATGGAATTTAAAACACCTTGGCATAGAGCTATCTGAATACGATAATGTGGAACCAGAAGTAAGACGACAAACAATAAAAACCCAAAGGGTAGCGGGATGCTTCAATGACTCTAAGAGAAAGAACAGACACATAGGAGTATAGACAAAATCTAGAATAAATAAAACTGCTATAAGACCAGTAATGGTGGAGACTCGACCAGTAAGAAGATGAAGGCTTCTGGAAACTGGTGAGATGAAAGGAAGATTTTAGGTAAAAACTTGTTGGACAGAGAACTTCAGGATTACATAAGAAAAAAATGTAAGGCAGAAAACATTAACGAGTAGACATTTGAAAAAAAGCACGAATTAAAATATCACATCAATCGTATGGATGAAGATAGGATGGTGAATTTCACGAGATAAGTTACCGAAAAAAAATAAATATAGGAAAATCAAGATAAAAGATGATTGGGTAACCTTACCATACAAAAAGTATGTAAGGTATTGCGACGAAGAGAGAGCAGGCGAATTGCTTATTGTAAAAGAAAGACAATAATGTGGGGTATGATAAGGAATGGTAACTTCTAGTTATAAAAGTAGGTGGCGCTTCCAGTGGGGAAAGCTATCTTAAATGAAGAGAGAATGAAACCTGGCTTTGGGCATTACTAGCAGTTTATTTACCCAAAGATACGCTGAATGGCTACACAACTACCTATTAAAAAATTAAAAAACAGTGAATAGGGTAAGTTGCATATAAAATGGGTGAGGAAAAAGACAAAATTCAGCAAACTCTTTTAAATCTCACGTTTACCAGCATAGAGAAAGGCATTTCAGTGGCGCAATAGCAATTTTGTAGGCCCCATTGGTCAGAGACATATGGCATGCCCGCCACTCAAGGGAATATGATTTTAAAATTTTTCCTTCCTCATATCTGGCAATACATTTTCTATTGAACTCTTCTGTGTTTCATCTGCAAACTCATCATTAGAAGGCGTTGATAATTGCCAATCAAAAGAGTAAATTTACATATTTGCCCAAGCGTCTCGCATGCGGGAAATTACGGCTTTCGAATCTAAGTCGGCGATCAATTTGACACCATTTAAGGGGCCGTTAAGGCCGTCAGGGGTTGTGCTAGTCTTCTTCTAGAAGTTTTCTTACTTCAGTGAGAAACCCTAGGTTTCCGAATAACCAATCCCTAGATACCTGTCGTATAACTACGGTTTAAAAGAGTGAGAGGGTCCATGCAAGGGGTATTCACAGCCAACATTTCCTCATTTCATCCCAAAATGCGCCATGGTTTTGGGAGAGAGGGGAGACAAGAGATGGACTGGTTCGACGACTGGCAAAACATCAAAGGGATGGCTGGAATGGGAATTTCTTTATAGTCCTCATATTTTCTGTTTTTACGGGGGCACCTGGACTGCATCTCCAAAGCTCTCTTCTTGCCCGACAGGAAATTCTTCAGAAGGAAGGCGCTCTGGGGTGACGGCAAAGGGGAGCGAGAATTGGGGGCAGTAGCGGTAATATTTGAGTGGAATCTAGCACCGAAGGCTAGTTCATTTCTCACCGTCATACAATACAAAAACTACTCGTCAAAGAGTTCAGAAATTTCGCTAGTTATTCGGTCTCATCATCATTGGTCGTTCAATCCTAAGATTGGTTGACTGCAGCCCTATCTTGCAGATACAGCCTTCCCGATGCTGATTCCTTGGTAGCTGGCCCTCTGTTCCTTCTTTAGTTGGCCTATGTACTGTGGCGGTAAGAGTTGTAGCACCACATGAAGGTTGAAATCAAAAAGCTAAAACATCTGCCGCAAGAAAATCGACGGCCGAAGGATATAAAAGGCTGCTCGCGGGAGAAGACGAGGCCGAGAATTTTGACCGGCCAGCCCCAACGACCGGACGACAAGGGGGAATGTTTTTTGCATTATCGTGCCTGTATTATTTCAATATACCTACTTTAAAGGAACTGTGCGTTCGCTGATTTTTCATCCTAATAGTACGTGTTCTCCATCACCCTGAAATTCGCCAATCCACACAACCTTGGAAGGTTACAGTATTTATTTCTAGGACCCTCTAGGGACTTATCCTTCTTTTATATTCCTCACAAAACCGTAGTGCCTTAGGGTATGCACAAACCATCTGGATTTTTTCTGTATTGCGTTCCATATGGTCCTTTTCTCTTCTACACAGTTTTCTCTTCTTCATATTTCATCCATCCATTTGATCTTCAGCATACTCCTCCAACACCAGGATTCGAAAGCTTCCAGTCTTTTCCGGTATATTTTACCAGTGGTCCATACATGCAGATCCATAGAGTTCCACAATCCACACTCCGCACAAATGTTTTCACATACTGCTCCCTCGTTCGAAGTCTTATACTTGTAAAACACAGATTTGTATTTTCACGAAGAACGCTTTCTTAGATTGGCGTATTCTTCGTATGATGTAGATAAGGGAAGGAATCCACTTGCTCTAATCTTGCACATTCCTCCCAGCATGACTTATTCTGTCTACTGATATTAAAACAATATGTTGAAAACTGAGCAGGTGGTGGAATGAATTACTGTTAGGAATTGGTCGGGTATGGGAGGAATTACTCTTAGAAGAAGGTCAAGAAATAATGTGCATAGGATGCTCCAGTGATGGACGTGTGTGAAAGGTGCGTGCTTCGTTGCTTTGCCCATGGCGAGAGAATGGATGAGAGCCGAGTTAAGAAACAGAAAACGAGAAGGTAGTGAACGGCGCGAGAGAAAGAGGCAGTTCGCGAAAGCCATTGGCGAATGTGGATGAAGGAGGAGAAATGTTAGAAGTCTTTTGAATAGAAGCAATGCATGAGTGGTAGAGAAGCGAAATAGAAACGCAAGGATAGGGCATTTCGGAGGAAATGATAACAATATACTTAGCCAGTTTTCTAGGCCTAGCAGCGATAGTTAAGTTCTTTGACCTTCCCTGTCCTTAAAGGAAATGGCTTCATCGGTATGGATACGTATGTATTAATAGGCCCACCTACTTGCCTACCCTCTAAGCAACAATGTCTCTCAACAAAGTGCCCAATTTTAAAAGGAAAAGAGAATCGGAATTGGACAGCTAAAGTATCAATTCTCTAGAAACGAACAAGTTGAAAATCGTTATAGGAATGTTAGTGGGATGGTTAATTTTAATGATGCTAATGGCAACCTCGCACTGCAGGCCAAGGGGAGACTAACACAAGAAATGAATCACCGCAAGAAATAATTTCCAATAATTCTGCAAACCTAGGTACATAGGCAAATATGTATATCCTTTTGGGAAATTTCACAGTTTCATTCCATGGCATAGGTTTCAATATCGGAGAAAATTTGATAATGTTGGATTTGAAAACGTTATTTCAAGCTTAAGCGAAGCGTGTAACATAAATCGATTATAAGACTTGAGCACTGACTTCTGTCTTCCATCCGATAGTAAAAATTTCAACCCAATATCTTGATTGCATATAATTTATTAAAGCAAAAAAAGAAACACTTGCACAGATTCAAATGATTTTATTAATGGAGTAAAATTAAGTCCCCTTTTTGGAGGCCTTTTTGGCCCTGAGAACTTTTTATACAGCCCATAGCAAAAATTAATATGAATGCTATAATCATACAAAATTTTAGGTCAATCGATTCAGTACTTTTCGAGGAGAAGAATAACGAACATAAAGCCGCTAATACTTGTTTATATATAAGTATATAAACGGCCCCGTAATACTGCCTTGACTTCGGTGCGTTTCCGTACGCATTTGAGCAGTGGCTTCGTGAATTCTAAGGGGAAGTCATGGGCTTGAAGGCGGACCTGCAATCATCATGTAGAATACGAACTTAAAGTATAAAGAATGGAATCAAAGTTAGAGGAATACCTCGAAAAACCAATTAATACTTATCACACGATTGTTTCATGCGTATAATTCAATAGCTATTTGATATGTGCTAGGGCGAACGTCCACGTTTTCCTCAGCGGCAAACGATGCCCCAACCCTCAGTTGCCAAAGACCAACTTCAATCATTGGCATTTGAGGACCCTTGTTCAGTTATCGGAGTTCCTAGATTAAACATGGCGGACGGTAATATAACGCGTGGATCATCGTCAAGCTTAGAGTGAACTGGTACTCATCGGAGTGGCAATCTAAGCTGCTATCGAATGTTCCTTGTGATTGGCCATATGAGCTGCAAAGGAGAACGCTATTGGTAGACTTAGGCTCCGTACCGTAACTTCAAGGTGACGTCGGCATCCATTTCCAATACCGCGGTAAATTTAAGTTAGTTAATTTAAGGAATAATATTTGCATGTTGGTAGACTTATACAGCAGTTGATAAACATCACGATACATGTTAATTTTAATGATGCTAATGGCAACCTCGCACCACACGCCAAGGGGAGACCAACACAAGAAATGAATCACCGCAAGAAATATCTTCCAACAATTCTGCAAACCTAGGCATATAGGTAAATACATCCTTTTGGAAAATTTCACAGTGATTCCTCTCAAATAAATTAAACCTCAATAGTAAAAAAAAAGTTTACTTACAATGTCATCCTAAGAGGACCCCCCCCCCCCACCCCCAGATTCGAGTTTTCTGATACGAGCGAACAGCAGCCATATCATACGATCACCAACCACAAAATTCCTTGGTCACACAATCAGTGAAAACCTGGGCAGGCATATCCACATAAATGGTACCTTCGCAAGGCTCACCACTGACATATTTATGATCAGATGACCAGCGCTAATCACTTCTCGTGACCTATTGAAACTTCTCTATTATGCTAATATCCATTGCCATCTCTCTAATGGGATCCTATTTGGGGACATGACTAATCTGCCAACAGAACATTTGCCCTGCAAAAACAAGCCTTGAGAGCTAAGCTCCAGGTGCCGATATGTACCCCTAGTCGTGCAATTTGAAAGTATAAACAACTGACCCTAGCCGCCTCATATATTTTCCAGTGTGCTCTCTTCATCAAAGAAGATCCCTCTTGCCTTCCCAGCAAACAATAGCGTCCATCAATATCTTACAAAAAGCATACATAATATCACCCACATAAAAAAATCATAATTTACCTCTCTTCAGAATATGACCCCATCATGCAGCACCAGTCATACACAAAAACCTCCCTCCAAGAATGAAATAAATACCTTTCATTCCAAAATTCAGAGGGCAATCAAAGGAATGTTTCATCTGATAAGTGACTATGGCGTTTGTGAATTTTTTCAACGCCAATTGTATGTGCTGTGATTTATAATTTTCTCTTAAATTTTTATTTTTCAATTTTGTAGGTTTTTCATAAATTAATTTTATATTTATTTATTTATACTCATAACCCCGAAAACAGCACAACAAAGGCCTTTTACATCGGGTGCTTTAACATTAACAATAGACGAACACACATACCCATGTCCTGGGCAGAAATATTCTACCCAGGAGGGACTCTAACCCGCGACCCTCGGGTTAGCAGGCCGGGGATATTCCCAGGCAGGTTAGGAGGACTTTACCCCACCGCCACCGGGGCCGACGTATTATTTTTGTTTATTACAGATAGTTTCTTTTTCATACAAATTATGACGATTTCTATGTTTTCATATATGCAATCGATGGAATCAAAAAACCATATCAATATTATAAGAGCCTTATTTTCAAATAAATTTGGGACGCCTCATTTCAGTGAGGCCTACTGATTAGTATCCATCAATTCTCGTGGTAATACCGTGAATTACGAATTCATTGTGTGAAACGGAATTTCGATTTTTTTTAAATACGCGCATTAGGATATATTTCCGTAAATGCCATGGTAAAAAATCCAATAATTAGCCCGAAACATACTTCCAAAATTGAATAGTTTCCTAGAAACGCTTATTCCCACGGTTTGCTACTAGTTGAATGCAAAAAAATACTTATCAGGGAAAAATCTCCTGAGTCCAGATTAGAATTGATCCATAAATTCATTCTTTCGGCTTTAGCCTTTGAATAATCCTTGTTTTTAATTTACACCATAGTGAACCAACGAAAATGAATCAAATCGTTTCTTTGAGCAGTCAAATAAAAAATAATGAAAGTTATAAAACGACACGACGAAATTCGTTTCTCTATCGACGATATTCTATGCCACACTATCCTCGTCATATCCAGTCGGCGATAGTGGAAACATAAAATTCAGTAACGTCTGAACTCGATCGCTTCACTTTCCTCTGAACCAATGAGCTTATCAATAACATCGTTTTGAACGAAGTGCGTAATTATGTGCAAGTGCGTTGAGAAGAATAATGGGCATGGATGAAAGACAGAAGAGTTAATCTGGAGTGACATAATTCGCAGATCCAATAAAAATCTTCATAACGGGGCGAAAGCGAATGATGAGTAATTCTGAGAGCACGCTCGGTGTCTCGAGGAGGAAGACGCCGAGGCGTGGAAGGACTAGGAATCAAATACCCTCACCCAGCATATTCCTTCTCGAGATCTCTCCAACAGTTCAACACTTAACCCAACAGAAAAGTAAACGTCGGTCACCTCGATCAGTTTATGACATCACTAGCTGTGCCCGGCATGCGTTGCAATGCCTCTTTTTCTTTTTAAGTAGGCACATAATGCATGGCAGACACGAAAATCTAAAGGCTGGGACACAATCAACGTGTACGTGTGACGCGAGACGTAAACGGGACAACGGGAGACGGGGAACGCAAGTCAGCGGTCACAATCGACGTTAACGCGGCCCGGAGTAACAATTGACTAAGGCAGGCGCAGCTAAGAGATCAGGTGTAAACAAGTGTGGAGTTGTCTTCGCCAAGAGCAATCTTCAACAGTTGGATGTATCTGCCGACAGATGGCTCCCATTCCCGGATTCTCAGGACTATTCTGATTGGTTTTCCGTGTACGGGACACGGGAAGAGATGAAAGTTGCCCATCTCTCGCGTACACGTACTCCCCGTACACGTTGATTGTGTCCGTTCGCTATACTTTCCCGTCAGCCATCTTTCCGCGTATTCCCGTTAACGGCTCACGTTACACGTACACGTTGATTGTGTCCTAGCCTTAATGCAAGAATTAAAATAAAGCGAACAAGGAGACCACCGCACAAAACCTTATTATAAGTACAAATATATTACGTACCTTTTAATACAATTTATGCCTTACTGATATGATTCAGATGCACGCGATATTATGTCTCACTGATTACGATTCTGATGCACGTGATTGAACAATTTGTAAACGATCTGCTTCGTTGCTTGCTTGCCGTTTCTCGCTTGTTTGAGCAGTTACCGTGCTAACAGCGCTAACAGTTATTTGTTGAAACGACTCGCGCTCCACCTACTGTACAATGGATTCAATAACACAGAAACCTTTGCGGGCGCGCACAACGACTCACCAAAGTTTCATCGTAATCTGACAAATGGTATTGGAACGAATAGAAGACGTACAAAAAAACATTCATTTTTATATTTTAGATAACAGAAAAAAACATACAGTATACGTCTTACCCTAAAACCTAAAACTGTTCTATATTTTTAAGGTGGTTCTAGAAGTAATAAGTAGATGTTACGGAAAGTTTTTTTTTGACGAGTGGAAGATTTTCCGCGACGGAGATACTTTTGAGTCAGAGACGGCAGATGTTGCTCTCATCGTTTCAACGGAACGAAGGTGACATTGAATAGCATAGGTTTAGCGTAGTCTGCTCATTGTTTTGGACTATGATTTCACAAGACAGAACTTGTTCGCATGAACTCCCGCTCAAATACACCTTGGATGAAGATAGTTTGGTGGTGTACATGGCCAACACTCCTGACCAGCAATTGGAAGATCCGGGTACGAATCCCGGTGTATTCAAATGATTCTTTCATGGCGAATTTCATTCCCCTGGTACATGTTATTTATCTCCTTTATATACACATATACATACTTACTCGATGATGACATTCTAACCCATTGAAAAGTATGAAACTGTCTTGGGCAAGAACTTCGGGAATTAAATGCCATGAAATATGGTCTTGAGCAGCTAATGTCTCATTTAAAATGAATTTTTGTTCATCCGCATAAAGCCTACCAATTCAATAAGCATCCCACTAACAGCCTAGACTAATAAAAATATAATATTAATATAGGAGTGGCACTCCTTAGGAACAGCGAAACAAACATTTCATTCTCTGGTGTTGTGCATTTTGGCAAAAAATTCCACCCCCTGCGACAAATCCTTGATGCGGCTTGTTGGGAAATATGCAAATGCAGATTTAAGATGACTATTTAGCATTGGCTTTCAAGGCATTATCTGCAGCCATACCGCGTCTGACGTCTCACGCCAGGAGGTTTGTCCGAAGAGACAGCTTTCCTCGCACACACAATATGCAGCGTCTCTATTGAATTCATGCTCGAAGGGAGGGGATGGTGGGCACGCAAACAATCGCGAATCAGACGGCGCACGCCCCTCCCACCCGTCTTCGGTTAACAATCGTCCTCCCACCTCCTCCCGCTTCCCTAAATCACTCATGTACCCACTCAATGTACGTGACTAGCACATTGATTAGGGATTGTCACCACCTGAAAAGGCCTCGCGGCTGCGTGATTCAGGGTTAATGATAAATCCTTGTCTAAGTGTCCTTTAAAACATACCGCTTTCACTAGTGGCAAGCTAAACCACCGGAAAGCAAAAGTAAGATACCGAATTAATTTGTAAAAATAACTTTAGTTCTCCACTGGTCAGTTACAGGTCAATTACTTATTGCAACATCCGAATCTTCAGGTGCTCACTGTCTTCAGATGATGCCAGGCATCGAAATCCGGATGCTGCAATAAATTATTGACCTGTGAACTGACCAGTGGAGTGTACAAGTTATTTTTACCAATCAACATGGAAATCCACAAAGTTGAACCGAGTTTTATTTCATTTAAGATGACGAATATGCATATTAGTCAACATTTATACATTTTCATTGATAAATTTACGAAAGTGAGGACTTAACATTCTGAATTCAATGTTTTCCGTTGTCTTAAAGTCTTCCCGCTCTAAGTCATCAAAAATGATTGTAGAGCTGTTAATTTACCAAAATAACCATCGCAGACATGTTTTCAACTTGTTTCGCTGAAATGTGGCCTTTCAAAAAGGGAGTATTTTGAGATTAGTCACGAAAGCAGTGGGCAAGCATGTTTATACTTTTAACGAAGCTCTTTCACAAAAATTCTATAATACCAAGGGATGAAATTCGCCATGAAAAACAATTTAAGTAGACCGGGATTCAAAACCCGGGATTCACAACTACCGGTTAGGTGCGTCAGCCAGTTACACCAGCAAACCATATTCCTAAATGGCGAATTTCGACGGGGGTTTAAGGCCCCCGCACACCAAGGCGAACGCGGTGTTCGAACTAGGTGATGCGAGCTTGGTGTTCAGGTCTCAAGTCTACATAGTGGCACAGGAGACGAGGTTTGCGGTCACTAAGCTACTGTCGCGATGGATAAAAGCAACCTTGTAATTTTTATAGCAACCAACTTGACAATTTTCTTATAAATGCATTTACAAATAAATGATGCGAGTGACTCGCGCGGGTGTACATACACCAAGAGATGATATTAGCCGTGAAAAAAAGATCGGAATTCGAACCCGGATCTCTCAATTGCCGGTCAGGTGTTTTAGCCAGTTACAGCAACAAGCCATCTTCCTTCAAAGTGAATTTCGACGGTGGATTATGCAAACAAGGAGTTGGCGTCTCAAGTTCACATTGCGGCACAGGAGACGAAAGTTCAGATAAACGTCAATGTTGTGTATATTCACCGCGATAGTAGCTCAAAATTTCGAGGATGGAAATTACTGAAGATGTACTGGAGCCTTTGAAAATCTCGGATAGATTTGTCAAAATTTGTTAAAAAATATCGGCAGTTAACAATCCGTCTAATAACTGTCATAATCGTAAAACCGGCACCATAAGATGATGAGATCTGGAAATTATACGATTCGAGGTGGAAATACGACAACATTGCATTCGTACTTTGCCTGTCGTTTATTTACATCGATTTCAACGAATTTTCAACGTTGATGCGCGAGACAACCCTTGAGTATGTTCGCGCAATAGAGTTACCGGTCAACTTTAATTAAATAACTGATTTCTGCCGTTTTCAAAAATATATTTTTAACATTTATTCATATTTTCACATTTTGATTAAAGGCTGTGAAAATTTGAGTAAGTATGAACAGCCGAAAAATATGTTTAGTCTATAATTAGCACACAAGATTTTTAAACATTTAAAATTCTTTATTAGCCTTCGTTTTAAATAAGTATTATGTTTCTAACCACCAAGGAACAGTGGCTTCAATACGAGCACCAAAAATAGATAACTATGCACATTATTAGCTTAATGCTTCTATCGGAAAGTATTTTTAGGGTGAATGCCACTCCAGCAAAATGACAACCCAGTTATTTTTAAACTCTGTTACTTCCCATATTGATGGATCGATGAAAAACTATAAAGCCCCTTGGGAACATAATATTCTATCATGATAAAAATATTAATTCCATAAACAAAACAAGCATACGTAGTAACTTTCATTCGCAGTTAATTTCTTTTCAATCGACGATTTGCTCACCGAAATGTATTATATCAAACTCCGGCATCTCGTAAGAAAAAACGAGGTCGGATTGTGCGCTAGATCATGACACGGGGTAAGCAGGTGCAATCCCTCAACAGGAATCGCACAAAAATGAATAATTTATGAATGTATTTTCACCCGTGAGGCGTCATCAAGAAACGGTAGCTTAGAGCTCCGATTACGCCGGAGATCATTATGCGCGGAAAGATGGAAATCCATCCATCAAGCGAAAAAAGATGAGTGGAAGCCAGAGTTTAAGGGGAAGACGCCATTGACGGGGCCTAATGTGGTGAGACCTCGTCAGAAAATTACACATTGGAAACAAAGTAGACAGACAATTAGGACAATTATATTCTTCTTTCACTGCGCTATTTTCCAAGTTAAACAGTTTGAGGTGTAGCTGTGTGGAATTCACTCATAGGAATGGAAAGAGAAAAACTTTGGAAAACGAGTGCAATTCAAAGTCACTCATTCTCTCGAATTGAAGCCACTGTTATGACATGGTTAGAAACATAATACTTTTTAAAACGAAGGCCGATAAGGAATGTTATATATTTAAAGATTTTACGTGCAAATTATAGACTAAACATATGAATTTGATTTTCAGTTTTCTATAGCCATACATGTACCTAAAGGTTATCGAGGTGCATTATCTGAAACTCGGATATCTTGATGCTTTACCAGATCAGAAGTTACGATGATGGGCTCTGCACTGAACTGCAAAGACACAAGGCTTTTTACATATCTCCATAGTACCTAGCAAGTCACCGCAAAACCGTGTAACAGGCCCTCGTTCTTACATACTCCACGTTACTATGTCATTGTCGTTAAATAGGCTTTAATCCCTCGTTCCATCGGGTGAGCAAACATATCCCCCTCGGAGAAGTTTAAGAAATTTTTTCTACACCACGATGTTGATACAGTGATGAGATGTTTTACTTTAAAACTTTACTTATGCACACGCTATTCCCTGTTTCGTTTATATCAATGAAGATAAGTCTTCTTTTAGACAGAGTTTTATCATTTTCCCTTCGCTGGTAATGGTGCTTGAACGGAAGAATATGAGCGGAAGCACGAACAGTTCCAGGCCAGCTCGTTCAAAGGTTCCAGGCCAGCTCGTCAATTTGCATTGAGCGAGACAATGAGGAATAGCCCTAACACATAAGTCTGCATACATTAAAGCATTCGGACAAGGTTTCATAGCATAGAACTATTCGCCTGTGCATGATGAAATACAAAGCTCATTTTCTCCTTCTTAGCGTCTAATGTAAAACTAATTAGATACTGCGTGCTTTCACGCCCATTAAGCCACCTGGTTATACGACAATATTCTTATTATTTCTTGGCGTGGGTTATATGTTACGCCAATGGCTCACGACTTCCACCGAAACGATGAGACATGAGAGCGGCAGAGAGAGCATAGAAGATTTCGTGAAACAGCGAGTAATGTGCTTGAGCTACTAAATACTGTTTCTTTGGCATAAGGCAAGAAAAAGTAAATTATATCTAATAAAAATAAGATCTTCCTTTATGCCTGAAAAATCAAGCCATTGTTGAAAACTAAACAATTGAAAGCCATACGTGTAGATGAAACAGCAGAAGAGGAACTAAAAAGACAACTCCAGACAAGAATGTAACACAAATGAGGAGTACTGTCACGTCTACGGAAACAAACAGACGAAGTGTCTCTCCCGAGGTACAAAGCCGAAATTAGGGTTTTTGTCGCATTTCATTTTCGCCATCGTCGTATGGGAAATGAGCCGCAGACCATTTGGCGCGTTGTTTGTTAAGGTGGTCAGAGCGATTTTAAATTATGTTAAGACTTGAGTAAGTCTGTATAAATGTTCTCATAAGCGACATCCGTGGATCATAGAGAAAAAAATGTTAAAATGGTAAACCCGGTGTAAAGCACTAGATATTGATTTGAGTAGATGCCAAATTATGAGGATACCGCGAATATCCGCGGTATCCTCATAATTTGTTACCGTTACGGAGTCACCCACAAGTGCAAATGAGGGCGAAATCCGTGGAAGTAAAAATCATTCGCCTTGAAACTTTTATTCCGGTGCCTTTTGGTGATTTTTCCTTTGTGGACTTCGCCATTGGGATGGTGTGTTGGCGAGAGCTCGGGCCTTTATCCCGAAGGCCCGGGATCGGATCCGGGCCGTGGGTGAGATATTTAAGTAGAATATCCATTACTTCTCGTACGCTATTCGTTGAGTGCATCAAATGCGATCCTCCATCGGTCGTATGGGAAACGAGCCGCGGACCATTTGAGGCGTTGTTCGTTTAGGTGGTCAGAGCGATTTTGCTTATGTTAAGACTAGAGTAAAACTTTGCATAAGTGTTTTCATAAGTAAAATCTGTCGATTACAGTGAAAAAATGCATCATACAGACTTAATTTTCCGGCAATCAAAAGTTATTTAGCACAAAGCCAGGTGGAAAATAATAGATATTTATTCCATAATAGTTCGATTACACAAACTTTCTTCTAAACGCTAAATTATAAATCTTTCACAATTATATATTTGTTATTTACAAATATAAAGGAGTCACACCGAATTTAAAATTGGAAAATAACATATTTCAGTAATATTTAGTCAAGTTTCGAATACCGTGCCGTTATCTCGTGTCATAAAATGTATTAATTATGGGAAAAAAATACAAAATACACTTCTTGCATAACTTCCATTGCTGCGTGTACGGCGAGTTCAATCGCATTAACAGATGCACTCAAGTGATACAGTCCTTTTTTGTGTGTCCAGTCATTTTTATATGACTAAAAGTTAAAAAATCCTAAAACGTGCGCTCAATAAACCACGATAACCGCTCCAGCCACTTTAAGTGCAGACTTTGGTCGATGCAGGGTTTTTTTCTCCATATAACCTTCACTTTCCTCATGACCAACTCTGCCAACCGACCCACCTTTTCTCAATGGCGCGAATGGCAGTTCATTCGCACTGCCGGTTGCATCTCAGCTAATAAAACGCCAACTAACAATTAATGAACTTGTGAGTGTGCGAGAGCATTTGGAGGCCATAACAGCTGCCTCGGACATCTTTCACTAGATTTGAAGATAGGTAGTGTAGCGAATTAATTATTTACACCCTACGTTTTCTATTATTATCTGCAATCTATCAATAACAGCACATCGTACATAGTTAATGGTACAACTCTGGTGTCTCTGTAAATTTATTAAGTTGTTAAAAACAGTAATCGAAAAGTCTAAGATTGGTAGCATCCCAAGAGAGTAACGCAAGTTTGTAAAATTTAACTTCCAGACAGCTATTTGCAGTTTTTTATTGCCGCATCATTAGTTGTAGCTACATTAACCATTATAGGTTATAGTGAAATGGGTGTTGATGATAATCCACCACCGACACACCCATTTCAAAGGGCTTGCACGGACTAACCTACATTTAGACACCGAATCGTATGAAAAAGTAAGAGAGAGATGCTACTTCACTCTGGTTAGGCCACACCTCGAATATGCCGCGAGCATTGGGGACCCTGGTCAAATATTTAACCAAAAACCTTAATCTAATACAAAGAAAAGCTACACGCTTCGTTAAAAACTGGTACGAGCGAACATATAGTGATTCACAAGGTGGGATTTAGGTGGGAGCCCCTAGAGATTCAGCAGCTACGCGCTAGGCGTAGGTTGCTTGAGAAATTCAGAACTGGTGTGTTTCAGAGCGACAAAGAGAATATTATCATGACGTCTCACTACATCTCTAGGTCTGACAGAAGCGGTAAATGAAGACAGATGCATTGCCGAACAGATAGGTACAACAAATCGTACTTTCGTCGTGTAATAGGCGACCACAATAAAAACTGAGCTCCAGTAAATACACTCTCATAATACACGTCACCATTTCATCTCCCAAAATCTAATCCCTGACATCTTTACACGGCTGGTCCTCCCTGCTACACGCCCATTCGGCGCACTATGGGGTACAGAAGTAGCACTCTCTTTCAAAATCGTAGAACTTTTGAATGAATTGAGATATTAAGATAAATTTTTTTTATTTGAAAGCTAAAATCCTAAGGAATAGAGGAAAAATATGCAACAAATGAAAAATAGCAATATAAGTCTGCAAAATGTGTGCGAAACCCGTAATGTTTTTCCAATTATTTTTATAAACCAAAATAAATCATCGAAAAATAAAAGTTTAAAAAGAAAAATATAAATATTACTATTAATAATAATATAATATGCAATATTATATTATTATCAATGGGTATGAGTAAATATAATAATATGTATATTTTTGTTTTTAACCATTTATTTTTCGCTGAATTATTTTGGTCTATAAAAATAATTGGAAAAAATTACGGATTTCGCACACTTTTTGCAGACTTATATTGCTATTTTTCACTTGATGCATATTTTTACTCTATTCCTTACGGTTTTGGCTATCAAATAAAAAAAATTTATCTTACTATCTCAATTCATTCAAAATTTCTTTGATTCTGAAAGTGAGTGCTACCTCTGAACCCCATAGTGCGGAGGCTCGCAGGGTAGTATTTAGATGCAGATGTAATCAATTCTCTCAGTTACGTACATTCAGGACGTCAGGTAACTGTTTAGTGCTCATAAAATTACTCTAGAATTAGCACAGGCTAACGAATAACGTAAGCTTCGGCAATGAAAACACATTTTTCAATTCTTGAGGCTAATTTCAGGTATGAAAACCCCGCCCTCGACCGAATACGGCAACGACTTCAATTCCGGGGTACTCTTTCATGTATTAAACGAGTGAACGCCGCACAAGTGCTGATCCTCCCTCACAATTGGGCGCGGTCAGAAAGCGGTCGCGTACTCCGATGGACTCGGCGAGCTCTTCAAAATAAACATTTCCAATGACGGCGACCGCAAGCCCTCGACTGGAGAGGCATCATCTCCATATAGAGAAGGAGCACCCACAACCCGGATGAATCAACCCGCCAAGACCTCAACTCTTGCAATGGGACCTCGGAGCCAATCGGGGATATTCTAGAGCGCGGCGCATATATCAAGCGAAGAGCAGGGAGAGCCATTGATGAGAGCGATAGAGAGATTTTACTTATAGTGGTACCGGAACATGGTGGCGATCGTATGCGAGAAGAGTGGCGTCAAGGAAGGGAAGGCTAGTGTGACAGGGGTCGGCCAAGGAACGAAGGGGAGAGGAGAGTCGCGTAGTTGTAAAAACATTAATTCAAACGATAATGCCTTTATGGTAGCGTCCATTTGAGAAATGTTCCCTTCAAACAAGCTACAGAAGGTTTTTTCTAATGTATCAGAGCTTGTGGTAAGATTAACTCAAGTAGTGTACTTTGTAATAGGGATGGGCCAAACGTATTCATTCACTGGTAATCACGTACCCGAATGAATACCTGGGTACCCGGACGAGTACATGAGTACTCGGATGAATACCTGGTTAACAGGTATTGATTAGAGTACTCATATGAATATATGGATACCAGGTCGAATTGCATGGTCGAGTACCAGAGTGACCGAGTGAAGACTCAAGTATCTGGGTGAATACCACATAATACGAGTATCCAAATGGAATACGCAGACGAGTACCGAGTACCACGCCATTGGCCATGGCATTTGACCACCTCGACCGAGTATGAGTACTCGAATGGATTCCTAGTATCCAGATATTCATTTGAGTACCCAAGTATTCATCCGAGTACTCATGTACTCGTCCGGGTATCAAGGTATTCATTCCGGTACTCGATTACCAGTGAGTGACTACATTTGGCCCATCTCTACCGTGTAATACATGCTGCAGATTACTCGCCCCGAATCACATAGAGAGTGTTGGGCAGGGGGTGATTCCACATCATGCATGCCACTTTTGCCAATCCCTGCGCGCTCCTTAGGCCGACAAACGCGGGCCTAAAAGCAGTCAGGAGAACAATACTTGGCAGAATTAGGGATTGGGAGCGAGATAAATTAGCAAACACGCGGCACACGGGTTTGGAAACAAACACTGGATAAAATTAGAATAATAGATCTCCATGAATACTCCGATACACTAATTCACGAGGAAAACAAAATTGTGCTGTACATTTCACACGAGATGAGGCGTTACTGATCATATGAGATAAGCAAAAGCAAAAAAAAACTATTCAGCGAATGAGGAAATAACTATCGCAACTATTGTATCCCTTGATGACCAAGAATTAAATATATTTTAAAGAATATAGGAGTCTTCATAGGAAAGTCATCACCTGCAATACAAGTTGTTAAAAATAATGATTTTACTTATGATGGGCCCTCCTAGAAAGATGACATGTGTCTTGGAGGTAGCAGGGAAGGTATGATTAGCAGAAGATCAATAGAAAAGAAGGCATTCAATAGGGAAAGAGTCCACTGACAAGTGACAAAACCAGAGGGGAGCGGAGGAGGGGAGGGGAGGGGGGGGAAGCGAGGGTCCTGGAGTCCGGAACCACCCTGCTACCAACCGAAAATTTGAACTTATTAAATTAAAACAAAATGAAATATGTTTTTTTTCCTGCTGGAGCTTTCGCAGCGATGAGATTAAGACTTCTGAAAGGCTTACGGGTTCTGCAGCGATGTCTCATTGCAGTGATGGCGTATCTTGACCATTGTAGGACGCATCTTCAGATGGAATCATTACAGGACACATTTTCGGATTCCACCTGAAGTTGCGTCCTGCAATGGTCACGAAACTTCGTCACCGAAATGAGACAACGCAGCAAAAACCGGAAGCCCCCCAGAATCATAAAAAAAGCTTGTTTTTAAAATAAAAAAATGCTGTTTTCAGCTATCATAGTTTCCATTTGCATTTGAAATGATCTTGTCTTTTGTTGAAACACAAATTTCCAGTAAATTAATTGTTTTCAAAAAAAGACCGTGGATATTGTGTTCTTTCAGAAATTTGTACGGAAAAGTCTTTAATAAAATCTGCAGCTGCGCTACAGTCGCAACTCGATAGTTTTCGCAGTCTTGATTGCCTCAACACGCACTATTGCTTCAGATGTTTAAAATTTTCATTTCCCTCGGCTAATACTCAATAAGGAACTCCCGGAAGTGGAATCCTGGAAACGTCACTGCAACTAACAGCTAGCAACGCAGGCTTGGGGCTAAGAAGCGGTTAGTTAAAATATTTAAGAGAAATTTGCTCTTTTTTTGTCGTGAAGCTTGCACGGTAACAGCTAAAGAATATGGGACAATTGATATCAGTGGACACGATGTGTTATCGAAGGAATACAGAGATGAAATGAGCGGAGTGACCCACCACTAAAATCGTACGCAGAGGTCGGAAGAAAAGATGCTACATGAATACTCCTCGAATTAGATAAAACAGATCTGTTGGGTACTTTCTGAACAAGGGTGGTATCTAATAGCAGGGACTCGGATTTCGACGACACTTGAGAAAAAGGTAACCTTAAGATGAAGATCTACGAATCACTTCCCTTTCACAGCGCTGTTGTCTTTATAAAATAAATAGTTTTAACAAGAAACTAGGCTAAATATCTGCAATGTTATTATAAAACATATAAGTAAGCCATGCAAGCATGAGAAGGTGACAAAGTGGTTAAATAGGCGAATAGCAATCCAATAGTTTTAAAGTCAAATCCAAAGTCTGGCAGACATTTTTGAAACTATCTTTATAAATGGGCTGATAAAAATAACACCAGATACGTATTAAATCTCGTACCATTGCATTGCTATTCGAATTCAAAACCCAAGTATTACCTCCTCATGCCCACTAAGGCTCAACTCTATGGTTTATGATAACGACATCAAAAAATATTTTTACTAGTTTTTTGTTGAAACTCCAGCGATCAAAATTCCAAAGAGTGAATCGAACACTACTATTCTACGAATATTACTGATAACTTTAGACAGAATCCTCAACCCAGCCATTGGAGGCATACCTTACGAGACAACAGCATATTTAAAATTATGGGAGGAAAAATGAATAAGAAGAATTTTTGTGTGGTTCCATTGTACATAGGTACATCTACGAAATACCGTCCAAGCCACCACTTGGGTGCGTGGCACGGGTGATTCCACACCAGGCATGCGGCACTCATCCCAGTTCAAATCAGAACCGCGCACTTTCCTAGGTCGCCAGGCGCAGGCCAAAAGCAGTCCTGGAGTCCCTTCGACAGTTTAGGTCCCTCAAACTTGAACTCCGTCCCAATCGGGGTAAAAATAAGTGTAGACCTAACTTAAAAAAAATGAATTCAATAATAATCGGTCTCATTGTCTAATTTGTTCTAGAAAATTAAAAAAAAATATGACTAGGCAAATAATGCTGCGTCTTGAAGAAAATATGCAAGATTTATCACGGCTAAAGAGCGAGCACCAGGTAACCAAACTTCCCTCTACAGCAAAAACAATCGTAAATCCGGAAATAAAAACAAATGAATGTGACGAATATCGGCTTTACGCGAGAGGCTAAAAATTATGGGGAGCCAAACCAATTTTATAGATGATGACGGATAGAATATCTCTCGCGCTACAGACATTTTTTTTAGAGTAACCAGCCTTTAAAGAAACTATGACTTTTTAATGGAATGAATTTGAATATTTTGCAGTATAATCCTTTCTAGCACAAATCTATGGTAATGAATAGGTTTGAACGTAGTGCAGTATGGTTAAATGGACTTTGTAATCTCCATACCAGTTAATATGTAACAATCACCGGCCGGTTTCAACATTTTACGTTTTAATCAAGAGGGTGATATTTGTATTAAACAATTGATAGTGAAACGAAAGCGTTGACGTCGTCGGGGGTTCTCACCAATTCACTAGCCTGGAAGTTACAAAGTTGATCTAATTTCACTCTTTAGCATGAACCTTAAATTACACAAAGTTAACTCGCCAACCAATCTACATCAACGAAATACCGAAATAAGTACTAAGGAGAGCTTAAGGACAGAGAGAGAGAGAGAGAGAGAGAGCAGATTTTTGAGACAGCAAAATGAAAACCTTATTTTGCTAATTGTAGGAAATCCTATCATTTACGCCATGTATTGACAGCTGATAAAATTACACATCGCAGGCAACAGTTAATATTCTTCATTGAGGATATGCAAGAGTTAACTTGGTTAATCAGTTTGTGTGTTCAATAGTGATTTTTATTTCTTAAGGTAGCCCGAGCGAGATAGTTCCCTAGTCATAATAGATACCATATTCGAATTATATGTTTTATTTTCACCAGCTGTAGGACATATGAATTAAATGTTGCATTATTAATGTTGCAATAATATAGTTTTATATGACAGAAATGGTGAGTAATTCAATGAAAACATCTCAATTAGTCTTTAATTTGGCTAAATTTTTTCGCGCGTTTGAAACTCCTTGAAAACGGAAGGTTTTTGTGATACCCAAGAACCTATTGCGGTGACAATATGATTAATTTTCAAAAATAGTAGAGAAAACATACAAACTACACGCTGTTAGTTTTTATTACTACATCTAAGTGCTATAAATTCCTCATTTTGTAAATAATGTCTCTCTGGAGGGCATACACGTACCATTTCCCATGTAAAAGGTCTGGTATTTCTTTGGAAAATATCTACAAAAGTAATGCGGTAAGGGGTTGAATTTTTGGTGTCATTAGAAGGGTGAGATATTTTTATTTAATATGAGACCAAATTCATTGATTTCTAGGTAAAATGGTATTTCGCTCAAACTACCTTAAGCGACTCTAGATTTGCAGGGAATAAAGAAAGGAGAGCCTTGCCAGGCAGGGCATTCCCTACCTCGTCTCGAATCGCTTGGCGTACAACCTTGGCGATGATCGCACGATAGCGCGTCGAACGGAGATTGTAAATCATAATGTAACCTTCCTTGTACACGCGGGGGCGGTGTTTCTTTTATCCCTCGGTGAAGGAGAAAGGATACACTGCCAAGAGAATACGAGAACGGCGAAAGGGGATACTTTTATGAGCAGAGCGTAAGGCATTTTCAACATATGACGCACGTTCAAGCACCTCCATATATTTGGCCAGTTCAAGGCAATGGGTTGAAAAAAAAGACAGGAGAAACAGAATGGAGAGAAGGCAGTGTCTTCAGAAACAATGCCATTCGTCTTGCTTCATACTTTTGCATACACCGAGAAGGCGCGCTAGAAAGCTTAAGTTTTTCCTCATGTGAAGCTAGCCAACTCCTACGATACATACGTGCTCAATTGCGTGATGTGGATGGAATTATTTATTCGCATTATGGCGAACAGATAAAGGAGGTTTATGGAAGAACTCGAGAGAACATATCCACCGCCAAACTTAGATAGCAAAAATTTGCACAAACGGAAGAATTTCGCTCTCAGGGAAGTCGAAAGTAGTATCAACAGTAACAATAATCATAATAATAATCTCTGCCACCGATATAGTCCCAAAAAAAAATTCTAAATAGTTTTAAAATACTCAACCTCAATCCAAATTCATACATTGAATTACAAAAGGCCACAATAATCTCAACATGTAATATCACGAGGAGATTTCTCAACTACGCAGAACAGTAAAGAATTACTTTGGTAAAAACCCATACTTTACTTAAAACTCAGCGAAAACTGAAGAAAACTACATGAAAAAAGGATAATAATGAAAATACGTCTTTGTTGGGGCGAGATTGAGACTAAGGCTGTCTCTCCTTCCATCTAACGCCTTGTCAGAAAAATATATCAAATAAGTGTGATATAAAGATATATAAATTTGTGGGAAAAACGTAAGAAAATAAGGAGGTGATATCCTTGACTAAAAATCCACCGCAGTAAAACAGTGACAAATGAAGGGGAGTGTGAAAAACCTGCAAAAACCTACAGACAGATTAAGCTAATGTAACATCAACAAAAACAATGCATGAAATGCTAATGAAATAATAATAATAAGCAAGAAAGATGTTGAGAACAATAAAGCTCAAGCAAAGAAGGTGCTCTAATATACGAAGTATAATCAAAACCAGTAACACAAGCTAGGAGATGGCAAAAATAAGATATGATAGGCAGAGGAAATACACATTCCTATGAGAAGTGGAGAAAAAAGGTTTTTCCTGAAAACTCAGAGGAGAGGAGACAAAGTTCAAGGATAACTCGGAGACCGGACTACTAAAAGCAACGCTGGAACGAAAATAGATTGGGAAACATTACACAGGAAAAACAAGAATGAGATGAATCAGGCATATCATAATGGAAGTAAAAGAGACAAATTATGAAGGAACAAAGCGGTTAGCTGAGAGGATAGTGGAGAAAAAAATTGCAGTCAACCAACACTCGGTTAGGTGACATATTTTTTTATTGCAAGCATGATCAAATTTTTAGCTTACGAAGACGATTGAGAATTAACGACACCGTTTTAGAGACCAATACATGTATATGCTATTTTCGATGCACCAATACGTTTCCATGAAAAAAATGAGTATTATCGATGCTGAAGTTAGACAAGAAAGACAGCGACGATGGGAAAAAAATAATTTTATCATTGGCCGCAGGCAACTTCTGATAAGTAGCGGTAACCAGTCGCTGCATAGACAAAGCCCAGCGAAGTTGAAAACCTGAAAGCACATTATCTCAATGTTCTTATTCCTCATATGACGAGATTTTTCTGATACAGTATGCCCAAGTTAATGATAAAACTAGAGGATAATTACTGGGTACAGAGGGAGAAACTTTAATTTGGTGAGTATCAGGGACGGAAATGTACTAAAGCATAAAAAGAAGAAAAGCGTTAGAGAAAGAGACACTTCCCTGCAGGAGGAAACTGGAGACGATGAGACAGAAGAAATGTAAAGAACTTCCTATGAATATTTTGAGGTGATGCAGATGTTTAATGAGTCAAAAAATGGACTACAATGAGAGAGGATGAGAATAGAATGAAGGACGTGGAAATGTCAGTTTGGGGAAGGATGAGGAAAATCAAAAGTAAGGAAAAACAGAAAAATATATCAGCTGAGAGGGCGCCCAGGTGGTGTCTATTCAACTGACAGTCAAAAATCGCTCCAACTATCTAAACGGGATGGACGCATGTGCCCACGAATTGGATCGGGCTAGGAGATGAATGCCTCGTGTCGCCTCGCGAAATTTCTTCGAGAATATCGTCTATGATATCTGCATGTCCGAACTCTCGGCACTTTTGCTCTCTTCGAGGGCTGCTGTGGGAAAGATCCTTCTGGAGCTGTGCGAATCAGGAATTTGCATTTTGAATCGAATCGAATCTCCCACAAAACTTTCGAATCGAATCGGTACGAATTTTGAAAAAAATATTCGTTAGCGAATCAAATCACCCTAAAAAAAATCGCTTGCGAATCGAATTCGAATTCTGAATAAAATGCAAAAGTGTATGCAGAGTTAAAATAATATAAATTTTCACTATATTTCAGGGCCTTGCATTAACTTAATACATCCAAATAGTGGCACAAAGAATAGCACAGAAAAACGTGTGGTCGTTTAAATTTTCGAACATCTTCCTAACGGACGGCGCGCAATCCGGGGATGAGTGCCATGTTTGAATGTATGTGACGATTCGAAGACGAATCTATCCGATTCGAATATTACGAATCATTCGCTTTCGAAGCATCCCGATTCGAAGGCGAACCGAATCGAATTGACTGGAATTCGAAGCATTCGCACAGCTCTAGGTCCTTCCTTACCGGATGTGTGGGGACAAGGGAGCAAAGATCTTTACACCCTCAGGCGTCACTTTGTAGAAGTATTTAATATTCAAATACATATTGAAAACAATCCTTGTACTTTTCCACAATTATCAGATTGGGTCTAATCCAGGGCATTTGAGAATTCTATCGGACCCACAATGCGATTGAAAAGAAAACATTTAATCGTGAACTCCCCATCTCTTTCAATACTTACTTACCGTGTCTGCTAGGTAATATTGAGAAAGGCAACAATGAACCAAAGAAGTGCACGATTAAAAGAAACTGTCAACGAAATATTAAAAACTTATGACTATTTATTCAAGCTGATAAATCTAAATTTTATTCCTCTTTACCGAACAAATAACGAACAATTAAACTGATTTTAGTTTCAAATCAATTTAAACAGACCGAATAGATTGACATGATTGACATTAATTTAATTCGGTCGGAGGGTAATCTACGAATTAAATGGCCCGCTGAATTTATATTTCTGCCAAATATGGCCCGCAAGCAAAACAGTAAGCGTAATTGTGAATTGTTAAGTAGGTAATAATTGGGAAAAAGTGCAATGATTGTTTTCAATATGGATTCGAAGAGCAAAGATCGGTGGACAGAGAAATGAGTGGGGGGTTAAGGGAAGAAGGCCAGGACGCTCCTAGGATGGGCGAACATTAGGAGTCGATTTCTGCAAGGCGGTTGGAGAGATTATTTTTTTAGACACAGACTTGTAAGAGACTTTGCACACGTGAACTTACTAGTAGTGGATAGAATTGAAATAAAGGGTATTTTCCCTATTTGGTGTGTTGGAAATTCAACACTATTTCAACACGTAACCTATGGCACTTGACAGTTAGTTCGAAATAAATCGTTTACAAATTGACAGATTTGCCTTCGACTGCGAAATAATACGTTTGTTATTACTGAAATGGTTGCTAAAAAATATCAAGGTATTACAAAAAGTAAAAAAACACGTTCTTGGATATGATTTTCGCTAATATTTCGGATTAGGCGCCGTAAACTCAAGTCAAAATATGCTTTAATTGAAGCCAGATTAAAAAAATATAATTCGCACACCATCTGTATTACTACATGCATTGAGATTTACATTCTAAAAATCGGTATATTGAATAATAGAGTGACCCATGCATTTTTTATGATTACATCCTTGAAAAGTAATTCAAGGACTCATGATTACCGTTCCAGTCATCTTCAAGTTTAAGACCATTATAAATAAACCTTGAAGAAGATACTTCCTCGACATTTCACTCGAGTTTGAGAATGGACGAAGCAGAAAACTAGAGAGACTCTTAATGAACTTACGCAAATAATTAATAAGACCTCAGAGTATGAGGAAGAAAATGGCATTACAGGCCTCTAGGACTTGAAGGTGGTTCAGAGGCACTATTCCAGAAATTCTGAAAACTTTTATACAGATTTTTTGAAGCGTTTCCTGAAATAGTTGGGATATTCTGTACCTTACATTTGAAATTTGTACCAAAACATTAAAAGGTGTAATTTAGAATTTTTTACTCACAATGTCCAAGGAGAACCACCTCAATACGCTGGCATCCCAGATTTTTGAATGAGAAATCACAAATAGAAGGAGAGCCTAAATAAATCTCGGAAGTACAAAAGTCAGACTTGGGTATAATCCAGAGTATTAGAGAATAGTAACTGACCCACAATGCGATTGAAAATAAAAAACTTAATTGGACCTTCTCATTTCTTTCAATGCTTAACTTATCGTGTCTGATAGGCCACCTTGAAAAAAGGAAACAAAAGCCAAAGAATTTTGCGAATTAAATAATATATCAACGAAATATAAAAAAACTTATGACTATTCAATCAAGTTCTACCCTAGATATATAGTTTATTCATATTTATCGAATAAATAACGAACACACAACTGATTTCAACCTGTTTAAATAGATTTAATCAATGATTGACATTCATGTCACGATGTCGGAGGGTAATCTACTAGTTAGACGGCCCGGGGAACTTATATTTCGTGAAATATGGCCCGCAAGCAAAACGGGATATGGATTAAATACCTTAAAAAAACAAAAGAATTTATTCTGATTTACTCAAACGTGGATGAAAATATGCACTTAAGGTAAGGTCACTGAATAATGCGAAACCCACTCAGAAAAAACAGATAACATAAACAAATACTACCGATGGATTCATAGAATACTGATTTACCCAGAGAAAGGACATTTCCAAGAATGTTATCGACAATAACGTTTCAAGTGTAGAGGCGAAGGCAGTTAGATGAAAGAGATACGATGCTCTGCAACGCCAACAGCAGATAAACCACTCCTTTCATCACATTAATCCAGGAAATGACTTGAATTTCGCCCGGTCAACAACCCACGTCCAGGTCCGGTGTTAGTGGTCCCAATTCGACCAGACGAGTACACCAATAGGTTCTGAGTATACAATTTTCTTTCCGGGGGAGGGAAAAAAATATACAACGAGAAGTTTTGAAAGTAGGAATATGGGTTTTTCCATCGTAATAGCCAGAAATATTAGAGTGAATAAGCAAGACTGGTTTGTACAAAAAGCCAAGGAGCACAAGAAAAGCGGGTAAGTCATCAAAAAAGATTCACCCTACATAGGGACGTTGTTACGTAATGAAAGTTTCGATAATGTACTAACAATTTGTAAAGAATGAAATATACAGATGCCATACACGTATTGAAACAAATATTACGTTATTATTAAGTATCGAATCAACGAATAATAATAATAGGTTACTACCAAATTAAATCCACCTTTTTGCCTGAAAAATTGTTCCCATTTAATGTTTTTCTGAAGAATTAAAACATTACGTTCATCATCATGACGAGCATTTGGGACCCTGGCTATAAATATTTAACCAAAAATAATATTAAAATACAAAGGAAAGGTGCACGCTTCGTTAAAAACTGCTACGAGCGAACATGTTGCGTTTCAAGGCTTCTAGAGAGATTAAGGATGGGGGCCCCAAGAGACTCAGAGGTTGAACGCTAGGCTTAGGCTACTTGAGAAATTCAGAACTGGTGTGTTTCAGAGCGACACAGAGAATATTGTCATGAAGCCACACTACATCTCTAGGTTTAACAGAAGCGATGAAATAAGAGAGATACATGGCCGAACAGGTAGGTACAAAAAATCGTTCTTTCCGTGCACAATAAGCGACCACAATAAAATCTGAGCTCCATTCAATACTCTCTCATAATACACGTCACCATTTCAACTCCCAAAATCTTTTTCCTTACATATTTACACGGCTGGTGTCCTAACACCCCCTGCCACATTCCCATGCGGCGGCTCGCAAGGTAGTATGCAGATGTAGATTTTACTTATTGATAAGGACAAACGCTTTCTGAGTCGATTAGCTAACTCTCCTTCCAGCCTAGCAATTGTAACAATTTGCGTCGCTCTGTAAGGGATTAAATATGATGAACAAACTGTCAAATGTCCACAGAGTAATTTATTACTACAACGCATTTCGACGCAATATTTTACCTCATGACGACCCCTTAGCGTCGATTTTTTTGGAATGGATGGATCGAATTTATGAAACATATTATCTCTCCTACTCTTCGTAGGTCTAATTTGCTGATGATTATCTTCCTCCATTTATTTTGAAAACGTTTTAGAAATACAAAAAATACAAAAGAAATAAATACATTTTAAGTCCTCCTGAGCAACAATTGCTCGTCAGGAGGTGCTTATACACATGTGATGTATCTTGGTGGACAATTAAAAAAAGAAGATTGTAACTATAATCTATAAAATAAACACAATTGTGTATATCCAGTTGGATCAACAATCCACCCTTAACATAGCATACTTTATTTTTATTTTCAACTAACTCACTCCATAAACCTGCGCCAGATTATCCCACGAAATATTTAAAAGCCTTGGCACCACACCACACAGTCTTCCTTCGCTATACATATTGTTAAATTTTGGCAAACCATGAATATGTTTTCTTCCTAGTTGCATGTCATGTTGGCATTGTCTATAGTTGTTATATTTCGCATTAAAATAATTATTAGCAATCGATGTGTAGTCGAACAGATTTACAAAGGTAATATATTTAATTTCTCATAAATTTGAATCAATTATATTATACACATACGATAACCGTATTGCTATCCCTTTTTTGGTCCACACTATAAATAGTTTGACAATCCTATTTTGCAAATTTTTTAAATTCGATGTGTTCCTGTTTGCAGTATTTCCCCAAATATGTATAACATACCTTAATAAGCATTATAATACAGCATAATATACTTTAACTATAACATTGATTGTCACTACATTTTTAATGTGATACATTTGGTATAAAACTCACCTTAATTTACTATTTAAAGTAAAGGTGTGATTCCAAATTTAAATCTGTAGTCTACAACCACACCTAAGTATTTATAAGTATTTACTTGAGATATTGTAGGACAGGCACATACTGCAATATTATTCACATTAACATGCATACAGGTATGATCATGTACACAGGTAGTTACATGTTTCAGACGGTCTGTTTTACTCACAATATGCATACCCTTGGATTTTTTCATATTAATTTTTTATTTACGGTCATGTGACCATTTAAAAATGCCATTAATATCAGTAAGCATGTATTTACAAGCCATCCCAAAGTCCTTGTGATCAGAGACTAATTGTACATCATCTGCAATAATATAATAGAACTGTTTCTTACACAATGAAATATATAATTTGCATAGATTGAAAAAAGTATAGGATTTGATCTTCATCATTCCGCGATAAACCTCATATCACCATTTCTTCCAATTTCTTTTGCTCGGCAGCTGTTATTGTTCAGGATTCACCGTTAAACAATAGACAGCATAGAGCATAGCTCTTATAGGCACTAATATGTTATAGACACTTTCAATCAAATTCTTCCTTATTTCCAGGCAAGTGTTATTAGCTGTTAACAGGCTCCTCTTATGGTCGAGTGCCTTTTTCCCAAGGCTAATATGCGCACATTTATTCATGCTTCTTCTATTGGCGGTGATCATACTACGGATAACGGAATTCTTCCACTAGAGCAAGAGTTTTCTGATCTATATGTGACGGTTTTCTACCTTCTTGATTTATTCCTCTAACCGTAATCATCAAAAACGGATATTGATATTATTAATAGGTAGCTACTCACGGCTGGAAAATAGCGAATGAAAAGCCAAAGACTTTTGCGTCAACTCAGATCCCTGCAAGACGACTGAAAGCTAAATAAGGTGTGTCTGAAGCGTTTCTGGTGACCATAAGTGAGTTTGGTTGAGCAACGATCCAACTCATCGCAGATGTTTAAAGGTGGGAAGATACGTCAATTTCTAGCGAGAAGATCCTTGCCAACGCGACTGCAAGAATAAGTGGGCACATAGACAAACATTTCAAGGTGAAACGATTATTTAAAGGACGTACAACATTGATTAAATTCCTAAATTTATCACACTGCTCTTCATTTGATGCAAAAGAATCCCTGCTGCTAGACTCAATTACGGATTTCAACCTCAGAACAAGAGTCAGACCGTGTCATTCATAGTGATGTGTTCACCCAGAAAAACGAGACGTGGGTTGAAAATGGCTTTCAGATAATGTATTTGATTTTAAAACAAGGGTTATAAATCATTCGCGGTGTCACCAGCGATACTTGAGTTACTTAGGAACTTGAAATCTGCCAACCACTCGCATTATTAATCACCGAGCAGCACAAAAAATTCGACGATGAATAATGAATCACATATTTTTTCCCATGAGCACGGAGGCGACAAAAAGAGGAAAAAGGCAACTTGATGAGCGTGAAATGTGTGAGTAGATAGAATCCGAGCAGGTGTCAGACCTATCCATCACATCTTTTTGATTCAAGAGTCGTAATATCACGGGAGTGTACCCTAAAAATGTGGAATTTGGTGAAAAAAATTGTCTAAACTCCTATTGCACCGGTGGAGACAAGATTATCCGCAGAGTACCCCGGCGATTATTCAATATAAAAAATTATATACTTAAGAAGAAAGGTTAGGACTAGTTGCTCGTGTATAAATGAACAGCTATCACATAAAAATTCATTGAATAGTAACATTAATTATATAATATACAACAGGTTTTGCAATTGAAATAATAGCCCCATTATTTCGGGTATCATTGGGATTTTTAAAAGCCAGAATCATCAATTTATCATGTTTCCTTTAATCCATTTGCTAGTTGCCATTTTCATGAGATATTTTACGATTTTTGCAAAGGGATCTCCTTAAGTTCCGTTGAAATCCGTTGCTATACATCCGAGTGAAACCCGTTGCTATACATCCGAGTGAAACCCGTTGCTATACATCTGAGTAAAAGTGAGATCGTATGCGGCGTTTCCTTGAAAAGAAGTTAATAATTACTTAAAAATAGACGCTATACCTGATGCTGATAGAATTTTCGTGAGCAGCTTCTGGATGCAGGAAATCGTGTCTCATTTTTAGACGCAGATGATAGCTATTTTGCCATTTTTCGTCTGCACTCACCTGAAATTAAGGAAAAGGGAAGTTTTCTTAGATATATGCCAAGAATCGTGTCCCTCTATCACGCAGTGTAACCTAGAGGTAACATATAGAAGAGTTTTATTTTTGTCTCTGATTGGGTTTATTTAGGACTCTTTGCCTTTGTAACATCAAATTTTACATATTGGCTACGAAAATATCTCTAATTCGTAAATTTTAGCACCTGATTCTCCCATGAGTGGGGTAGCATGTGAAATGACTGCACATGTTGGACAATAAAACCGGAGGGTTAAGTAAAGAAAGAATAGCTCTCTCATGTGTCTTATACATACAACTGTGGCATAAGTACGAAAATATGAAAGCATAATTACGAAAGCAGCTGTACTGAAAAGCGTTGAGAAATGCGCACCACAACATGCGTCTCTCATTCCATAGCCTTATACGGAGCCTGTATTGCGAGGTGATATGTTTATGAGAGAGAGTAATGATGACGAACACATTTCCCACATTTAACATAATGACTTCAAGGAAAAAATAAAAGTGCTCCTCAAATATAAGTGGATAAATTTTATTCCTGGTATATACAAGCCAGGAAATACAAGTAGTATCCTTTAAGGAGGAACCTTTAAGGAGGAACCTGCGCTTCGAAGTACTGATTTCTTAAGATGCATAAAATTTGCTGTATTGAGTAAACTTTGACTCAGTGGTATCGTTTATATTTTATAAATTCATGTAAACACTCATTTGGGTCATATCCTGCAGGACAAAGCGTACAAGCGAAGCTGTTGCAACGTCAAGAAAACCAGTAATTATACCTACTGGCTCCAGCCTCCTTTGCATTTCGGTAGGATTTGATATCACGATTTTCCAGCGAACTGAAGTAAGGGTATAACCATGAATAAACATGGGTATAACTATCTGCTGGTTTAAAATATTTAAAAATAAATTAAATAACTAATTAATTATAATAACTAACTAATTAATGATAATAACTATTATTAATAATTCAAATAACTAATATACATTGAAAGATAGATGTGATAAGCAAGTTAAACAGCATAAGTTTCCGAGAATAAAACTGATTAAAACTTGGCATTGTCCACTGGATTTTTTATTGGTGCGACGCGTTTCGACGCTTATGCGCCATCATCAGGTACAAAACTATTTTGGAAAATTTCTGTCATATATATATGTGCAGGGAAAGAAGAGGAGGTTAAGGGGTTGAAGGGAGAGGGAGGGAGGGGGTAGGGAGGGAGGGGGTAGGGAGGGAGGGGGTAGGTAGGGAGGTTTCATCCAGAGCAGTGGACGCGAAGTCCGAAGGTCCGTGGTTCGATCCCCGGGCCAGTCGATTTTTTTCCATTTGGAATCGGCCATCTTTACACTCTTACACCACCATTGTGTTTGTTGATTTTGTGTTCCTATGCACTTTCTTTCTACCTTTCTGTTTGAACATTTACGTGTGTATTTGCCGCTGAGCGGTCTGAGCGAATGAACGAACGATGAGATAGAAATTATCCAAAAAAGTTTTGTACCTGATCATGGCGCATCAGCGTCGAGATGCGTCGTACCAATAAAAGATCCAGTGGACATTTCCAAGTTTTAATCAGTTTTATTCTCTTTAACAAAAATGTCCCACAACATCTCGCCGGACTTCGTTGAATTTATTCAGAAGTTTCCCTTGGCAACGTTGCCACCATTCATCACAATATGTCGGCTATACTTATGCTCCAACGAAAACCTGTTATTTAAACCCAAATACTCGCGTTACATTATCAATGGCCTAAGCTGAAAAAAATAAATTAGGCGTCTAAATGTGGAGTGAATGTTATAAAAGTTTTTGAACAATATTATTCGAGCGGAATTAGAGAGAAAAAAGAAATGTTAAGGGATGCCATCGCACTGTCATTAAGACGTATTTCTGCGCTAAAACCAATATTTTAAAACCAATTTAACTTCTTTCAATGGCCGATAACCTGTTCATAGTTCCATTCAATAGAATAAGTTTTTCTTTTTAATATATGTTAAAATCAGGGTAGGTTATGGGGCATGTCTAAAATAAAGGTTCCTCCTTGAATGAGGAAGGCTTCCATGGATAGTAGAAAATATGAAGATAGGATAAGAAGGGATTTACAATTGAAGCTTGACAGCAACCAAAAAGAATATGTGGCAGTTTTCCTCGAGTGAATGAGGTGTCAAGATAATTTAGTACATCTTCAATGCACAATTTTATGACATTAATGGACACATGAAGGAGTGACGGGAGATCTTCATACTATACCACATTGATATATGATGTTTAAAAGGAGCTGAAAAAGGAAAGTCAAAGAAAAATTTCAAAAGCCGGAACTACGGTTCAAGCCAAGAACTCGACGCAAATAAAATTTTCGCAAGCACTATTTGACAGTTGGATTGGATTTTGGGGAGGCGACCGACAGCTAAGGTCATTTACGCCATATGGGATAGGTAAGGGAGGAAGGGTGGATGGAAACCCGGCGTCGGAATTAGCCTGCTCTTAACGAAAGGAGCCAAGGGGACCACGGTTTAATGTTTCATCCGAAAGACGGAGTACTGTACTTGAAGTGCCCTCCACAAGACACTCAATTAGGGATCGGACTTACTCTGCAAAACATCCTCCTCTACCGGTATTTGAACCCTGGTCGTCCGTATTGTTAACCAGTGCTCTAGCCACCACACCAACCCGATCCCCTATTTGATAGTTTGAATTAAATTTTCCCATGAAATGGAACCGCTAAGTAAGGCGGACAGAAGACTATACAGTGAACCTTGACTCCCGCCAGCTCCACTCTGAAGTGATTTATAGACCTGCACGAGTAATTTAAAGTGAGGCGCACTTCCGTCGCCAAGGAACAAGAAAGTTGAATCGAGTCCAGAGGGGAAGGGAACGACAAGGGGAATGGCTGACGCCTATAAAAGTAGCGAGGGGGGGACGGGGAGACGGTCTGGCCGTATCAAAATACGAAAATACGTATCAAAATACGAAAACTGGGGCGGCGAGCCCGACAGCGGCGTCTTCCGAATCCTAGACGAACGCTCAATTAACACCGAACAATTGGAAAGGGCTTAAAAACAAGAGGCCTTGACCTCAGTCAAAGGATTAAATTAGACCGAAAATATGGCCTTTCGGATCATAACTCACAGCTGGAAGGATATATCAGTAAAGTGCCGCAAGGAACATTTCCCGAGGTCTTGATGCGTTTAATGAGGAATTTTTGACACTTTGATGTCGTAAAAACACTAACAGCCTGTAGTTTGCATGTTTTCTCAACTATATTTGAAAATTAATCATATCCTAACCACCTTACTTTTGTAGATATTTTCCAAAACAATACCAGCCCTTTTACATGGGAAATGGTACATGTATGCCCTCCAGAGAGACATTATTTACAAAATGAGGAATTTATAGCACTTAGATGTAGTAATAAAAACTAAAAGCGTGTAGTTTGCATGTTTTCTCAACTATATTTGAAAATTAATCATAGTGTCACCACATTAGGTTCTTGGGTATCACAAAAAACCTTCCGTTTTGAAGGAGTTTCAAACGCACCGCGCCAAAAAAACGAGTCAAGTTAAAGACTAATTTATATATTTTCATTTAATTACTTACCATTTCTGTCATATAAAGCTATATTATTGCACCATTTATAATTCAATATTTAATTGATGTGTCCCAAAGCTGGTGAAATTAAAACGTTTAATTCGAATATGGCCTCTATTATGACTAGGGCCCTACCTCGCTCGGACTACCTTAAAGCAGTCATAACTCATTTCAATTTTCAAAGTGAAAGATTTGTGCGTGTCAATGGTGAATGATTAGTTCAAAGAATATTAATACAACTTGTGAAATAGTGGTTTTAATTAATTACTTTTGTAAAATTGGGCCCAGTGGTTCTTCTAAACAAACCTGAAGGTTAACGTGTACGAGTATATTGCCAATGTTCTCGTGAATAAATGTGAATGTTCAATGTTTATCGTCAAATACACGAATGTAGAAATATTCAAAAATCTTAATATTATTGAAAAATACGATTAATTTAACAAGCTACCCATTAGTCTATTTAATTGATAAATCAAAAAGAAGAATATCTTTAGCACTTTCTTGCAATAGACTCAAAACTTCATGAATTACGACTGAAGTCATTTGTTAAGAAACTCTGCCTGTTATGAAAATGTCCGCTTTGGATTCATCTTATTCACAACCTTCCCATGCAATAGCTTCTTAGAATTGGAATTTCTATCCTAACTTATAGCAATATACGAGGTGCATCCAGAGAAGTTACATTTGGCAGATCAAAGAAAACAAGTAAATATTGAGAAAAAAATTTATTGTGAAAAAATCTATAAACCTTGAACTACTTTCCTATACAACTCCCACCATTTTGTGGGCACTTGTCATAGCGCGGCGCAAGCTTTTGTATTCCCTCTTCATAAAAAAGTGTCGTCTGTGATGCCAAACAAGTAACAACGTGCTCTTTGATCGTGTCGCCAATGTTGAACTTATTGCAAGCAATTCTCGATTTCAAGTGCAAAAAAGATCGAAGTCAATATGAGCGAGGTCTGCACTGTATGGAGGGTGGTTTACTTGTTCGCCACCAAAGTTCTGCAAAAGTTGTTGAGTTACATGCGCAATGTGAGGGAAAGCAATGCCATCAATCAAAACAATACCACGGGTGAGCTTCCCTCGGCGGTGGGAATTTCAACTTCATTCCCTATTTCAAACAATCACCGCGAAGCGTACACAACTATCAGCATACTCGAAATGGCATCAATGGCGCTCCTTTTCAATAGGCCAGATTAAGTACCACGCATGCGCAAAATTACGATCGCAGCGCTGCGACGGTAAGGAACACAAACGGAATTTATTCTCTGGATGAACCTCGTAGTTACACTATTCATGAGAATTATTTCTTGTAAAGTGACTGAGTATTTATTTCCCTTGTGATTGCATTTGCTTCAGCCCTTTCTTCCTCTGGCTTATTTTCAGCTTAACTATTCACAGTAATTGCACAGTCGTTACTCACTTTCATATGATTACTTCCATTATCTTTCCTTTCACTTCCTCTTTTATCTGTCCCCTAAAGCCTCAGCTCACATCCAACTAACATCTTCCTTTAGAGACATATTTATGTATGTGCAAATTTCCACAGAGAAAAAACAATCCGCCTTAACCGGGGATCGAACCCGGATCCCTCGATTTCCGGCCGAGTGCTTTAACCAGTTAAGCTACCGAAACATCCTCTTCCCCAGAGATATTTGTGACATTTACGGGACTGGATGTTCTGACTGCCGGACATACAATGTAACAATCAGTCACTACTGAGCGCATAGCGCCACTGCCCACGAGGAAAGATCGTACTTTAAACACAGAGAGGCGTTCACTCTTATTTGACAAATTTAAAGCTATCCGGGACTAGCCTTAAATTTGTCATATTTATGTATGTTAAAACTGATGAAGGATTCCCCTTTTCCAAATTTAATATAACACCTGAAAGATAGTACAGAAAATAGCTAGCCAGCGCAGTGATTATCTCCTCTCCTTTTTTCCAAATTAACTTTCAGCTCAACCAAAAGTGTTACCTTTCGCGCAGAAATTTATCATTCGCCAAACTCCACTGACACAGAAAATCCACTAACGAAGAAAATCCACGGCATATTTATGTTTCCACGGCTCAGAAATGTTTATCCCAGAAATGCTTGGAGACAGAGAGCAGAAATAGTTCAAATAAACCCTTCGACAGATCCCTTTACTCAACTTCTCGCGGTAATCTATAAATAGGAAACTTTCCCAAACACTAACAAATCAGGGGCCGAAGGTTAGAGAAGATACACAAGAGTACCTAATGGGAGGAGACTTCCTGAATATTTACACCTATTTTCAAGAATAGAACAAGTTGGCAATGGGAGATTAGCTGGGTGCAAGAATAGGAGAAGGGAGCAAGACGTAAGGCAGGAAAAATATAGTGGAATAAGCCACAGCGGAGGACATATAGGTGTGTTGATTGTAGAATGAAGTATGTTGGGAGCAAGGATGGGAGATGAAAGCAATATTCTCCGGCGGTAGTAAGCTAAAAGAAGAAGTCACAAGAATATGTTAGCGAATAAGTTAATATCCGCTTACAAAGCATAAAATAAGACCATCTTGTCCAGGTTATTATTCGAAGAAAGGAGGGAAAATATACTCACTACACCACTTCAGTGAGGAGGAAGCAAGGAAATGAAAATTCTTTCAGCAAAGAGTATCATTTCATCATACGCCGACGTGCATGATTTTATGTATAGGAACGGGGCAGATAAGCCAATAAGAATCTGGAGATAGTTGTTATGTTGGTTCGACTGGAAACTAATCCAGAGAATGAATCAGGACTAGGGATAGTTAGTATAGTTGGAACTAGGCACGTCTCGTTTGTTAATTCAATATTTTCACCCAGTCGGAAATGTATAAATTTTTGATTCTCCACATATGTTTATTTGACTTCAGGCAATTAATGTTTAAATGCAACCAAGGTCGCTCGATATCGATAGTATTCTTCCTTCGGCATATACCTTGGCAACCATTTTGGCCAACCAACAGATTGGCAATGTTGTTTCGATAGAAATGAATTAACTGTGCTTTCATACTTTATTTTAAGAGTTACAACAAATATTACTAAATGGAATAAGAGCGTAGTTCACTGCCTTGTTTTAATTTGAAACGCACGTGTTATCATAGGCATTAGTTTTCAGTCGCTTGAGTTTTATTTTTCGCCGCGAGGAGGCTAACACAGAGGCCCACGCGAGAGAACCAATGGGTTAGAACTTCTCGTCTTAATTAATACTTTTAGAAAGGTGGATTTTTAATAGCGGAACCATAATTTTTTTATCTCCCGGGGATAGAAATTTTAGATATTTTATTTACGATGAAAAGAGAAATCTCTACAAATCTACGCAAAGGTTTCGTCGAGCTCATATCGACAGTTCATGGGTTAATGGCATCGGGTTCCCCGTTAAAGGCGTGGGCCACCCGGTTTCCCACTTTAAACATTTATACCGGGAATATATTTTGCCACAAAATAACTTCAGCGTCGCATGCAATGAAAAAAATCTCCAATTATACCGAGGAGAGCCGCAAACCATTTAAGGAAATTTAAGGTGTGGCTTGGATTCCAGTCCCAAAGCATAAACCTTTTCTCCGAGGACCAAATTAATTCAAGCCGATCACTTTCTGATTTAAGAAAAAAAGGCATGCATATTTAGATGGGAGTGTGAGTGAGGGACCAAGATAGAACTATATTCTTAAGAAAAACAACGTATTTACTAAATGATAAATAATACTCTTTCTGTGTAACACAAAGACTAAAATCCTAGTATACGGAATAGAAAAGCTTAATGCAGAAGTCACCTGAGAGGAGGAAATTAGAGAAAGTGGATTCCTTCTCCCATCTCGGAAGTATCAACAAGTGGGACGGAAGAGGTACAATGGATGCAAGGCGGAGAATAGCCCTAGCTAAGAAGACGTTCATGGAATAAAGACAACTGCTGAGCTCAAAGAATATAGGACTACAAACCAGGAAACGGTATGTAAAAACATTGGTATGGATCGTGGTATCTATATATCAGAAGCATGGACCACTTGAAAATCTGACAAGAAAAGACAAAAAGCCTTCAATAAATGGTGCTGGATGAGGATGCTGAAGATAAAATGGAAAAATACGAAATAATGAAGTGTACAGAGGAGTAGAAGAGGAAAGTGCAGAGGAAGAGATACCAAGAGGTATGGGAACTAGCATTTAATAGGGAAGGGTGGAGGGCTGCAGTCAGCTAACCTTAGGATTGAACGACAAATGAATGAATGAACGCTTTCTGAATATTTTCCACGTGATGAAAAATGAGATCACAGTTTTGGGAAAATTAAACGTAGAACTCGTCATACGAAATCTTTCATGAAATCTGAAAATGGAATATTTAAGGCTTCCAATCTTTCAAGATTGAATGAAAATCAACAGCATTCTTGTATCTGCTCTCATGTTTATCGTGTGTGGTTTAATTATTCACAAAGAATCCAAATAATTACATTTATTAGGAGTATCATTTGAACTAAAAATCACGTTATGTATTCCAATTTTTTTCAATGATGCAAGCATCATTATGTTCACGGGGCTGTCAACGGCCATCCCAATGTCCGAAAGATTTCAACAGTTAAATTATACTAATGTAAATGTAATAATTTAATTAGTTTACCTCCACTGATCTCAAGAAATAAGATTCCGGCAAAGTATTTATTAATCGATATTTTTATCAGGTACTCCTGATTTTAACAGTTGTTCATTGAAGCCTCTTTTGGATTTTTTTTGGAAAAATACTATGCGGTAAGTGTTCAAGTCTATCTTTATTAAGGGGCATTTGCACAAATTGACGCTTTTATAAGCGCAATGCTTGTTTATGAATACTTGAATGGTGATGAAATCGATAATAACTTAGTATGAGTGTGAAAATATTAGGTGAATGCCTAGATTCGGGCAAAAAACGTTTTGTCGCCACATCAGAACGCAGAAGTTCAAAGTTGGTGAGAGAAGGTGCGCGGTGAAAACTCTTTGACAAAGAGACAAATTAATTTGACACATTTTGCAACAAAATAGGTTCTTGAAAGCAATAATAAAAGGAGAAACGGTTGCGTAGTATCGTCGGTAAAGACCAAGGATGAAAGTAATCTGGGGCGCGATCACAAATCTCCAAATTCCATTCTCAATTCGCGTGCGCTTGCGTTGTCGCTCTTTTTCCAATTTCGCTCAAGAGAGCTATAACGCGATCATCATGTTTCAACTTTTTTCCCATGAATCGACAGTTTTCATTGATTCAGCAAGCTCTTTGAACAGAAGATATGTGCGTTGTTCCTCGAGAGCGGTTTGCTTTTTGTACAAAGATAACGACAAAAAGAAAGAAGGAACTGTGATCCCATCCGAGGCAAGTTTTGAAAGATATCGAAGTAAACAGACAAGTTGGTACCTAAGTGATGAGCCAAAAAACGTGCTGATATGGTAGTCGAGTGGAGAACCGCAGCATTACAACCTTCGGACTGATCACTCCCGATCATCATTGAAAATGAATATTTTATTGGGAAGCTATGGAATAAAACCATCGGTGGTTCTAAAGCATCGCAAAAAAGTATTGATGGCAAAAGAAAAATTTACCGTCGGAACTAGAGTCCGACTAAGATTATAGCGCAGTTGAAACATTGTGATTTGGCTTAAAAAGAAATGGAAAGCAAACAAAGTTTTCACCATCGCATGCATCGTATGATTTTAACAAAGACCACCATCATGGATTATTCGGTCACGTGATTCCCTACCCCAAACGGGATTACATCTACATACTATACCGCGAGCCGCCGCATGAGCGTGTGGCAGAGGGTGGTAGGTCACCAGCCGTGTAAAGATGCAAGGTTTTGAGAGATGAAATGGAGACGTGTATTATGGGAGTGGATTTTGTGGAGCTCATTTTTTATTGTGGTCGCTTATTGTGCGCGGAAAGAACGAGTTTTTGTATCAATCTGTTCGGCAATATATCTCTCTTATTTTATCGCTTCTGTCAGACCTAGATGTGAACTGAGGCGTCATGATAATATTCTCTGTATCGCTCTGAAACACACCATTTCTGAATTTCTCAATTAAACTAAGTCTAGCATGTGGCCAGCGAGTCTCTAGGGGCTCCCACCTTAATCCCTCTAACAGTTGTGTAACACTCTATGTTCGTTCGTAGCAGTTTTTAACGAACCGTGCTGCTTTCTATGTATTTTGTTAATTTTTTTGGTTAAATATTTATGACCAGGGTCCCAAATGCTCGCGATGTATTCGAGGTGTGGCCCCACCAGAGCGAAGTAGCATCTTTCTTTTACTTTTTCATCCGAGGACCTTCCTATCATACGCTTAACAAAACCTAGTTTCTTTAATACTGCACCGCATGTTTTGTATGTCTAATCCCCACGAAGTTAAGGTAATTACAAGATATTTTACTGTATTTGAAGATTGTATGTTTACTCTACCCACGGTGTAGGTATGTCTTTTGGGTGATGACTCAAGAAGTAGAAATTCGTAGGAAGTGAACTGTGATACATTTACTAATATTTAGTTCTAAACCCCACTCCAGGCACCACGAATAAACGTTGTTAAGGTCAGATGACAGAACTTCAAAGTCCGCGTCTTCGCTTATTTCACGGTAGATTACGGTATCGTCTGCAAATAATCTTAATTTACTGCTATTTGAGAACTTTAGTCATTGATATAAGTAATGAATAAAAGAGGGCCAATCGTGCGTTCTTGAGGAACATCGGATGTGACTTCGACCATATCAGTGCTAAAACCGTCAATAACTTCTTTTTGTTTTCGATCACTGAGAAGGTCCCTTCTCCAGTTCACTATTTTTTTCATTAACTCCGCATGAAAACAATTTACGAGTTTTTTGTGATGAAATTTGTCGAATGCCTTCTTGAAATCAAGGAATATCACGTCAATTTGCTTGTTTGATTCACCTGATTTTAGGATATCACGAAGGAAGAGATTAGACGTGCTTAATAATGGGCTGCATTCCAAACTGTTAGCTGCTCCAGTATCACTAGCTAGCTAATCGTAAATTGGGATTTGTTTAAAAGAGTACTGAGGAAGAGCGACGATGAAGTCAGAGAAATCAGCTACAACTCATTTGTTAGACTCCATTTTAAATACGCTGTCAATGTCTTGGATCCTCATGAGGTAGGCTTAAAGTCGGAACGCGTGCGGAGATCAGCAAGATACGTGAAAGGCCGTTATGATAGTCTCGTTAGAGCTACTGACCACTTACAACAATCTGGATGGGAAACCCTTTTAGACAGTCGATTGAACATAAGACTCAATCTTTTATGTAAATTCGTAACCAATTTTTTTAAAACCAAGTTACCAATTATTCGATGGAGTTATCAATGCCTTACTAACTTCAACATACCTTGGCAGATTATATCTTGAGAATTAAATAAGGGATATAGATAGCAGAACTGAAAGGTTTAAAATGTCGTTTGTCCCGCGATCGAGAAGAGACCATAATGGTTGCGTTAAGACTTTGAAGTAGGTTCGTTTCCAGGTAGTGTAGCTGTTTCATTGATATGCTCCATAATGCATGTTTCAAAATCTGCCGAGAAGTGTTAGCACCATATTTCGCACGTCCCCCGCATGATTCTTGCATCACGTTTACATCGTTACCTTATAGATTAGTAGTTTCTGTATCATTCGTACCATACCCATAGTGTGGTGCATGTTGGTGAAAGTTAATTTCTACACAGCAGTGAATGTTGGGGATAATTCACACCCTGCCAAACACTCTTGAGTTGGTTTGCAAGGTAATATGTATGTGTAGTATCTTGGAATGGCTATAAACAAACGATATTTTTTTTTACTACCGATGATCATTCCTTAAGAGCAATGCTGCGGCCAGTAGAGGGTCAGTATGGCTATTTTGACCGGTGACGGTCATCGCTTCTCTCTCACTCGGCCATTCGCGTTTTGTTTCGGCAATAAGACAATAGTTCGAACGTTCCTCTGTTTTTGGCGCCGTGGTCACCATGGAAACCAACACCACGCTCCTCCAACAACAGTATCGTCGATCGTCGACCCTCCCACACTCCCCCTTCTCAATCTTGGACGCGAATCAAAGTCGCTTCTCGTCCCCCAGGTGGATGGAGTACATCGCACGTGACGTTGAGCCCCGGAGCGTTGGGAAAAATAATTTCTCCTGTGCCCTTTATTCACACCAAAACCACAAAAGCCAAGGCGAATGGGCGGAGGGCCAGCGGCCCATTAAATACCAAAGAATTCGCGAGCAGAAGCACTAGAAGGCGGAAAAGAAGCTGAAATACTAATTATTTTAATGGACGCAGCGAAGAGTTCAGCAAATTGGCAGACCCGGCTTGAATAAAGCGTGCAGCTCTCGCGAAAGCTTTAGGCGAAAGACGGGCTGAGGACGATTTTGAGACTGGGAGGCTACGTTTTCTTAAAAAAATCAACAGCTACCACGGAAGAAGAGGAGGGCAACAGTGTGGCAGTGACTTCCCACCGAACAATACGTCCACTGCGAGATTGCATTAGGAAAATCAGACTTTCATTGAAAAAGATTTTTGCAATTCAAATTCTCACCAGATCATCTGTCCTCATCTCCTTAATTCTACTATTGACTCTAAATCAGCTTTCTCAATGACGCTGGGATTTCGCGAAGTCATGTGCCGCAAGATATTCCGAAAGTTGTTACAGTTATAAAGGTTTTGGTACGTTCTTAGAGATGCGTAGGAGTGCGAATAGAGGTGAAAGCGGAATCTATGGCCAATCAGGAGCATGGAATCCCACGTGAGAATTTGCCAAGTTTACCGTATTTTCGCGTCGCCGGAGCTAAGACCTGCTCAACTGCGGTTCTGTTTTATGCACGAATGTACTCGGAACCGTAATGTGCTCGGATGAAAAAGTAAAAGAGAGATGTTACTTCGCTATAATTAGGCCACACCTAGAATACGCCGCGAGAGTTTGTGACCCTTGTCGTAGAGATTCAACCAAAATATCAATAATATACAAAGAAAAGCTGCACGCTTCTTTAAAAACTGCTAAGAAGGAACACACAGTGTCTAACAACTTTTAGAGGGATTAAGGTGGAAGCCCCTTGTTATGACTTTCATTTATGTATATAAACTGTTAATTAAGTTGGTTTGTTTTTTAATATTTCAGTTAATTTGGTTTATTTTTGCATGTCTTTATTTGAGTTGAATTTGGTTCAATTGTTGTTTGTTATCGAGAGGCACTGGAGGCCGTTAATAAATCAGTGAATCAAGAGGCAAGTCACTTAAGACTTATTATTAAAACTTGACACCCTAGAGACTCGGAGGCTACACGGTAGGCTTAGGTTGCTCGAGAAATCCAGAACTGGTGCGTTTCGGAGCGACACGGAGAATATTATTATGACGCCTCACTACATTTCTACAATTTGATAAAATAGGAGAGATAAATTGTCGAACAGATAGGTGCAAAAACTCGTTCATTCCGCGCACAATAAGCAATCACAATATAAACTGAGCTCTAGTAAATACACTTAGATAATACAGGTCAACATTTCTCCTCCCAAAACTATATTCATTACATCCTTACACGGCTGGTGTCATAACACCCCCTACCACACGCCCAAGCGGCGGCTCGCAGGGTAGTATACATATGTAGCTGTACAAGGCAAATCTTATAGGCAATCGAAGTGAATAGACTGACATGGAGACAAGGTGGGATTTAGGTGGGAGTCCCTAGAGACTCGGAGACTACACGCTAGGCTTAGCTTCCTTGAGAAATTCAGAACTAGTGCGCTTCAGAGCGACACGGAGAATATTATCATGACGCCACACTACATATTTAGGCCTGATAGAATCGATAAAATAAGAGGCGTACATTGCCGAACAGACAGGTCAAAAAATTCGTTATTTCCGCGCACAATAAGCGACCATAAAAAAACTGAGCTCCGCTGAAAATACCTCCAAAAACACTTCACCATTTCACATCCCAAAACCTTATCCCTTACATCTCTACACGGCTGGTAACTTAACACCCCCTGCCACAAGCTCATGAGGGGGCTCGCAGGGTAGAATGTAGATCTAGAATTCGGAACATCGGTGATAGTGAATACTGGAAACGACTAAGTAATATGAAAAATTAGACGAACATCAAATGGAGGTAGGGTAAGTAAGAGATAAGTAACTTCTTCGAGAGAAACCGGTAGATAGAGCACACCAGTGGACGTTTGGCGACAGAGGGTTGTCAAGCGAGGCTGAGGATGACGGGAATAGAAGGGAGAGAGCAAGGGGGAGGGGGCAGAGAAAGAGTTACCTTGCCTCCTTGGCCGTCGCACGAATCGAAGCGTGGCGGGAGCCGGCAATAAATTGGCCGGCGTCGAATCAAGTCGTAAACAGCTTCGTTATTTTTTTCTTCTCCTCTTCTCTTTCTCTCCACCTCATTTTACGACTCTCTCGTCTCCACCCGAGGCCCCTGGAAATGGACCACCGGACATTTTTCCGACTTTTTTACGACCGGGGCGGCGGGTCGGGCCCGGGTGCCTCGCCCCAGAGGCTCATTTACAGGTTGGGGATACATGGACCGTTTTCCCAAATATAGGACGATTTATGTAAGCGCTCGAAGAAAAAAAATGAAAAGCTAAAATGATCGGGATTATTCGCCTTAATTGGAGCAATGATTGATAGCTTATGGAGGATTATGTGAGAGGATCTTTATAAATATGTCAGTTTTTGAAAATATAAACCTTAACGTAGCGAAAATTAACCCAGAATAACGTGCACAATGCGACCTCAATAGCACTATCACTTTAAGTCAATTATGTTCATATAAAATATTATATTTATTAGACACACGTATTTTATTATTTAAATAGTATTTTATTAGACACACGCACAAAAATGTGAAAATGAAATGGACAGAATTTCCTCAATCAAAACTGTCCGTATCAAACGATAACGAAAGTCGTATTTCCTCTCCGAGCATTATCTTCTAAAGGCAAAGGAGAATGTTTCAATATCTTCGAGTGCTTTTCGTGCAGAGAGGAATGATAACTATAATATTTGCATTTCGGTAAAAATTTGTCCTCGCAAAATATGATTTATAAAGCTCATCTATATCCTACCAATTCTACTTGGTACAACTAACAACCTCCACATTTATTACTCCATAAACTGCACATAACAGCAAAGCCTTGCACCAGATGATAACTTAGCTATCAATTACATATATTTCAAAAATATTTCTTAGCTACGTACATTTAGGCTTTCAGAGAACCATAAAGCCACGGCAGAATGTTGAAGTTTATGTGAAAATAAGACACCATCTGGCATATCACCCCGATTTAAGCAACTTCCTTGAATATATTTCTCCAAGACGATTACTTTTGCCATTATCCAAACCAGGAACACTGCATAAGAACGGAAAACTCCCATCTTGACTCTGTTGCCAATGGAAGCGAAAGAATTGAAGTTCCACTTTTGGCCACAGGCTGCGCTGTTTAAGATATCAAGCCTTATAGCAGACGTCTCTGGGTTAACTATACGTGTTCTTAAGTCTCCTTTTTCTCCGCCAGTACGATGATTTATACTGCAAGTAATACTTTAAGGCATTGGATAGTAGATTTATGTACCTAAGGTACCAAGCCATTGACGAGAAAACTCTCCACAGCGTCGCGAAATAAATCAATGACAGCGAAACGTACAGAATTAGGTGATGTGACCGGTGGATTCGTATTCCGAATTCCACCCTACAATTCCTAATTTACGATGTAAGAAACAGGGAAAAGAGTGCATTGAAATAATATTTAATGCAATTAATTCGAATGCTAGTTCATTTCCGGTTATTCGATGCCAATTCACGTAAATGGATGATTTCAAAAGTGACGTCACGCGCCGCTTGCGCCACCGGAAGAAATTGGTACTATCGGGACAAACAATGCCATTCTCAGCGGTTCTCTTGAATGGAAAGGACGGGTTCTGAGCCACTTTAGTTGATTCGGCGTAAAGATTCTTAATTGAAATTTAATCTGGGCAATGTCAAATACAATGTCCTTGACGAAGGAAGACGTGCCGGGAGCAAAATTTATTTTCCATAAAATATAAGACCATTCTGTGCAGCAGTTACGCAGATGGCTGAAGTGCCGGGGTCTGGAGAAAACAGGCCTAAAGAAGGAACTGGTGGAGAGGAATTTATTTTATTCACATATTAAAAGTAGCAATTACAACTTTATAGGAGGTAATATTATGAAGTAGTAATGATGTAGTGTCGTAAAATATTCAAGATTCAATTGATATGTAAGTAAAATATTCAAGATTGGGAATCGATCCAAAGGCCTTAGGTTTTCCTAGCTGATGCACAAACCACTACGATACTCAGGATTCTCAGTTCTCTCGGAAATTTTACGAAGAATCAAGGAACTTAAAGAGCAGTGGCGGATTATGGTGGGGGAGGAGCGCAGAAAGTACCGACCCGTAATTCCCGAAAAAATATAATCACGAACGTTATTCTCCAACGCAAGATTTTATTTCAATGTACTACGTACATGCGTTTCCTGTCGTTTAATTTTCCGAAAGAGTACCGGCTGTACCCCGTTTTTTTGAGAGGTATTACATACCCCATAGGCACCTCGAAAAGTAGTGAACCGCCCACCCCAAAACAACGACCTTAATCCGCCCCTCACTCAGAGTAGATTTACATTGGCGGTGGAAAATACAAGAATTATTAATTATAACATCTTTTTATGGTGCATAAATTGCATAAATTCCGGCCGTGGTCAAGATATAGGCATCAGTGTTGATGGAAGGCACTGGTACGACAAAAAATGTGGCAGAGAGAAGGAAATCATGGACAGGCCATCGTCATCTTCAGCATCTGGTACTTACAGAGATTTTCCCTCTGTCAACATTCCTCAATACTTTAATAGAGGGCATACATATTTCTACTTCGTGGAAAGTTCCTTGATTGCCGCACCCTCAAGCTCATATGAAGATGATACAGCCACAACTGAAAAACCATTTTGGAGAGGAAAACAGTATTGTGAGAGCAGCTATGTCACTAAATTAATGGACTGTGAATCTGAGGGTACCTATTTCTTGAAAGGAGTAGTCAAATCATCTTTCAGACAGAATAATAATTCTGTTCAAAGCTCAATATGTACAAAGTCATTGCACATGCTTTCTGCGACTTGCAAATGCAAGCAGTCGGCTTTAGAGCGCTGTAGTCACATCATGGTAGTTTTATTGATGCTCTTGGATCATGTTCAGGAACATGGTTATGGAGCAGTTACATGCACCAGTAGGCCTAGAATGTGGGGGTATTGGTTCTAAAAATAAGAATCCTGATAAGGTAAGCATCGTATTTCACCTTGTAGGTGTACAACCTCAATGTATTCGTCATCAACTCACTCGAGTGATAGCATAGTGCCTAGAAGGATGAGACTATTATGTCAAAGTGAAAGCCAAACATTGAGTACGCGAGATTATAGAAACTGCTTTTCGGGATAGGCACGGTATCTTATTAGTCAATTTTCATGCCAAAGGCGCTACAAAAGCCTCAGCTGCGTACAGTACGACCTTAGGAAACTTCAGTGCGTCGTGTACAGAATAAGCGACGCGGCCTATTGTAATCTTAAGTATTGTTGCTGCATGACAATACACAGTATCATCCCGACTGCCCAGGCATCGCGCTGGTAGATTACTACTACTAAGCTAAACTTGGCCATAAAAAAACTAATACAACTCTATGATAAAGTTCAATCCAACAACAGAACTGTGTTGAAAAATAGCTTATTGTGTAAGGAGTGGAAGAAAAATATCTTCACATATTTTCTCGTTTAGTTTGTACTGGAAAAGTAAAAAGAAATAACCTTGGTGTATACATCCGCTACCGACGGTACCACCATCGACCTTCAACTCCGATATCATCCATTGAATACGCCGATAGCAAAATCAGCTGATGTTATTGATGCCATGACAATTACAATGATTCGAAAGCATTTCCCATTTATAATTCGTAGGGCATAGAAAAGTAAAATGGACAGTGAAAGATCAAGAATACACGAGCGGGCTATAAAGCATGCAAAGTATTCCAATATGTGTTAAAAAAGAAACAAGTATCAGTAACTTCCTTGCTTTATTATAGTCCTTGGAAAATAAATCTATGTCTAATACAACTGGTAGCCCGTTATAAACAAACGGTCAAATATAAAATAGCCTGTAGCAGATGAAGGTCAACTGCTGAAATGAAAATGAACAACTTAAGCTCAGAAAAGTCACGGAAACAAATGAAGGAATGACGGAAAACGCAGGAATAGCATACGCTGGGAATGTCAAAACAAAGGAATCAAACTGTTATGTGCGCACTGTTGGAGGCACTGGGAAATATATATGTACACTGAACGCAGTCTCTCTCCCCAGCAAATGAAGGAAAAGCATACGCTGGGAATGTCAAAACATGGTATTCAAGTACTCAGTCAAGCATCTGACACAAAAAAAGTTCGCAAACCCATTTTGAACCAAATTCGTCTCGTTTAACTGCACATTCACACTCCAAACTGTCTTCACAACAATACAAATCTCGTCGTAAACAAGACTCAAAGATCGCATCAGTGCCACCTATCGTCAAGTTCTGGAACGCTATTAACCTGCGACAGAAATTTTAGCAAAAGACGATCGAAAGCGCATCAAGAGTCGCGTCCTTATGCAGTGTTCTTGATCCAAACATTCACCATCATATCGAGATCTTCAATACGCAGCAGTCTTCCACCATAAGCTGCGGCCACGTTACCAGCCTTCCTCCACCTCTCCCTGACGCTACAACTTGTTTGTTCGTCTTATTAGAATTAGCCTCGAATTTTCGGTTCCACCACTTCTAAGGTTATACGACTTCGTTGGAAGACTATAATCTTAAGAATGACACAACTCCTTGAGGATAGAGTTGATGTGGTGGCTTGAGAAGGATCCTGCAATATAGGCATGCCCGATAACTTACCTTGGTTTTAACATATGTAAAAAGTAAGTCTTAAACTATCAAATGAATGCTGTAAAAATATTAACTGGCAATTTGTCATTTAACAAAGTTGAATTGATTTAAAACAGATGAGTATTAGCGCTGATATACAACATCTTAATGGCAGTGCGAATGCATCTCTTCACGTAACTTTTACTGTCTCAATTTCCGTCAGAAGAATATAGTTAAAAAATTTTTACACCATGCGCATTATGTTTATATACGTAATATATGTTTTTCAGCATGAGTCATCGACAATGTAACCCAATTTTTTAGGTTTAAACAACTGACTTCCGGTTTTCGTAGGACCATATAGCCGACATACTGTGTTGAATATCGCATCGTTGCCAAGGGAAACTTCTGCTGTTTACCTTGTTTCCATTTCTTAGTTAACTAGTTCAAAATTACTCATTTAATATTCATTGTAAAACTTTTAAAATACTAAAATGCTTTAAGAATAAAAATAATAGTATCCTTCCCGCATTAAGTTAAAAAAATTATGATTTGAAATCCTGCTGAAATAGCAATGGAGACTGGAGTCAGTAAAACTACTGGTTTTCGTGACGTGGTAAAAGCTTCGGTTTAACGCTCTCTCCTATAAGATTTTACCAGGAGTCATGACATTTAAAAGTATACTAAGTAGCACTAGGCCAAAATTTACTCATTACAGCAAATTTTATGCATCTCAAGAAAACAGTGATTCGGAGCGCAGGTTCCTCCTCTAAGTAATGGCTTCCGGTCTTGAGAGCTTGGGTCCGAAATAAAACAACAAAATTATCATCTCTTATAGGACGTATATGGACATATCCACGGGTACATCACTACGTGAAACCTTGGTGCCATTCATTGGGAGTAGGCTAGAGCCAGCGTCGAGTACCTTCCAGCATTTTTCCTCTCCCTTTTATGTACTTCCTCTACCATTCTCGCCACTGCCATCAATAAATAAAAATGGCACAATTTACCGGTGCTCACATCTTCAAAAATTAAAACGTGGTGCTCGAACCCATGACCACACCCAGTCGGTCTCATCGATCTTAATGGCCTTTCTCTCAGCCCATTCAACTCATTCTCTTCAACTAACATTTCTCAGAAGCCGCCAATCCAATTTCATCCCGCATCCAAAATAAAATAAATGACTCTCGAGATATATTGGAACTGGTGTTGACGGGGCAGTAATACTTGATCTAAAACGGCCTTTCATTTCTGGCTCCTGCCATAGCTAATGAGAGATATTAGCCGTCCCCTCATTACCCGCCCCAGAGTCCTCTAGATGGCCATATAATAATTACGAAGTGTCCTTTAGGTGGCTTGATTCTCACTTGGTAAGGGAGTAGAGTTTAGAATGCAATCTAGAGGACAGTAGCGCCACCGATGGCTCAGTGGTAAAAGCGATGGATAGGTCCACGAGAATTTTCGCTGCGACGCGACGTAATAATGCGCAATTTGCCGCAAGTTGATGATCCAATACAAAGATGAAGGACTTCCATTGATTGTAAGCGCAAAGAGTTTTACAAATTATACGTCATACGCGTCATGTCGAACGTCTGATTTTCGACAAATTTATGTTTCCTCCGCGGACGAAATAAATACGTAGAAAGAAAAAAAAGTTACAGCACCAACTAATCCCTACATCCGAGGCCTGCGCAAATAGATTTTCTTTGAGTAGTATAACAGAACGCGCAAAAATAAACGCGCGGAAACATCTGCGGAAGCGTTTTCGGCTGTTGTCTATACAACCACCTAGGTGTTGTTGCCGCGCAGCTTGAAGTGTCAAGGTGAATGACGATATGGGAAGCGGCGATAGAACACCTAGTTAATTCTGGCGTCTCGAAAGTGGAAGATGGGTTGGGGCGGAGTGGTGACTCGGCGAGAACAATGGGAGATCCCCGCCAGCTCTGGAAATCGGGGGACACAGTTGTCTCTTGCAAGTCTAGCCGGCCCGAGGACCGCGCTCCCACGGAGTGCGGCCTGCCCAGTCGTCGGGATTTGATGTTTGTATGCCCTAATCACATCATACATGGAATTTAAATCCGAACCGAGCGCGTGGAGCTCCTAAATGTTGACCTTATTGAGGATATAAATAAGATTTTATCGTTGAGAGGGGCATAAAACAACGGAACTTAAATCACATTGTTTATTTCATTTAAATTTGTTTGATATAATAAAATGCCAAGTGTCAAGTGAATTATCTTGACGTGCCATTCATAAACCGTTCGCATACCATATGTGGCCGATAGCTGCTCTAACCTCTCCCAAGTCGTGCCTCGCTTCTCCAGGCAGTCTACATACACGCAATACACAATCTAGCCTCTACATTTACAAATATTTTGAGGTGAAATCCTCGCAAAGGCTGATAATATGAGCCAACTGCAAACGTAAAATATAAATAAAAATCACGTTCTGGACTTACGCATACGACTGGCCGTCCACTATAAAGTCCGTCGCCAATCGACGTCCCTCAAAGGTTGGATTCGGAGATTTATATGGCAGACTATAAATTTTGAGCGAATAATACTTTTGTAAACCCTGAATTTGGGCAAGGATATGGAGGAACACAACTATCATTATCACCTAATTGGATGGAGTAAAGGAAGAGGCATTCAATGATAATAGGGATCTGACAATGGGAACTTAGCGTGAGGACGTTAAGAAAAGGTTGGCTAAGTATTTATTATGGAGTGTAGCGTTGTAGGGCGTAAAACAACTGACTCAGGGGAAAAAGGATTCAAATAAGCTATAGGCTTTGAAGAGGTGGGTGTGGAGAAGAATGGAGAAAGTGCAGTGGATGGAAAGGAGGACGAACGAGGAAATGTTCGACTTCGTGGGTGAGGAGAGGAAAATGCTTCAGGGTACTGGAATGGGTAATGAAAGGCGAGGGTATGCTGAAGACCGCGATGGAGGAGAGAAATTATGGTATGCGGGGGAGAAAAAGAATGAGAATAAGGCGTATGGATGGAATGAAGGTGGAACTTCGGCCGAGCTTCAGAACGAAATAGTTTATGGTAACAAGGACCACAGGATATAAAAGATTTGTAAAAGTATTCCATTTAGTACTACCTTTTATAGTGGACCACCTCTGATAATAATAGAAACTAGCTTAAGCGGCCACCTTCGGTGTCAGTTAAGCCCACGTTTTTATTTTACTCTCAAATAAAGGTTCGCTTTCTTTTCCCTTTTCGTTACTTCTTCGCTTTTGAAAAAACTGATTGCAAGTTACCTAATTAAAACCGTTTCCCAATTTATATCATCCGTCATCATAATTCTGCAAGCGTTTTTAAACTATACCACAAACAATTATTTTCATAATAGCTTTTATGCAACATCTTCAGTTAAATATCAGAACGCAAATTCAGTCGCTCGGTCACCACTTTTCCATACTTCTTACCCCGCGTAACAACAATAACGGGCAGTAAAATGGTGTTTATATAACAACTTACACAACACAACAACGCGTCTACTTTCAGTTTAAACAACAGAAGCTTAGAACGGGTGTAAAAAATAACTGTGTATACGCGGCTTGAAAAATAACTGCCCTTCCAGCACACAATAGGTCTCTCTGCATAAATCAGGCGTTGATAGATCTCGATCACCTGCAACTTTGTGTGTGAAATTCCAAAAATCGTCCACCCTACGGCTCAAAAATAACCCATCCATACAAAAATTACTATAAACATTGATTCATTCGCCACATCTTAAGTCTGCGCACAGCCAACGCCCAAATACTATAATGTGGATAAGGTAGGGTATTGGCATCCCATTCCGAGTGCCCCGGTTCAAAACTCGTGTCCGCATCAATGGCGGAGGTCATTCGGTGGACATAATTCCGATCCCAACTAGGGTGACCTAAGTGGAGCATTCACAGTATAATAAACAGTGTTCCGCCCGTTGGACGCGACATTAAAATGTGGATCTCTCGGCGCTTTTCTCTAGTAGAAGATTGATGCCGACGTCGTGTTTATCTTCATCCTTTCTCCATTACACACGCAGTCCTTCACTTACCACTCGACCATGAATATATATTCATGCACTCGACTATCAATAATGGCGCAAATTACCGAAGTCGCCAGCCTTTCCAATTAACAAACCAACCTCAATGATTTATTGATAGCAGGCCTGAAGATGGGAGCCTTTCTCAGTTTCGGCGGCATCTTTATTACCAAATAAACGCGCCCGATGGTCGTACACTTAAACGCTCCATTTGAATGACTGAGCACTAGACCCGCACGACATCCAAGTAGGGCTGGAAATAATATCACTACTCTTGGCGAGGGTTCCGTCAGCTGCTCCGAGCATAATTCATTCGAGGTATTTCCATGGTTCTTCGCCTGAAAATTCCTTCGAGTTAACTTGGATGGCCCGCTCTACATTGCAGTCTTCAAGGAATTTTCAGCTACCTGAGTATCACTACCTAATAAAATCCCCGTGTCACTTGAATTCCAGCTGTTTCATGCAGGCACAAAAATTCATTACTCCGAAATATTCTCTCCAAGCGCTAAAAGTAATCGAGAGAAAAAATTTAGGTTAACATGCAGAACACAAAAGAATCACTGTTCATACGTATTATATTAAAAATTTCTAATCTTCGCATTTTTGGCAACACATTTTTACTTATAAAATTATGACGATCGACAGAGGTATTAGAGGGAAACCATTTCATCGAGTAAGTTAGAGAAATAAATAATTGACATAACACCTTAATTACGAAGCATATAAGAGATTTATTGAGCCATGAAAACATTATTGAAGTAGGTACATAAAAACATTGTTCTAACCATAATTTGCTACTCAGGGTTCAAGTTTTGCTGCCTATATATTAACAATTCACAAAAATTCCACTGATCACAGATCTTGTCAGTATAGTGTATGTCTTATTCTCCCATTTCGAGAAAATGGGTTCTCGTCCCTCAAACAAAGGAAATTGGTGTTACTCCGTCCGTTGGATGGCAAAAAAAACAGCGAACCCCTACCAGTCTCTCGCTATGAATATAGGCTAACACGAAACGAACATGACACGGACGTCATTCAAAACAGTCACCAATACTTGACGCTTAAGCGAGGAAATTAAGAATGAAAAATAACTTGACTAGACAGATTCTAAACAGAGTTCAAAAAAAGGCGGCCGAGTGGAGTAGTTGGTTACATCACCAGAGTGATTAATACACCGAACCGCCGACTGAGAGCAACTGGCACAAATTTGATTCAAATTGCGTTTTTTACAATAAATTTTCATTTTTATCGACCAGCCCACTGACTCAAAAGACCTCAACATCAGTGACCTCTCCTAATTACTACTACTGCCCACTAGGCTACTTCTTCCCCAGTTCCTGCCCTTGGCAAATATTCTCCCGGAGTGTCGTATACATTTCATCCTTTAACGCGCTAATGCTGCCCAATTAAGCCAATTCAAACTTGCCGTTTTTCTTCGTGGAATGTCACCCGTCAACTTTTCATTTCTCGCACATTAATATTTCTCCTCAATTCATCCTCACACCGGGAAGACTTTTTTCTTCTAACCGCTCCTCCAAACCAACGTACTCCACACCGAATCTGGTAACTTAGCCATCGCCTCCCTGGGGTTATCGAGAAGGAGGCTGGGGCTGGTGTCCCTCGGTTTCCAACATCTGACTAAGCTCCGAGAATGAAAGATAGAATTTGTAGTCTAGAAAATATCCTCGGAGATGTTTTTGAGAGAGGAATTTCTTTGCGCTGTATTATGCATGGGTAGGTGTACATCCAAAATAGCATCGCGAGGAGCAAAAAGTTACTAGGATGTTGCTCGAGTACACGAGCGGCTGCGCAAGAAATGGCTCTTGCTCACATTGGGTGCAATTGTTCCCGCGTTTTTGCTCGTAAACTCAATGCTCAAACAGTGATTTTTCCCCCACAAGAATCACGTTAAGCATTCTTGCTTGCGATTCACCATTTAATCCATCCTTGTCTGCGCAATCTAAAGCCATGGTAACCTAGCACCAGTACAGTATTGTGTATTACGTACCCTAAGTTGGGGCATTTTTACTGTTTCAGTGATTCAGTCACAACGGTAGATGGAGAAACTATCACGAATATTTGCCCATATAAATTAAGCTTACGTCGTAATTAAGAACACAAACCCCGAATTGCGCGGTACTTCATCTATTATCAATGCACAATATGCTGACAGACGCGTTATGCCGAGTATGGAACTTAGAATAATCGAAACCATCCATGAAGCGCCCTTAAAATCATAATATACGTAGACGTGCGGAATAATGGCACAATGGTATTCGAAAAATGATGATCAAACTACAAAAAATGTTCCGAGCAATTTTAGCTATTATCACAAAGATTTTCAAGTGGGTGATCGACAGTCATTAGGTCCCTAAGTGCAAGTACAAAGTTAGAGCGTGTCAATACCGAAATAAAGGTTTCTCGAAAGTTACTATTGTGCTTATGCGTGGAAGTTATTCTAATTCACAGCATACTCACCGTGATTAAAAAGAAATTTGTGATAAAGATGCCATTTATCACCAGAAAATTAAGAGATTGCAGAGCAAGCCATAGACGGTGAATAGAAAAAAAAACGAATAAACAGCCATTGAAACAGTTTGCTCGGCAAATGTTATACAGCTGGGTGAGGATAAAAAAATTATTTGCTAACCAGAATTAACATCAAGTCAAGCACGCCAGCTGTATTTCGAAATTAGGAAACCTCTATGACTGACTTCTTACTTCAATTCATACTCACACGTGGCTTCTCAAACTTTCCTGGTGTCATTTGCAGAGCAAGTCTCGCTGAAAAAATGGGCAAGTAGTCCTAGATATGACTATTGTCTATCTAGGAGGAGGTACGTGGTACCCTGAAAGCTACCTCAAGGGTGTGTGGCAGAGGGTGATTCCACAACAGGCATGTACGAATTTTGAATACATAACCATATAAATTTTAATTTCAAAGCGAGGTCTAACGGCTTGATTTATAAAATAAAGGTGTAACTCCATAAGAGTAAGCAAAAAAGTTTTAATTATGGCTTTTACGTCATTTTTATTCACTGCTTTTGGAGATAAACCTTTATTATACATATCAATTTTATTCTGTTTTGCTAAATGCACTGTTATGCAACGTACGTAGAAGGAGATTTAAGATATGATGAGACTTCCAACTGCCGTTTCACAAACACTGGATAGACACTGAATTCATACATCACAGAGACCACTTGTTTAACATGAAGTAATGCACACATGCTAAACACGTAAAAATTAACAATTAAAATTACAAAGACTTCTCCATTTACAAATAACGTGAAGATATTTGCTCACATAATGCACTTGACGTATTGTGTTAGCAATTATTCAAAATCTTTTCAAGGATCGAGTACTGTGGCATACACTCTCATTCGACCACCAGGTGAATACGAAGCAGTAGTTTCCAACATCAGGGAGCCGATTGGAGGCAATTTTTCGAAGAGTTAAAAATACGATTCGCCTCAGTCGTCTGGAGGAACGAGATTTTTTCAGGACTCACCCCCCCCCCCCCTCCTCTTCCCTGCAGTCTTGACACCTGTTTTCCCGTGGAACAAGGGGGCTAGGGGGAGTGAGTGGGATGCTGGTCGGGTTGGGGGGGGTATGGAGCGGGGATTGGGAGTGGAGGGGATAATTGGCTGGAAGAGAGTGAGCGAGCGAGGGTGTGTCACGTGGCTGGATTGGCAGAGGTGTGGGGATTGGGGGATAGTGATGGAGGTTTGAGGCGGGAGGGAGGGGAAATGGAGCTTCCACTCATTGGATTGGATTGGATATTTGGGGAGGCGATCGACGGCTAAGGTCATTTGCGCCATAGGGGATAGGTAAGGGAGAAAGGGTGGATAGAAACCCGGCGTCGGCATTAGCCTGCTCTTAACGAAAGGCGCCAAGGGGACCGCGGTTCGACGTCTCATCCGACAGACGGAGTACTGTACTTGAAGTGCCTTCCACAAGGCACTCAAGTAGGGATCGGGTTCCCTCTGCAAAACATCCGCCTCTGCAGGGATTTGAACCCTGGCCGCCCGTGTTGTAGGCGCGTACTCTAGCCACCACCCCAACCCGATCCCCGCTTCCACTCATCACGAACATTCGAGTCCAGTGAGTCGTTATGACACGGTGACCAAGTCTCTTTCTTTTCAAATTGGTCAATGGCGAACCAAATGATGACAGAATAATAGGAGTCATACGTCGAGAGACAGCGGTGAACTGCGGAGGCATCTGCCCCAATAAGGCCGCTTTACATGGTGTATTTTATTGTACAAACGAATGTATGAACTCTTGCATGAGGAAAATTGTACCGTGTAAAGTGGCAAATTGTATGCTTGTCTGAACGACGAGAAATAGAACCTGCTCTATTTCCATTCAGTTTCTTGCTCATTCTATGATACAATCGTTTGTACAATAAAATGTATCGTGTGAAGCGGCATTTAGAAGTCGAAATAGTAAACATTGAGGAAACAGAACACAGAAAAAAGAATAGTCAGTACTTCTCCACATCAATTTCAAGTCTTTTAGTCTATTTTTAAAAGACAAAGCACATAAACTAAATGGAAAAGTGAAGCTTGTTGTTTATTTACCATAGAGGTGGGACTGACTGCTAAATACCCAGGCGCTAAGGGTCTCCGGGCCGGGAACGTCTAAAGATATAATACCAATCACGGTCGAAGTCGGCAGAAATGGGATAACCTACTTTATATTTCAGATATTACTTTAGATATATTTGTTGAGAAAAATGAGATTACCTACTCACATTGTTTTTTTTTCTTTTATGGTAACATATTGTTCTGCACATAACTTCGTTGATATTCGTTAAGACTCCTACGTGGCAATTCTTTTAGATATAACTGATAGAACAACATGTAAGATCTACTTTTGACGAAGCCTATTGTACAATCCGCACTTGTACTTAGTGGGTTGTGTCACAACTTTTAGAGGGATTGAGGTGGGAGCCCCTAGAGATTCGGAGGCTTCACGCTATGCTTTGGTTGCTTTATAAATACAGAACTGATATTTTTCAGAGCGACATAGAGATTATTAACATGACTCCTCACTACATCTCTAGGTCTGACAGAAGCGATAAAATAATAGAGATACACTACCGAACAGATAGGTACAAAGACTCGTTCTTTCCGCGAACAATAAGCAACCACAATAAAAATTAATCTCTACTAAATACACTCCTATAACTCATGTCACCATTTCATCTCCAAAAAACTTAACCTTTACACAGCTGGTGACCTAACACCCCCTGCCACACGGCAATGAGGCGGCTCGCGGGTTATTAAGTAGATATAGACGTAGAAATGGTTAACAAAGATTTTATTTTGATTTAATATGATTGGCGACGAAAGAAAAAAAACATGTGCAGTACTATGAAATTATTTTTCAATCGAAAATTATACGAAGTTCGCGAACAGAATATTGGTTATTCGAAAGAGGTGGGCTGAAAGCGTATGTCCATCTTGGATTAAAATACATATTCATGTAAAAAGAAACGGCCATCAAGCATGAGTCCAAAATCACGTACTGGAGACGACGTAAAATCCGTCTATCTCGTGGATAATCGTCTTCTTTCATCGCCAATAATATCAAATCAAAATCAAATCAAATCTTTTTTAACCATTACGTACAAGTACCTATTGTACAATAGGCTTAATCAAAAATAGAACTTACCACGAAGAAAAATGAATTAATAGAGGGTATACATATTGAAAAAATAAATTTTTCAAATACTAAAAAATTTGTACACATGAGAAAAATATCTAAGTATCTACAAAAGAAGAAAAGAAATACCTCTAGAAAGCGGCTACAGAATTAAAGCGTTTCAGATGATGAATAGGCCCAGATTGTGAACCCAGAAATTCTCGAAACTTACAATATGACCTTTTAAGTAATAAACTACCGCGGTATTCTAGCGGACACTGCCGATACTTTAATCACTTAGGCAGATATCCATAGACGGGACAAATAATATAAATTGATTGGTGAATCTGTGATAAAACCGGGGGTGGTTGAATCTAGCTGAATTTAACAAATGTTTATGGAATTAAAAGCGAAATTTCGTGTATAATACTGTCAATAACGATTTGTACTTTTTTTTCTTAGTACAATTTCGTAGAACAGTACAATTTGAACTCTAGTGGCACATTGAAGATGGGAATTACAAAAGGCACAGGACAGATAATACAGATATGGATCCGAATGGAATGATATTTTTGTTGATGGGGTGCTATGTTGGCTCTCTCCTAGCATCCATGCACCCATATCGGTGGAACTATTGTGATAAATAGAAATACTATAATTATTTATTTATCCACTGAGCTCTCTCCGTATAATGCATTAGATACGGTAAGGAAGATCGTATCATATAAGTTTTTCTCAATGAAAATAATAACGCCCAGATAGTGAAATCTTCAAACATTTGGGATAAGAACTTCGTCGATGGGAATTTGAGTAACATTATTGAACTTTTAAATTCGAATTTTTGTATACTTTAATCGTAACTAGATGTAAAAGTTTTGGTTCGTTCTCGCTGATGTCGGTGAAATGTCACAGTGCGAATATTTAATGAAAAAAAATTAATTCCCTTCAAACACCCCAATCGTTCAATACCAAGTAGAGGTGTTAGAACAAGGAAACTTAATAATGAGAAAATTACTGCTACCCACAATCAATCGATCGTCCACGATTAATTTTAGAGATCATCTGTAATCTCTCCATCTTTTTTCGTCAATTTTTATGAACTCCCGACTTTGACTGAATTCAGTGAGAATAACCGTGAGACCTAATATAAGTTCTTCATCGCCAAATTACTTCTTTCGATCGTGGAATCAACAACTTCGTTTCTCAAGAACAATCTTTTCCATACTCACTCGATCTGTTAGCCAAGGGTGAGGAAGTAACTGCATTTGTAGTGATATTACTCCCTCCCTGACTTTGACTCCACTGCCGAGTGCCGAAAATGTACATGGCAACAACGGGCGCCATTTCCGTCGGCCATATGTTAAATTAAATCCACGGGGCCTCAATTGAATGACTTTTTAGACTAAACGGTTTTGGGAGAAAAATGTCATTATGCGGTCAAATTTACCTCATCACCTCCATTGGCAATTGGTCTTCACTGCCGAGTTCTGCGTAAACATGACAACAATGAAAACCATGACACTCCGTTAATTTCTAGTGAAAAGTTACGGAATCATCTCCAATTGCCAAAGGGTCCCTTCTTGCCGCAGAATCTCATAATTTCATGGCACTTTGCCTTAGGATATCGCACGCGTCCTGGATAGGAATAGCACGCACCCTGTCCTTTTATTCCCTCCATTACGCCAGACGACTGAGTACTCTTGTCCTTAGTATCTTTCCCCGTGTAATATATGTGAGAATTATTCCTATATTTCATTGTTTTTCATTATTATTTTATTATTGAGGAAAATGAGGCGATTAATGCATGCCTGATTCGGATGTACCCCGAATCACACACCATACTGGAGGCTTACAAGGTACTTCCAGGACGAAGATAAGATTCCATTTCCCAAGGTTGTGAGGAGCGAAAATTGGTAATAGAATAACTTTTCTTTCATCGAAAGCCTCTGATCGAAGAATTGTTGAGAGGAAACCGTAATAAATCAATCAATACGGCTCACAACGATGAATCGTTCATCGTGAGGGATCAGCTCACGGTGGAAGCAGCCCCAGGTGAGCGAGAGGTGTGGTGTCTGTGGGGAAATGATTTTGGGGACGCTCTTACTTGTTCGAGGGTGTGGCACGGCGGGAGTCAGGGACGGCGGGATCCTCGTGGGCGGGGAAGGAGATTAATTCACGAAGAGAAGAGGAGGGGGTGTTGATGAAGGGCGTGGTGGGCACGGCAGGAGGGAGGCGGGGAGTGTTGTCAGGAACATCGCTTGAGTCTGGGCGATGGGACGAAACGCAAGGCATTTGAAAGACGATCATGTATGCATCACAAAATTATTGAGTCTGGGTCGGGGTGGCTCTGTGCTGGCGAGTGCTTCTCCATTTCCTGAAGGCCGCAGGTTCAATACCTCATCATCATCTGGTGTTCTGCCTGTTGGCAGGTCCCGTAAACCACTGCTGTCTCCATCCGCTTCTGTCCCCAGCTTCCTTCTTTGTTTCATCATAGCTGTTGCTCTTCACCTGATCCACCAATTTAATTCTTCCTTCCTCTCTTTTTCTCTCCTTCAATTGAAGCCTCAAGTGCCACAGTTATTATACTTTTCCCCTCTCATCACATGGCCCAACCAGTTTCCTTTCCTTTTCCTTATTACCTTTAGGAGCGATCTTCCTTCTTTTACTTTGCTCAAAACCTCATTTCTCATCTTATCTACCCATCTTACTTTTCCCATCCTTCTCCACACCCACATTTCATAAGCTTCTATTCTATTCCTTTCCCTCTTACCTAATGTCCATGCTTCACATCCATATATGAAAACGCTCCATGAGTAACAAACACTTAGCTAGTCTCTTTCTCAACTCCAGATCCAGGCTTTTCAATACCTAGTGACGATTACTATTTTCCTGACTTGGAGACTAATTGGCAGTGAAGGTTTTTCTGGGTCTCTTCCGCGTAGTTCTATTGTCGTAGATGACAGTTTTGGTAGCACCACAGTAACCTTCTTCAGGTCTGACCGCCTCATATAGGGGCTGTTTTTCCCGCCAATTTAGTCGGGTGCGTTTCAATTGGTTGATGTTTTCCTCTTCGTGAAAATCCTCTTCCAAGCATCGGAGATGGCGTGACCATCTTCTCTGTTTATGTTTCCCGGAATTTTCGCGATTACGATGGCCTCTCTGGAAAAGTAGCGGTTCTCTTTAGCGATGAATTTTGCCTCTACGAAATTCATGTAGAGGCAAGGTCCACTCCAGGTGTGATTGGCCAGAACTGATTTGCGCAGCAGATTTGGGTGTTCTTGATGTCCCTTTGGTGTTCTCTCAGTCGGAATTTGAGTGCTCTCGACGTCTGTCCGATGTAAGATTTTCCACATTCGCACGTTACTTTGTAAACTCATTTGTGGATGTTCTCCGGTAGAGTCTTGGCCTTATAGAGGAGGTTCTTGCCTTATAGAGAAGGTTGCGGTCCTTGGTCTTATAGAGAAGGTTGGAGATTCATTACGTTTACGGCACAAGCCTGCCAATTTTTATAGAACGAGACAATGAAGACTTTTGTACGTGCTGCCCACACTACCAGTCCCATCTGCAGAGAGTCAGTAGTCTCAACAGAAGGAATTGATCGCACAAATCAAGATGATCGTATCGGTATCAACAGCCACAGCTTCGGACGAGAATGAAGTTCACGGAATCGGCCGGGGTGATGCGATGCGGAAGGCAACGTGGAAACCACCACATTAGCCTCCCAAGAAGATGCAGCTCTGCATTCAAAGCATATAGGACTAGTACCTCAGTTCGACGTATTTTGATGGCTGAAGTCATTCCGCACTTCACTCATAAAAAAGGGCGCCACACAAGGCACTTATTAAAGCACAACAGAAGAACTTATAAACAATATTCAACATTATTCATTACATTAATTTATAGAGAGAAAATACTTAGCCTTATACATTGCACGCACTATCCCAATTATTTTATAAATACATTTCGTCATTTTTTATTACAATTTGACTTTTTATTGATAATGTGTCTTTTGATTAGTCGTTTTCCATATTCTATTAATATATCATTACTTCTGTTTTTTGATCATCATGGACGTAATAAAATGTAAGCTAATCTCTAAGTATGTTTCCACTGGTTGTTCACACCCAATCTGCTAGTATGGGTGTTTTCCCACAAGGGCGTTTTTCGACTGGGATGGGAAGCCCAATAACCCTCGAGTTTTTCTCACCAATTAACATCTCTTCTTAACTTTTGCTGGTCTTATGGTTTCCTTAAATATGTTTCTGTTATATTACAAATTTAAAGCTATGCCTTTGTTTAGACTTCATATTTGCTTCACGCCCAAATATACTGAGTTTTGTTTTAAACTTCATTTAGATGGCAGAGGGGGCTTTTACTATTTTTATAGTCGGTCACTTGCAACCACAGATGCAACAGCTCTCGGTCGACTAGACAGATATCCCCGTTTGAATTCGACCAGAGTCCAACGATGCTTAAATTCGGTGACTAATCGGGAAACGGTGTATTATTCGTGCATAAAATACTTGTTTCTATAAAAATTCGAGGAATTGAGATAGCATAATCATGTGATACCCCTACGCTAATGTCGGCGTTAAGTCGTAATCACTTGCAAATCACTAAATTTCAAACTAATAAGTAGAAATTTTAAAATCAAGTCCGAATTTAAAATAAATACCTTCCTTTGAATTTTTTAAAAACAACATACACATTTAACTAACTTTCCCTTTAGCTAAAACCTTTAAAAATTGAAGGTTAATTATCTGGAAATTAAGAAATTTAAATTTAAATTGTGCTGTGTTACCAGTGTGTTCAACCATTTATTCGAGAAAAAAGGGTTATTTTGCACATGTAGAATATATCTATATCTTATAATATAGATACATTGTCTACGGGCATACTAGAAAAACATCTTCGCGAAACATTCAACACACATTCAAATGTGATTGAGTCCATATCTCTTCCGCTGATTTTCTAACATGTCTAAAAAAACATATTAAACCTTTAGCTGGATGGCTAAATAACGCTTGATCATCTGTAGCATAAATGACATTTCGTAGGCTATAGGCTTAGCGATGAGGAAATATAATTTTGAAATGAGAAAGGAAAACGTCGCACCTTACTACTGATATTTAATTATTGTAAATACAAGGTAAAAATAGTTACTACGTATTGCCGCCATCTTCAGGCACAGCGTTTTTCTCTCTGACTTATAAGGACCTCTATTTAGTAACATAAAACTTGAATCATACCACAAAATAGCCCGATGCATCTCTTAAAATCGTGCCCACGTGTGTGCAAAATGAGTGCTGGCAACAATGGGTAATCCTGCCAAACACTCCGACCGGTGTCAACCCATCAGGATTCATCGTTCGCTATTCTCACGCTATGCGTACACTGGACCATATAGGAAAACTTTTAAATTTAACTTCTCTCGAATCTGATACTTCCTATGTTCCTTCAGCTCCTTCAATAACACTTCTCAGCGTACTAAGAAAAACAGAGAAAATAGAAGCCTTCGACGCTTCGCAATGAGAGAGATATGGACAGGAAAATGGGAGCATTAAATGAGAAATGAAGAACAGTCAGGAAGAGGGGAGAAGGAAAATCTGATGTGGAGTGCCATAACAGAGATAATGACAGTGAAATGGGAACCCATTGAATCTAAGCACAATAATTGTAGGAGAGTCCAACTAGGTGGGCCTGAGACAAATTACCTGCCTAGAACAAAATAGGGATAAGAGCCGAGGAACCATTAATGGGAATAGAATTACCATTGAATAGAGAAGGAGAGGTGGGAGAGCTGTTAAACAACAATGGGACTAGACCACAAACGATTATCATACTCGGGTTTGATACACTACAGTTAAAGCAACACGACTATGAAAACTCCGCGATGCCATGCGACTAATTTCTTGTTAACTAGTCTTAACAACCTGGAATTCATCTCTTCAACTGGCACGAGTTTATGAAAAAGAGCGATGATGTCAACAGATGAATTCTAAATTTCCAATTTTGAGGCCCACCATCCAGTCCGACGTAAGCTGTTCTCCTTCATTTGTTCGAATCAGAACCTTCTGTGCTCGATGGAATGTAGATATGAGAGCTCCAAAGGTCAGCGAGGTTTTTACTTCGAGGCTTTCTTTGTATGAACCCTTCTAACTCAGGAAAACTTGAGCGTAAAAAATTTCCATACTCATTATGCATACTATCGTACGGTACTTCTACTTCTCAATACCCAAGAACTTCGCAACCGTTCTGTAATTGAGTGGTCCAAGACGTTTTACTCGGGACAGAGACATGTACTTAAATATCAGTGACAGAAGCGATATTGGTTTATGTTAGGCTGAGCGAATCAGGGATTTTCATTTCGAATCGAACCGAATCGAATCACCCTAAAAATTCGCTTGCGAATCGAATTCGAATGCAAATAAAATGCAAAAGCTTATGCGCAGTTAAAGTAATAAAGATTTTCACTATATTTCAGGGCCTTAAATAGCTTATATATCGGTATAGTGGCACAAAGAATAGCACAGAATAATATGTGGTCGATGAAATTTTCGTTTCGCGTGAGGAAAACATCTTCTAAACGGACGGCGCACCATTTTGGAATGAGCGCCATGTCTGAATGCATGCAACGATTGGAATACGAATCTATCAGATTCGAATATTTCGAATCATTCGATTTCGAAGCTCCCAGATTCGCAGGCGAATCGAATCGAATTAGGCCCGATTCGAGTCGATTCGAATCGATTTCGGAGCATTCGCACAGCTCTAGTTTATACAAACATATGTGCAAGAAAACTTTGCTTACGGTTTCCCATCAGTGATATACATAGAGGTTTCATGTGTAAATATTTTCGTCTACTTGCAAAATAACACATTTTTCATCGTTATAAACGTTTTTAATGAATCTCAAGACGTCTCGCCGGGGCCAATACTTGAAATGAACATATTTAATCATAGCTTCGCCTAAATTCCGAATACCTCGCCAAAAACTCAAATCATAACATGATTTAACTAAAGAAAGAATGAAAATATAATTCTTGCATAATATCTATTACAGCCTGTGTGCTAAGTTCCAACGTCACTAAGTTCAAATTTACATCCCTGATTTGAACGTATAAACAGATGCATGTTCACGAAACAGTACGAGAATGTTTCAACTTACTGAAAAAACAACTAAAATCTGCGCTCAATAACCCACGATTGCCACCCCGACTACCTTAAAGGATAATTAATAGGAAAGATAATGGGAAGGAAGCGGATTTTTTGAGGATCGCAAGGACAAAGAATATGAGGCTAAGGATTAAAGTTGGAGGACAGAAACTGGAGCATACTGGAGGAAAACGGGCATAGTAGCAAGGACACACGGAAGAGAATAGCGCTAGCTACTTAGTAGAGGTTTGCGTTGTCTACAACAACTTGTTCAATTTTAGAGATATAAACAATTTGTTTTCTGAAAACAGAAATAGATTTAGTTTTTTTATTCAAAATTGCAGGGTATTGGAACAAAAATTACGGGCATTCCAAGCGCTCAAAGTTGGACAACTGGATTTTACGCGCAAAAAACGGGTACTTTTTTGAGAAAAAATTAACTACAGGAAATACTAACGGGCTGAGGATTTTTTAAACTACATCGCCTAACGTAGAAATAAACAAGATCTCTTATAAATTTGACTGCATTGAAATCGGTTTCCTCGTTTGGACGATAGAGCATCTCCAACTAGGGTATCTTGCTTTTCATTTTACAGACAGTAAGTAGGCGTTTAGTAACAGAAGGGAGCTGATGACGGGGACATTGGGTAAGGTAGTGAAGAGGAGACTGGTGAAGAGCTTGATATGGAGCGTAGCGATGTATGGTACAGAAACGTGGACCCTCAGAAAGGAGGACGAGAATCGACTCCAGGCATTTGTTATGTGGGTGTGGAGAAGGATGGAGAAGGTGAGGTGGACGAAGAGGGAGACTAAAAAGGAAGTGTTTGAGATGGTGGGCGAGGAAAGGACACTTTTGAATGAAATTCGAGATCCGCAGAGTAGGTTGCTGGAGAATGTAACAAGGGGTGAGGGGTTGCTGAAGAGTGTGATAGAGGGAAGGATGCTGGGCAAGAGGGGAAGAGGAAGAAGGAGAATAGGTTTCATGGACAGGATGATGAAGGGCAGATCGTATGCTGAGGCGAAAAACGATATACTAGAGTTAGATAGGCCCCGGAAAGTGTAGAAACCGGCAGGTGATTCTGTGAAACCTACCTTGAAATAAAACCTACCTAACATTAACCTGTCGAATACTTAAAAAAAAACGATGACATTTGGACTTGTGTAAAATTAAAGATGACCTTTTTTCATTCACGATTAAGTATACCGGCCATGTTTGGTAAAAAGCCGGGTTGGCGACTCGCACGTTGGAACATCGTCTCGGATAAGGATTTCAAGAGTGTCTCAGGGTTTAAATCTTCGGTTAATTAAGGAAGCGATATAAACTTTGAAGCCGGAGCACTTACTTCCCGATTAATTACAGCTGATCGAGCCTCCAATCACTTTCATCAGCGATGCGCCCTCCTTTCTGACCCTCACAACGCCAGAGTGCAGAGTGAATGGCCGTCATTCACGGCGGCGAAATGGATTACGCACAACTATTAGCTCACCCAAAAAAGTTTGCTCGGCGGCGAGACAGAAATCGCTCGATCTCTCTCTTAAAGGATCTCCGCGGAGGCGTTCGCAAAGAGATTTATTTCTCTTAGGGACGCGGAAGCGAAGTTTATCACTTCGCCAAAAAAATCTTCCAAGGAAAAAATGGCGGCACTTTGCCGCTTTAAAAAAGTAAGAGTTTTAGCTACTTAAGAGCCTCGGGCGTAAACTGTTTACGCTTCAAGTCAAGAGAACATAAGGAGGAGACCGCGGGCGTACGCATGCATGGGCTAGGGTTGTATTTTTAGGACGGGCGCCCAAGTGCACGGCAACGCACTATATGGAGGAAGGATGCTCGTGTATCCAAAAAAAATCGTCCAGCAGAGAGGAGTGTTTCACTTTCCACTGCGGCCGCCACAACTACATCAATGCCGACATGAAACCCCGTCGAAAGCCGTCCATAAGGCGTGAGCAGAGCAGAGAGCGCTCCACATTTAGTTGACAGAGAGGACCTCATGGAGGTAACTGTTGCCAAACTTACACACCAGAGCCTCACATCTCGGCCAAGTAGGTGACTCTTTCCGACACCCACCTAAATTTAATTAAGTTACTTATGGGAATAACATTTGGATATTGGAAGACTCCCAGAGATGCAGCAAGTGCTCGGCAATAGTGCAGAGCAACGTTCCCTGCTGATACGGGTAACCACTCAACTTCGGCTTGATGGAGAGTTACCCAGGTAGCGAACTCCAAAAGCGCATATACTGTAAACTAAAAGTGGAACGGACTATAATGAACATAGAGACAAGGTGGCGGTCCTTGGGAAGAGAATCTGAACTATTGCACTGAAATAAGTGTAATTAAATTGACATAATGCCGCAACGAGTGCCTAAACGGCCGCTCACGGCAACTACGATAGATAATCTTCCAGAAAAGGTAGCGCGCATTTTCATAGTTATCTTTACCGTTGGTTACTCTCGTATCGAAGGCGCAGCACAACTAGAGCTCTTCAAAAAAGGAGACGTATAGAATGGATTGAGGTGATAAGTGATAGGGGTCTTCAAACGCAGAAGGGCCAATAAGTATATTTTGTATATTCCATCCCAGCCCTACCCTTACTTGATAAATATAGTACCGGATTGGAGATTACCATTTGGTTCTTACGCCATCAATATTCATGTCACGTGCGTGGCAGCGCAATAAATCGCACGCGTCGGAATATGCAAATTACTCTCCTGCTGCGTTCCGACATCGGAATCCGATCCCAATTAACGATTTGGAGCTCCGCTTTGACACGGGCGAGAAGGAGGTGAGCCCACCACAAGGAAATGTAACCGAGCCGAGAAATGGCTGTGCCTCCAAAATGTTTAAGATGCTCGGCTTTTCAGATTGAAATGTTGGACACAACATTTTTTGGAAAAAAATTAGTTCCAATTTCGGCGGTGAAAAGTAACGTCGTCTCATGATAACAACCAACGCCAACTTTTATTGGTTTCAGTAGTTCGAGCTGCGAGCGGTCGCTGGTCATGAATAAGTACTTAAACATCACGCCATAGGAACATTCACTTTTCAGAGGAAGGCAATGTCAAAGAACTTAGTTATTGCTGTTAGCCCCAGAAGACTGGTTATCACATAATGATTTCCCCCACAATGCTGAGAAGACCCTTAAAATGATATTGAAAATGGAATGGTTTTTGCTTGGGAGAAAGCAGACACATACGGGTTAAGGGCACCAATTTATGTTGATGTTAAACATTTTCGATTTACGGAATTTGATATTTTTAAGCCTCTGCTGACACTGAACGCTATAAATACCATTATCTCGCGATTCTTAACTCTAGTTTATGATATGGAGTAACATAAAAATGATCAGAAACCTAAAAACTCCTGCGCATTGGCTGATTTTAAAAATTGACTCCGCGTACACAAACTCATGATTTTATCCTCAGTCTTGGAATGAGGGTTAAGTAACTTGGCACCTGTAGTTAGTAGGAGAGTGGTCATAGCCCTTACCACATTTAAAAAATTGTCCCATTTCTTCCGGTATTCATTTATAATTGTTTCAATAATTAATATCGGAACTCCACGTGTACAAACTCGTAAGGATTTATCATCAGTCATGGACTGAGAATTACGTAACTTGGCACCTGTAGTTTATAGAACAGTAGTTCTAGCCCTAATTAAATTTAACAGACTGTCCCATTTCTTCCGGTATTCATTTATAATTGTTTCAATAAATTTGGAAAACTTTGGCTGCCTTAACTTAATTTTGGCTGCGTTTAGAGGATAAATCGGCAAAATTTGATAACTCTCAGCTCAAACCTGGGTATAAAACTTATAGTTGTGAATGAAATATAACGAGGTTGGTATAAATTGTATCCCGAGTATCGTCTAATTTTAGATAAGTGTTAAGCACAGTTATGTCTCTTTTACGCATGAATTTAAGCTACCCCAGGCTCCAGATCATAAAATATTTTTCAGGAAGTCAGGAGCTCCAGAGGCATGAAAAATGTCGCATCTGAAATTGGAAAATTTTCGATTTCAAGAGACATTGGTTCTCTAAATGTGGGTGAAATCTGATTTGCACGTACCACAAACTTCTTTGAAATTGGGGCGATGTGCAATGTAAGCTCTCTGTTGATCATCGATAGTCATCGATCATTGCAATTCACCCATCATCGCAATTCATCAATCATCGAAAGTCATCGATTATCGAAATCCATCCATCATCGGAATTCATCGATCATCACACACGCCCTATTCGATGATCGAAGACAGCTATCGAAAAAGAAGCCATTCGATACATTTTTTCGTGGTAAATCAATGGGTAAAATCGGTCATCCCATAAGTCTTGATGCTTTAATTTAATTCTTGCCGACTTCTAGATATCTATTAAATTACATATTATACTTCATTAATCATGTAGACATGGTGCTACATCCTTATGATATTGAAAAAAAGCCCTTTTTAAATATTTCACGCTGATTCTATCCCATTATATCCTTGCGATGTGGGAAAAGAGAGCGGGAAGAGAATGCTGCGGGCATACATGGACAGGGATATTTTTTGCTGCGAGCTCCACAAATAGGGAAAGGAGCAAAACTTTCATTCAATGAGCCCCACCTCCGCCAACACACAGTATTTCTCCCAAAAGACCGTACCCTTCCCGTCCCTTTCCGACGCATTCGCGCCCTTCATAAATCTCCTAGCTCAGCTTAAGTCCTTTAAATCCCTTAATCCGGGTTTCTCCCCCACATATTCACGTCTCCACCTGCAAGCAGCTCGCAGCGCCACCACATAATCCCGTCTCAATCCTTCACACTCTTACGAGACAGCGCGCTAATGTCGACTGACGAAGCCCACATCTCCTTCATCCCTCGATAAGGGCACACGCGGTGGAGAACGGGGCAGTTGATGGAGAGGTTTGTACTTAGAAGTTGAAGTTAGGATTCATGATATTACTACGATCGTAAGGGAACTGTACATCACGGCCGAGAACGCTCCCGCAGACGTTTACGTGCTTTTAGCTCTGCTTTGATACTCACAGCAAATTGGTTTGCGAAGTCCTCTGGAATAAGGGTAAATTTTGAGACTGGGTACTATAACCTTTGGCTTTACTTATGAATATTTCGAACGCGATTACATAAGTAGGTAATTATTTTGAAAATTAGGTGATCGCCAACACGCATACGACGAATATTTATAAAAATCTTTGCAATTAATGTCAATGGGAATCCTTAATCTCCATGTAGGATCATCGAAATGTAGCCAATTGCAATGTATAACATTATAAAAACATTCTCTTGGACCCAAGCGACGCTTTTTTCACTGTGGCGCTGTTGAACGGGGCGAAATGGATGGGAAGGCAAAGTTCTCCCCTCGGCTACGTTAGAAGCCAGAACTAAATGGGCGTTTGTGGTCCATGTATAAAGCTCTCTCTAAGGGGTCGTGCATAAACTACATACGTTACCAACTAAGGGGGTCGCCTAAAGACCTACGGCGGGTAACGAGGGGAGGGGGTTCACTCAAAGTAACGCAACTGTTACAATGCGCCTGTTTAACGTTTTGTACTCGTCAACATCGCGTCGACAATACCACAGAGTTTAACATGAGAAAGGGCGCGTCTTATTTAAACCATTATCTGTCTTATTTCAACTTATCCCTAAAAATAAACTCACTCAATAATTGAGAAATTATTTAATTAATTGAAAGTTTCATTTGTAGGGACAACGTTACATGTCGGGGGGAGGGGGGCATTGGGAAAATTACTACGGTTGTCTACGAAGGAGGGTAAAAAAAACCACTGAAAACGGTAACGTAGTTCATGCACGACCTCTACGAGATAATCACGATTCAACGAGGTTCTTTCGAAAGAAAACTGCGCATGAAATGTTTTTCACTGGTCTTAAGTGTTAAAAGACGTTTTCTATACCTGAACGGGGCCGTAGGAACGGCCGAGGTTCTTATTTGAACTGGGACTATTTTTAAATACCAGCATTTGTAATTGTAGACATTGAGGGAGACAAGAAGACAAGCTGGAAACTTTCAGTGGGCGGAATCTCCATGGGTATAGATAAATGCAACAAATCGAGGTTAGCTATGGAGTCAACATACAAAAAAGACGAACTTAGTTGATATGTTATTTTTTTATTTCACACAGGAATATTTCAACAACTTCGCGTGTAATAGATTCTACGGAAGAATAATATAACGAGATGTACCGAGTCAACCATGAACATTATGATCTCAATTTTCAAACGAGGTATTTATAGGTTTATTCCAGCTACCAAAAGAATGCTGTAACTGCAGCTTTTTCCACAAGCAATGCAGCCACGTGATCTTACAAGGAGTCGTTAAAAACCGTTCTATCAGAGCCTGGTTATCTTAGTGCATGTGTGTGATCTTAGTGTGTCAGCATAATTTGCTGATTTGCATTTGGCGCCAGGGTTCAAATACGACCCTGTGATGAAACAAGTTTGTCCGACATATTCACCTCAATATGCATAACACTTCAATGCTTGAAATGCATGCAGTAGAATATGAAAAAATAATTAAACGATACCTATAACATCATTTGTTTCATTGACCCTTTCAAATCAGAAAATTATGCTTCCGCACCCTACATACATGAGTGTTCAATTTTTCATTCAAAGTGCTGCGTTTAGTACCTAGTTATATAAACGCCCCTATCACAATCCAGCTCTCTATAAAAAAGGGTAGGCGGAGGAAATAAGAGCCCCTGTCTACATTTTATGGCCACGTCATGTTCCTGTCTTTCAGAAACGATAAATGACAACCACCATATATTGCCTCATATATTCCCTGAGCACGGAATATCCACGGTGGCTATTCAACATTCCCTTAAGGGTCGTCTGGCATTTCAAATTTTTTTCGTCGCTGAGGTCTTATAGCAAACTTTACGAGAGGTTGAAGGGGAAAAAAAACAGTACCAGTGAAACATTCCGCAATTCGCCCCGTAAATAAAGTTGTCTGTCCATTTCATATCCTGCCTGTCCCTCTCATTTCGAGCCGTGACGTCCGACGAGTAGCCGAGTGCTTACTGTCGCGCCGATATGCTCAGAGGATGCTGCTGGTGGCGCCGGCGGGTCGGGATGATGCAGACAAATTGGGGGACAGCGGAGAGCGAGAGAAATAAAATATGAGGGCACGGAGTGGATTTTACGGGGTAGGGTGTCATATTTAGGGACGGATACAAATTGAGGAGCTTGACTCTTCGACCTCCCGTGGTCATCTATTACTAGTCGTTAAGTTCCCTCACACTGTGGGCGTTCGTACCCAATTCCGACGGTTAAGTCCTCAAAACGTGAAGCCATAGATTTGATAGCTATGAAAGAACGGACGATAGGGGTTATTGGGGCACAAAGACCAGAGAGACGAGTTGACAAAAAGGAAAGAAAAACCACCCACAATTGACACGAATATCCCCGACACTCGTTTCGTTTCAGAGCAGGCACTTTTAAATGAACCTCAAACTGAAGCTATGACTCTAGTACTCTTTCAGCTATTTTTTTCAGGATGTGCCTCACTTGTAGCACTCTTTTGTTTCGGTTACTTCACCCACACTCTTTCACAAAATGCCTTTTTCCAAAATGGAGAGATTTTCATGTACTTTAATTATTATCGCTTCAACTGGTCTCGCTGCATATTAGCACCTCAGAAAAAAGCTATTTAGTACAGCAGATGCTACAATCTAGCGAAGCTAGCTGCAGCGACAAAAAATACATTCAGTCGAATTACAATGTTATTATTTGAAGCTCTTTAGATATCGCAAAGGAATCCAACATAGTCTCGGCTTCAATCATCACTCACATAATTCACTTTGCTCGAGATAACGTGTCACTTGAAAGTGGCTCATAACATATTTTTTCTTAACATTTTAATTGTTAGCAGCCACCAATCCCAAAATTGGTTGGCCTCTGCTCTCTACCCTACTTCTATAATATATGCGGCACAGAATTAAAGAAACTAGGTTTTGTTAAGCGCGTACTAGGAAGGTCTACAGATAATAAAGTAAAATAGAGGTACGAATTCGCTCTGGTTAGGCCGCGAATACGCTACGAGCATTTGGGACCCTGGCCATAAAGATTTAACAAAAAAATTTAAAAATACAAATAAAAGCAGCATGCTTCGTTTAAAACAGCTACGAGCGAACTTATAGTGACTCAGAACTTTTAGAGGGATTAAAGTGGGAGGCCTTAGAGACACAGAGGCTAGATGCTAGGCTTAGCTTGCTTGAGAAATTCAGAACTGGGAGTTTCAGAGCGACACACAGAATATTATGATGACGCCTCATAACATCTCTAGGACTGACCGAAGCGATAGAATAAAAGGCATACATTGCCCAACAGATAGGTACAAAATCTCGTTATTTCCGCGCATAATAAGCGATCATAATAAAAACTGAGCTCCACAAAATACACTCCCATAACATACGTCATCATTTCACTTCCCAAAACCTTATCCCTTACATGTTTACACGGCTGGTATCCTAACACTCCCTGACACACGCCCATGCGGCGGCTCACAGGGCAGTATGTTGAAGTAGATGTAATAACGCAGACTTTGCGCCCTAAAATGCAAGGTACGAATGACGGAATGATCAATAGTTTTCACAAATGAGTTGGATAAAAATATGAACCATATTAAAGGCGCAGAAATAAATCTCTTAAAGGACCACCCCTCACACTCTCTCTCTCCTGCATCGATTCGACTCGGATTCTCGCAGTGCATCATCCGCAAATACGCCGAAGAATGTCGAAACTGCCGCAAATATTACGATATTCCGCCATTCACTCGCGGGACGGAAATCCGTCGAAGGCAGCCGGATTTTGGAGTTACCCATCCCCTAAGTGGGCCCCACATTCTCCCACGAGAACTGAACGAGGTGAGAACGCCTGCGGCCGCGGCCCGCCACCGTCCAAAAATACATAGATTTAAACGAAAACACATTCTCATCCAAACCGGCCACTTGGAAACAGTTAGGCCCGACCCCACTCATTTCCCTCATTATAAAATAAATAGCTTTTGGAATGTCTACGATATATAACAACCTTCCCCGCCGGAAAGCCCTTTGCAAGCTTCTCAGGATTACCACGACTTTAATTTTTGTCCATGAAAATCGTGCGGAATTCCACTGAGAAGAAAACATCCTTTTTTCTCTGTAGAATTCCGCACAATTGTACATTGCGGGTGACTCCGTAAAAGTGGAACTCCGTGGCTAGTCCCGGATAGCTTCAAATCTGTCCATGAAAATCATTAGCGAAAAATTACGCATTTTTGGTCGAAAATATTTCTACAAAATAAAAATTATTGGTACATAAAATTTGGATGGTAAAATATCACATATTTTTACGTGCCAATTTCATTGAAATTCGAATCTTAGAGAAAAAATGAGGCATTAGGAATGTCCTTGAAAATAAAGCTCCCCTATGAACCCCCGCCAAGAAAATCTTACGTCAGAGCATGACTTGAAATGTCGTGCTTGACGAATATGCAATGGGGTAGCTGTACCAGTTTTGGCGTGATTATATAAAGTAGAGGGAAGTAAAATCAATTATCATGTTTAGGCGTGGAGCGTTCAGCAGTAAAGGCTGATTTTTTCCTCATTTCAGGGGCACATTTTTGGTATGATGATTTGATTGAATTGACCACAGAATGACTCGACGGAAGGTGGGCGTTTCCAGGATAGCACAGCTTTGTGGAGACAAGGATGTTGTCTTTCCGTCATAAGAAACCGAGCCCAAGTACCGGAAGGGCGGCAGATAATTCATAGGAACGCTGATTTTTGATTGGGTTCCGTAAGTTCCGTAAAGAAATCTCTGCAAGAATGCTCTGTCAGGGTGAATGAACGTTAAACTTTTAATGCCATTTACAAACAGCTGACTAATGCTGACGCAGGTTTCTCTCCACCGTATTTTACAACAATAATCCTTTCCTACTCAAAAATCCACGGGATTATCTTTAATAATACGACTGATCTCATTTTTCGATTGTCTCCCCTGACAAACCAAACCCTATGAATATTTTCATGCCAGCCGAAGTTCCCTGAATTGTAGATTATCGGACACCTCGAATAATACGAAAGGCTTCAGTTCAGACAAGAATAATTAAATGAGATAAAAATTATATATTTATGTTTAACCTACATTTAAGGTATTCTTCATTGATAGAATGAAATATTTCTGTGAGCTTCTTTTTGTTCAGATGATTGGTTGAGGGTTTTGACGCTTGGACTTGTACAATTTCGGATTATTAGAGTGTAGGAATTTTAGGAATACTAAAGATTGCTATAAGAAAGCCATACGTTGCGAAAATAATAATGTCGTGTGTCTGTGGCGTCCCTTCGGCTCTGAGCACGACCGAACAAGAGGTCACTCCCTCTTTTTTTATTTTCGAAGCAACGTCACGATACGACATTAAGATTTTTCCATAAGTTGCCGCATTTAAGTCTGTGACTCTATCATGAAGGTTTCGAATCCTTGAGAAGGTGAAGACCGAAAAAAAGTGCTGAGTTCTGGCGCTCGTTTGCACGAGCTCAACAGGCTTGGTTCGCCTACATCTTGAGGATTTGTACCTCGCTTATGATGGTACCTCAGCCAACCGGGATTCGGATCAGACTGTAGCGTTCGTCTCATTCATTGGTCGTTCAATCCTAGGATTAGTTGACTACAGCCCTTCACCTTTCCCTATCTAATGCTATATCCTTCACCTCCTGGTATCTCTTCCTATGTGCTTCCTTCTTTATGAGTTCATCTAGCTTCTTTGAATTCTCAAAAAATTGCTAAGAGAATCAGGAAGGCTGGATGGAGTAGCAGTTTGCGCCTTGGCCCGGCAAGACTCGTGATGAAGTCCCCGGTCAAGTTTGTTCTTCGAGGGAAATTCCGCGTAGGAGTGTAAAGAAAATAGTTCACTGATAGAGACACAGCATAATCGAGAGAAAATTATAACTTGTACGAAACACTCAGGACACAAGACTCAGGTTAAACCTTGAGTGCAATACAAAATTGAACGAAAATTCCTACGCATGCTTTCCATAAAAACAACAAGAAGCCGAGCTAACCGGCGAGAAGCATTATCCGAGATTCGTTATTGTCAATCTTTTCACGGTAAGGTTGCCATAATAAACTAATTAGGCTACACCAATGGCTTTTCTGAACAATTTATTCGCTTAGTTTTGAATTGGAATTGAATGACTGAGTGAAAATGAGGTTTTATACCTTACCAATGCCGAGGGATTAGCGATGAACTTCAACAAAGGTTCCATGGCCTACTCGAAATATAGATTCCGGCGATCGCGTTTAATTTTCTTGGAATTTCCGTAAAGATCTACAGAAAAAGCACTGTTTTGCGCCTGTAGGTCACGCCTACTCATCTCTAAATCCCTCCCAACCACATCAGTTGTGGTTTCACCCAAGACCATGTCTCCTTCGCGATTTGCCTCCTCCTTTGCCTTTCGCCCGGCCATGTCTCCTTCAGCGACGGGAAGCAATTATTTTCAACTGAACCCGACAAAAATTACATGAAACTAATTTTCACTCGCGATCGTTAATTTTTTGAAATCGTTACAATTTTGTAATTTTACTTGTAAACTACTCCCAAAGTAATATTTACATTAACGCAATCGTTACTCTCAGGATTATTGGTAATCGGCGCATGATCGGTCAGTGGTAATGTGCCTTTCTATTTCCGGATTTCTATTGCTATCGACTGCAAGAGCATGCTTTCACAATCGTTCATATTCCGCCTGGCAGTTTCGACCATCACGCCATTCAGTCCGTCCCTTAAGTCGGATTTCCACCAGAAACATGATGCCGCAACGCTGAGTTTTTTCTTTTTTGAAGCGAAATGTTCTCATAATTCAGTACTGTGGTACTCCCACAGTTTGGGCGATTATATATGGAATAACTGAAATATACGAGTAAGAGTAATTGATTGATTTTGCAGAAAGTAATTTTAAATTGTTGCAGAGTACTTTATGCGTAAGCAATTGTCATCTGCCTCAATTATATTTTTTGGAAAATTAACCAAACACTGGTATCCTCCTCGTCCCTTTTAGTCTCCTCTTTAACCTTCGCACTCGTCATCCGATGTTCAATTGAAAACTTCAGGCCATGCCTATATGTCACCCTTGAAATGAATGATAATATGAATGCTTTGAGGGCAGCTTCAACCATTGTAGGCTCCCGTCTTCGGCATCAAGCTCCGATTAGCATACAGATTATGGTACAGTAGAATTATTCACGTCATACGAGATACCCTTGGATTAACACATTCCCCAACCAAATGTGTACAATATCTTCCGGCTTCCTCGCGAGTTTGAGCTCAAATATTTTAAATTCCAAACTTAAATGCGCATATTGGTTTACAAATTTCTTAGAGCTATAGACCGTTATCAGCGGTCATTAACGCGAAGTCGAGGGACCAAAAAAAAGAAAAACATCTCCAGTCGTCAGAGGAACTCAACAGCCCCGGGCCATCATCAGTCAATCGGAAAATCCGTCCGTTAGTTATCGCGGTGGATTTTTTTAATTTCCCCTTTGTATCTAAATTTACATCTCTCTTACTTTCCCCTCTGACTCATTCGTTCCTCCTCTCTATAAAGCCAGCGTCCTTCGATCATTTTTTCGAAACAAAATTTACCCGACTTCTTCGGATAGTTTCAATATTTGAAGCACACCAGTTTGTAGGGATGTTTAAATACTTTCTGCGATGTATGTGATCAAAATTGATCATTTTAACCGAAAAATTGTTGCCGTTAAGTAAACAGTACTTATACAAAATTCACTATAAAATTACTATAATGCATTCGAATGGATAGTAGGTCGTCGTGTCATCAAAGGGGGAAATCAAGTTGCCTACCTAAGAGCAGTTAATTATCCACAATGAGTTTAAAAAAAGGGCCATGCACTTTTCTTTTCATCAGTGTCTCCAAATAACTTATTAATAAACATATTTATTGGCTTAATACATTCAAAGATTAAGTGCTGTGGAGAAGCATTTAGAGAATGGTAACATGTCATGGCGAAAAATTTCAGCTTCCAGAATTATGAGAAGTCCAGAAGGGTTTCTCGCTCTTGATTTAATGTTTTACCAGGGCTTAATTGACTTCAAGGAATAATATTATTTAATTTTTTCATTTAACACGCTACCAATCAATTTGCATGCGTCGTAAACTGATATTTGGCTGGCCATATGGAACACTAAATCCTATTTCCGACAGAGTTTCGCTTACTATCCCCTGGAAGAATGACAAATATTATTTGACGAACTATCGTAAAGGGAGGAAAAGGCGCGTTTGAGGAATAATTATTGCTGTCAATTATTATCAATGATTGCTAATTATCAATGATTGCATCATTGATTATTATTTAACTTGCTTATTAATTTGTGACGAAACCTAAGCTCTCTAGGGTCATACTTATACATGCCTGATATTTAGGCCACATATTCGGAGCTCTCTTTAAATAACTGTAATAGTCCCGGGATAGTCCCGGAGAATCTGGAGGAAAGTCGCCCCCATCTTTTCCTATCCTCTTAGACAGAAAACGTGCTTCCGTGTGTGTTACTCATTGGATACTATAAGAATTAATAACCTTAAAAACACCACATCAATAATGAAATGAACCATCCCAGCAGGTTTGCTCTCAATCTTGTGCGATATCCAGTATCCTGGGAAGTCATAACGCGATATTGGTGGACTTCCATCTGCGCCCGAAATCGGGCTGGGTCGATTATCGTATGATAAAGGCTTAAGATATGGTACCCTACCCTTTAGCAATGCATCGGCTCCTGTCAAACGAGGAACGAGCGAGGTTCCGATTTACGCTAGTTAGAGCAAAATTTTTCCCCAGTTATTATTGAGACCATATTTGAATTTTACGTTTCAATTTCAAACACTGTAGGAAGTTTGAAGTAAATATTGTAATACAAATTGCACAATAACAAACTTAACAACTCTAAAATTTTCATTAATTAAATAAAAATAACTCTTTAACTTGACACATTTTTTTGCGTGGGGTACATTTATGACTATTTCATGACGGAAGGTGTTTTTATTTATGTAAAAATTACCGCAGCGAGAATATGATTTATTTATTTTTTAAATAGCTGAAAAACATACAGACTACACACTGCTAAATTTTTGATGATATCTCGGAGTTAGATTATCCTCATTATTTTAGAAAGTCTCTCTGTAGGATGCACATATTCAATATCCAATAGAAAACGTCTAGTATTTTTTGACAAACATCCCGAAACGTTGCGGAATAAGGGGCTGATATCTTGGTATCTTTGGTAGACTGAGATATTTTTCTCTAAAATGAGACCAAATTCATTGATTTCTAGGAGAAAGGATATCTCGCTCAACTTCCCAAAGGCTGGAACGAGCGCTGCACGCCTCGAATGCAATCACCCTATGCAACACACCCTAGACGTGGCTCGTACGGTGCGTCGAAGATGTGGATTCATTCCACCCCTTTTTATCGGCTGGCGCGCCAACAACCCAGCCCCTAGGCAGTCGTCCTTGCGGCGACTTACATCAGCCTTCGCATTTTCTTAGGTACGTCACTTGTGCAAGCAAGCCATTTTTTAGCAACTTAAATAACAAGGCAGATTACTTATACATTTTGAAGCAGGATTTCTGAGGCCAGCTTTCGAGATAAAGAAACAAGAAGAGGAGGGGGGAAGGAAAGCGACCGTAAATTAGTCACATAAAAAAGCTCGCACGAATTTCCTGCTTATCTAACGTCTTGGTCGCCTTCCACGTCTCGTACGCCACAGGCGAGAGGAGATCCCTCCCACGCAATGCTCACGTCGCTCGTGTGAAAACCCCGCACCATTGCCGACTCTTCTAGGCACACAAGTTTGGTCATGTTTTTCATACATATTTCTTAAGACTTTGGCGCTACTGCAAGCATTTTTTGCCTGATGGACATGGAGTGACTTCTGCTTATTTTCGAGAAAAGGCAACGCGAAAAAGTTGAAAATTAAGTTAAGTAAATTAAACAACTCAAAAGTTGCCGTAATTATGAAAAGTCCAATATTTTGGCTCCATCAGGTAAATAGGCTATCGTAAGCACGAATGGCAAAACTGTAAAAACGATATGCATCCCATGCACAGAAAAGATAAGTTTCAGATATCTTCATTCAGCATAGGTCATGGTTCTTCGGCATTTTCATGGAGACTGCAAAATACGCTGGAAAAGTGTGCGCATTATTCTTAGCTCCGAAAAAAAGGAGTGGCCACTTCATATCCAATACACAAAAAAAATGTTTAAAATCACATCCCCTGTCGTCCCGAGAAGTTACGCGGATCCCTCATTAAAACGCTTTGAAGTTGGCGAATGATTTAAGGTAGTCCGAGCGAGATAGTTCCCTAGTCATAATAGAGACCATATTCAAATTATACATTTTAATTTCACTAGCTGTGAGACACACAAATCAAATTTTTCATTATTGATGATGCAATAATATAGTTTTACATGACAGAAATTGTAAGTAATCAAATGAAAATATATAAATAAGTCTTTAACTTGACTCATTTTTTTCACGCGGTGCGTTTGAAACTCCATCAAAACGGAAGGTTAATTGTGATACCCAAGAACTTACTGAGGTGACAATATGATTAATTTTCAAATATAGTTGAGAAAACATACAAACTATACACTGTTAGTTTTGTACGACATCTAAGTGTTATTCATCCTCATTTTGTAAATAATGTCTCTCTGGAGTGCATACACGTACTATTTCCCATGTAAGGGCTGGTATATTTTGGCAAATATCTCCGAAAATAATGTAGTAAGGGGCAGAATTTTTGATGTCAATGGAAGGGTGAGATATTTTTCTTTAAAATGAGACCAAATTCATTGATATCTAAGTAAAATGATTTTTCGCTTGCACTACCTGAAGGGTATTGCGATAAGGAGCATAGTTTTAATGGATTCATAAACTTTGTAGCAACAAAAGCAAGATAAGTGTCAGCTGATGAAGGCTGGACACATAAAGCGGGGAAGAATGATTAGGGTGATCGGAGGGAGAGAAATTGACGGACAAAATAAGAAATGATGAAGTGCGCAAAAGAGTAAAACTGGGAAGGACCATATGGAAAACCATTCAGAAAAGAAGAACATGATGGATTGGGCACACCCAAAGACACAATGGGTTTGTGAAGAACATAATTGAAGGCAAAGTAGAGGGAAAAGTTCACAGAGGAAGACCCAGGAATAAGGTCATGGACCAAATAAAGAGGAAAGAACGTAGGAAGAGATACCAGGAGGTAAGAGAGCTAGCATTAGATAGGGAAGAGTGGAGGGCTGCAGTCAACCAATCTTAGGATTGAAAGACCAATGAATGAGGGAGTGTTAATTGTGTTGTTGGAGGATAGGAAGCTGATAGAAGACATCCCTATTCGGGTGCTATTTGGAAAATAAGTTACCATGATCGCACGAGACAGCATTAAGAGGACGAATATAATATCTTTTGCACCAGTATTGAGAAACAAGTTCCATACGTATTTAATCCATGGAGATCTCCGTGATTAGGCGATATCATGGAGACTGCATAATACGTTGGATAAAGTGTTTGCGTATCCATAACTCCGTTAATAAGGAGAGGCAACCCAATATCCTCAGGGCAAAAATATTAAAAATTACAACCCATTGTCACCCCAAGAAGTAACGATGAGTCCAACTGAAATATTCCGTATATTTTAGATGAATTCATATATATTCTGGAATAAGAAACAAATGGGAATAATTATCGAGGTTGAACAAAGATAGAATGTATTAACCAGACAATTAACACATAAAAGTTAAGAATTATTTACTTCAAATTTTTGAATAGAATAGGATAGAATTTTATTTACTTCGTTCTACAGAACATTACAGTAAAAAATAATGAAACATATCAACGGAAGCTTTAGGTGGGCTCCAAGGTGAATACCTGACTTGAGCCACCATCAATGTTTAACATGTTCCCTTCAAATTCGGTTAGCAGTGAACTAATTTACTTCTTATTTCAGTGACACAAAAATCAGGAAATAACATTTAACATCTTCGTTAAATAGAATCTAAAACCATTTTCAAAATTTCAATTTACATTTGGTATTTGGCTTTACACTTTAAGAGTAAATTGCCACTTCTGGTACTATTGACATTTCGTTAGCATGCATATTGGAATTTTTCGGATTATCCCCGCGTTGCTGCATTTTTGAGGACGACCGTTTCGCCGGCATTCCAGTCGGCATCATCAGGTCCTATCTTGCAATGCGGGGAGAACCCGAAAAATTCCAATGCAAAAGAAAACCGCGGAAGCCTTCGTAACTATTTCGTTAGTATGTGCTTTACACTCAGGGCTTTATTTACAGAAGTTGTATTAAGAGAAGGATACTTAATCTCAATAAATAAATAGGAGTGTGTTAGGGCGCAGCGCCCTATTCTAAGTCGAGTGATAGCTACTTCCCGTAATCGGATCCCTCTCACATGTGACGGCCACACTGACACTACAGGTCTCATTACTCTCGGCCATGGACTTAGAATATAGCTCTCGGCTTATTACTTTGGAGTGCTCTCCAGGATTCTTCCCACTTTCCCCACGACAAGTTTCGTTGCACGCATTTGACGTCGTCGGCGGACAATCTCGAAATAAGGAGTCGTACGCTTCAAGGGCTCATTCTTTCCCTGGTCGTTCAATCTTAAGTTAATTGGCTGACTGCAACCCTCCACCCTTCCCTACCTAATAGTTAGTTTCCTTACCTCCTGGTATCTCTTCTTATGTACTTTCTTATTTATTTGGTTCATAAACTCATTCCTGGGGTCTTCCTCTGGAGACTTTTCCCTCTATTTTGCCATCAATTATGTTCTTCACAAACCCATTGTGTCTCAAGGTGTATCCAATCCATCTTGATCTTCTTTTCTGTCTGGTGTTCCATATGGTCCTTTCCTCTTCTACTATTCTGTGAACTTCATCATTTCTTATTTTGTCCGTCCATTATTTCTTCGGCATCCTCCTCCAGCACCAGGTTTCGAAGGCTTCTAGTTTATTCAGGTCAGCTTTTCCAATGGTCCATGCTTCCGATCCATAGAGTTCTACGCTCCACATGATCGTCTTTACGTACTGTTTCCTAATTGGCAGCCCTATCATTACCTCCTGTCTATCCCCTTCAAGGGCTAGTTCGGCGAATTTGTCGGATTGTTTGTGGCCTGCTATGCTCACGTGTACAGGAATAAAAAAAAAGATCAATTAGATTCCCTTTCTATTTAGGGACACGAGTTATGATCGGATGCCTTTTTACCTAAGATTGGCTGAGAATGAACTATCCTCGAAATGATGACTACTGATGGTGAGGTGAAAAAGCATGGATAAAGAAATAGCTCTAAACTTAGAACGTGGAGAACCTTGCGCCGAGAGAAAAGAAAGATTAAGTGAGCCGTTGCCACACGCGTCTCGGGTCTCATGAATTTACGTGCATGCGATTCCTATCAGGCAGACGTTTCTCGCAATGCATAGCAGTGGCATTTGCACGCGTCTCTCGGAGAGGAAGGCTAGAGGGGTCGCGGGGGGTGACCGGTGTTTGTCTTCGTTCGCCCGAGGCGACAGCGGCTCGGCTGATTGACTGGTCGCGTTTCTCTCCTCCTTTCACCCGGGATGCCGGAAATCATAAGATGGGGCACGCTTCGACGGCACATGTTTCAAACGTGCACCGACATGACTCAATATCCATTGTTCCGACAGCGAAGGACGCAAGGAAAGACAGAAAATGAAGCGGTTCGTGAGCGATGCCTCGCTCTCTTAGTCAGTGTTCTTTAACCAGGGATACACACACCACTGGGGGAGCGAAGTGCCAGATCTAATCTATAAGAATAAATGTTTGTTTGTTCGTCTTCTATGCGTTCCAATACCATTCATCAGATTGCGATGAAACTTTGATGAGTTGTTGTGCGCGCGCCCGCGAAGGTTTCTGAATTATTAAATCCATTGTACAATAGGTGGAGCGCGGGTTGTTTCAACAAAAGAGTGTTGGCACGCGAGCTTCTCAAACAGGCGAGGAACGACAAGCAAGCAACGAAGCAGATCGTTTACGAGTTGCTCAATCCCGTGCATCAGAATCATATCAGTGAGAAATAGTTTGTGTAAAAAGGTACATAATTTATTTGTTCGTGGAATAAAATTTGGTGCAGTGGTATCTTTGTTTCCTTTCTTTATGAATTCTTGCATTCAATTTTTGTATACGCTTTTCTTTTTCCTAATATTGGATTTGTAAGCTCGAAAATCTTAAATGTTTGCACTACTTCAACCATAGAATATTTTATTTACTTTGAAAACTTTTTTTTTTACTTTGAAATTGGGCCAGTCTCAATTTCGTTATGGGACGATTTGGAACCTAGAAAAAGGCATTTCTACGCATGCTGAGGACAGCTAGTTATATAATAAAAATCTTATCATTTGCTGTACAGGTGTAGCCATCGACAGAAAAATGATTAGAGTCAAATTTTATGTTGCAATTTTGTTAATTAGTATCATTCTCTGTTTCAATAAAATTCACTGAGAGTGGGCAACACCGAAAAAGTCATTTAGTATCTATCATCACCATTAGCCGTTTAATCCTGAGATCGGTTGACTCCAGCCCTCCATCCTTCCATATGAAATGCTGGCCCTTTTTCTCCATGGGAATCATTCTCTTGTACTTGTGTATTCATTTGTCCTATGTCTAGGCGTTCCGCTTGGGCCTCCCCCATTTTTCCTTCAATTATAATTTTAGCAAACCCATGTACCTCGGTGTTTGCCCAAAATAGATGTTTCCTCTTTTCCGTATATTACTCCACATGGTCTTTTTTAGACTCTACAGTACACTTTTTAATTTCTTACCTTTTCCTTCCATTTGATATTAATAATAAGCTTCAGGGATTTAATTTTTTAGTCATGAAATAATTAAGTAAAAAATTATCTAAATAGCATGAAATCGTTTCAGGCTTAACATGGTGGAAATGCGATATATCCTTGATAAAATATAACAACAATAGTAATATGCACACTTTAATGTACTACTTCAACACCGACCATGGTTTCGACATACTATGTCATTATCAAGGTGATGGGACAGACACTCTCACATGTATTTATACCAGAGCCAAGGTAGGAGGAGGGGGTATATGGAAGAGGCGAGGGGGGGGAGGGGGAAGGAGGGGCAAGTGGGTGGGGGAAGAACAATTTCTTCCTTCTTCCCCCTCCCCCCCCTCGCCTCTTCCATATACCCCCTCCTCCTACCTTGGCTCTGGTATAAATACACGTGAGAGTGTCTGTCCCATCACCTTGATAATGACATAGTATGTCGAAACCATGGTCGGTGTTGAAGTAGTACATTAAAGTGTGGATATTACTATTGTTGTTATATTTTATCATGGTTATCTAAATAGATATACGATTGATTTCGTATTCCCTGTAATTTTGAACTATACCTTTACAATAAAGAGAGCTAACGTTTTCACCAAAACGAACGAAAACTCGGTGCATTTACGAGGGGATGCGAGATCTCATCTTCAGAATGCGAGGGTTTTTGAGTCGTTGGAAACGTTTGGAACCACTCCTTAAGGCAGCTGGCATCGATTGCAACATAGGGTTTCCAGTGACAAGTGAATGGGATATTCTCCGGGATCAAACCATTTAGTTTATTTGGTAAATTGGAATAATTGATATTTTACTGAATATAGAGGGAGTGCGTTCCGTTTCACGCATTAATCAGTTCGAATGACCTCCATCGGCCGCTCCATTTCAATGCAGCGCATTGAATCAGTCGCTAAAATGAGTAAAACAGAACGGTACGGGCAAGGTGATTAAGGTCCGGTTTCACCTATTAATCATTGATTAATGACCATTCGATGACATAAATTTAGAGAGTTTTATCGCTCATTTAACATTTATTTCCAATTCCGTGTGCGTACAGCCCAATCCGTTAAACGTTCTGATGAAGTAAAAAAATATTAAATCCTACTCACTGAAGTTAATGAGATCATGAGTATTAAATTAGGGATATGCCTGTCAGACCAATCAGTTTATTCTTACGGAAGTATTCACTATCCTTCAACCCCCTCATTAGTTGTTTCGTGTATTCAATCCTTGGCCTTCCTCGAGAATCTTTCCCATCCAATAACTCGCCGGTTATTAATCTGAAAAAGCAGAATGTCGTACAAATTTTCCTCTTCTACTTTAGCAAGTCTTGACTGAAGATAGCCTCTCTCTGATTCTTTGCAGGTCTTTTTATGTAAGTGATTATCTAGGCTCATTTAATCTAAATTATTAACAAATATCCAAACATTTAAGTGGTCCAAATGATGTGGTATGCAGTCAAGTGCACAAGTTTAAGGGCATTAGGCCAATTATTATCGCATTTCGACGTGACGGGATTGTTGACTTCAATGGATATATAATGTATATATGTATAGCTCAAAATTTAGACGTATATCAAGAACAAACCCACAAGTGATTTGCCCGGTTTCGTTTAAAACTATGTTAAAAGATGCTGAAAAGTGTGGTTTTCCGCGTATTTTCTGAAAACTATGGGTTAGATTTGGATACTTTAATGAGATGTAATGTAAAGAATAAAAATACCCACAGACTGATCCAAACGAAAGTATTCGTTAATTTTATGCACCAAAAACACACTGAAAATAGCTATTTTTACAGTAGAAATTATAATAATAATTCATTTAGGATGTGCTTCTAAGAAAGTGATATTGTATAATTTTTTATACTGAACAAAATGGGCTCAAGCTGTAAATACGCTAGCCTTTGCACACCTATTTGTTTACGAATCGATACCTGGATGATGTCAAACCTATATTTTGCGGTCAACACCAGTTCCATGAGATAATGGCCGCTTATGGAGGTGACCGCTGAACGGGGGGAAAATTTAGACCACTTATATGTATAGAAAATTCAGTCCGTTCCAGAAAATATCCGAGAGGTGACCGCTTAAGGGAGGTGGAAGCGGGGGAAAGTATCACTGTATCAAAATTCCAAAAATCTCAGGGAGGATAAATTTTGTTTTTGGAAACTAGAGGAGTTGAGCTACAACAATTCCAGTGGGGATATTGTAATTATCAGACGTGCGCCCAATGCGATGCCATTATTTTGATAAGGAACAAGAGTTCACATTTTTAAAATCAGGTATTCATTATCTTGCTAATTAAAATGTCATGTGATTGATTGATTTCGATGCACCCTACACCAGATCAATTTTATCCGTTAAAGGTGTCATTTTATCTCTTCGACCTCCTCGACACAGTTCATAACCCTAGGAATAATTTCCACGATCCGACTAAAATACTAAGAGAAGCCAATAGAGAAGAGAAAAGTAGTAGATAATGTAAAGTAGAACGCCCAGATTTATTCCAAGTACGACATAACACTGACTTTCGTACGATCTCTAAATCTAATAGAACAATGAGGCTGCAATGACCAAAATGACCAATGAGGGCCCAAAATAAAGAGACAATGAGTGCAGGTGAAACGGAATCTGAAATTTAAGATTTACGCACGAAAATCACGGTTGTTTCACGGGTTTTTCATGATTAACATAATTCATGGTTTTCACGATTGAGTGGCCACCATGTAAATTCCTCTCAACGTAGAAGGTCGCACATAAAATGTTCAGCAGTACGCGAGAGTCAGCTGCTTGAAAAAGCCTCGGTTTTTACTCCAAGGGAGGCTGTGGCCAAATGCCAAGGTTGGAAGGTGTCGTTTACCAAGATTTCATCCGGAGAGAACAAGAGCGCAAATCCACTTCACCGTCCAAACAGATCTCCGTTCAGATATTGACCTCTAGCTCTGCCCAGTTTCCGCAGAAAAAAGACGGGCAAGCCTTTATTTATTTGTTTTCTTCACCAGCTGGTCTGAAATCCTTAAGAAAAAGAATAAACCGACTGGAACTATTTCACATTTCAGCTGCGGTTTTCGAGAGAATAAACATTCGCCCGGCTTTCCATCCTTCTTAATCCTTCCTCTCTCTCTCTGAATATCAGTCGGCACACTCCGATCTGCAGCCAAGGAATCGTGTTCGAGTGTAGAGGACGCCGCTTCTTTCCTGAACTTCGTCCAAATTTTGCGATTCAAGTAACTACTTCACGCCCAAGTGAGAAGGTAGTCCTCTGAATGAATTAAAATGTTAAGACTCAAACAACATGAGCTGCGTGAACTACACCTGAAAAATCTGAGAAATAAAGGAAAATATTAACAGGGAATGCACAATCAGCCTAGTTATGCTTTAGTATCATTTCTCATGACCGAGAGTTCAACTTAAAAACTGTGGCATGTGAAGACAACAGAAATTAACACACACCAGTGAGTGAATCGATTAGTCAACTAAAACTGTAGTAAATATTCGAACAGTAAACGAATGTGACTAAATTGAATTTAATCAAAGTTCAACGCAAGAATGTTCCAGTTTGATTTGTATGTAAATTATAATCATAAACCAAGTTCCCAAGTAAAATAAACTAAATGTTAACGTTAGAAAACGCGAATTTCAGGGTTGAACTGAGGACAACATTTCACCCCAGACAATGACAAAATTGATTACATAAGAGAGACTTATAGTCAAACAGTTCATTGCATATTCTACCAGCTGTCTGGCATGCTCTGGAGAGAAACGTTGGTTTTGAAATATAAAATAATTTTAATCACGACTCGAAAAAATTATTTGCGGTAATGTTCTTCGCCCATCCTCGAACAATTTATCCCCCACGGCGAACACGTCATCATCCCCTCCAATCCCGTATCGCGGACACACTTTCGACCGAGGAAGATGCAGAAGCTCATATTGAGTGCTCACGAGTTGGCTCCCGAGCACTCTAGAGGAGATTTATTTCCCGAACGAAACGCGAGAGACGTCTCAAGGACCACGCCCCTTCCGCCACCCCCGTCAAGTGCCAGATTGCGACTCGTATTGGGAGACTCGCCGGGGACGCTCGGCACATTACTCCACGTTACACCAAGGCCAAAATTCGCACATGACTTTTATTTCAAGGGTTGAAGGCCGCTTTACACGGTACAATTTATTGTACAAACGAATGTTTCATAGAATGTACAAGAAACTGAATGGAATTAGAGCATGTTCTATTTCCCGTTAAGTCATTCAGACAATCATACAATTTGCCGCTTTACACGGTACAATTTCCTTCATGAAGGAATTTGTACATTCGTTTGTGCAATAAAATTTACCGTGTAAAGCGGCCTTGAGGAACGAAACATATTCAGAACAATAGGTCGCGGTTATTGACCACGGTCAACGCATAAATCTTCAAGCATAATTGCACAGCTATTTCATTTCATAGTGCACTGGTGAAAATTTACTAGTTTCCTTCTCCCTCACAGTAGAATGCATAAGCTGTCGACCAATAACCTTAGCTTTTTAATACGCTGTCCGATCTTCACTTTTTGAAATCACTGCCGTTACTTCTATTAATAATAATCTGGCTATGAAAGCAACAATTGGTGAAAATTTTCCGAAGTTTTTTGTCCGCCTTCTGATATAGATTGATGCCTTCAAAAATAGAGTAAAGATGCGCCACAATATGATATAAAACACCACATTCCCACCAGTATAATTTAAATGATCCTGTGAATCCATCCAAAGCAACTCAAATCAGATTCCGTTCACAGTATCAAGTACCGGATAGCACTCTAGATTACGTGCTGTATCAAGTATCGTGTGAAACAGACTTCTGACTTGACGAGCCAACTCGCTACCATCCTAGTTCTCACAGTAGATTTTTGAGGCTGAGTAGGCTTGATGATGTCTTCCTTCTAGAAGACTATCGCTTCAAAGAACCTCGCGAAGTTTAACCCAAGATGTATTATTGGCTGTGATCAACTGATTAACCTCGCGTTTTGCATTTATTCCGGCAAAAATGCGGCTATAAAATAAAGGCAAATTAATATTACTCTTCCTTATTAAACGAAACTACAAGCCGGAAAAATTCCAGAAAGCGAAAGACTGTATGGAAAGACCAAAAACCGAAAAAGAATCTTCGTAATCGAATTCAAATGTCACCGAAAGAAAACAAATGAAAATAAAATTAACCAATACTCAGGACCCAGGTGAACGATTTTCTTCAGTGCGAATTGTTCACGTTGGCGTATGACCTAAGCGGGTGATGAATCCCAAATTTTCGTACAATCGCTGCCAGACGCACAAAAATTCGTCACCCTTTCGTCATTTTGAGATATCCACCCGCCCATCCAAAAGCTCTCATTAATGCAACATCATCAGGATCAGCCATCAATTGGGAGTTTTCCGGAGGTAATCTCTCGTATTCCTCCCCGATTTCGAAGAAATGATGGTTGCCGGGAAGACATTTTTTCCCCTGACGTTACGTATTCACTAATCCAATTAAGGAACCGATTCATGACGATAAGATCACGGATAGTGGAATCACTCACTCGAAGTGCTCTCCACATTGGACAAGAGAGTGAATCGGGATTTATTTGAAAAATCTCCACCGCTGGTATTGGAACCCGGACCTTAACAATGGGAAGCTGGTATAGGCATAGCTAAACTTGGTGGGAATCGCTTCAGTAGAACATGACGCAAATGAGAGGAGATCATTTAAGAAATTGTCGTAGAGTGTCCAAGTCTTCCGACAGATGTCCCTCCCAGAGTCCTTCGAAACCTTTGCCAGCTCACCAAAGCATGAATTTACCCTCAGTGACCTCTAAATTCCACTAGTGAGTGCCACCAAGTTATGCCATGTTTTTACTCTGGCTAATGCACAAACCTGGGGAGTTAATCGGTATGGCCTTGGAGTCCGAGTCGCGACAATGACAAAATTTAGACGTCCAGGCATCGAAAATTTCAAATAAGGACATTCAATAGTTGATAATTGTTGGGGGCTTTGACGTCACATCCACGGATTTCCCGAGGTTTGATCCTGTTGAGTTCCTATTGTATTAGGCTCCTGGGTGGCTATTCTGTATGGCCTAGGAATTTCCGAGCCTCGACAGTGATGATATTTTGACCTCAAATTTGCGAAAATTTAAAATAGTAATGTAAAAGTTGAGGTTTGTTTGGAGCTTTGAAGACACATCCACGGACTTTCCGAGGTACGACCAAGTCGAGTCCGTGCTGAATAAGGCCTCTAATCTCCTCCCCTACCGCGTCTCTTTTCCTCCCCTCACATCTCGCTCTCCCTTATCAGTTAAGAAGGAGAGGTGATCGTTGGAATGCTTGAAACCAGTTTCAGAGAGCCGAGTCCACATACATTCAATGTCCCTCTCCCCAACCTCATTCATCCCTTAACAGTGATCGGGAGATCAGCGGACCAAGAAGGGCGCTTGAGGGCGAGATTAAGGGGTTGGATAAAATGGAGGGGGGGTTGGAGGTAGAGTGTGCGACAGCTTAAGGTAGTTTGAGCGAAAAATCATTTTACTTAGAAATCAATGAATTTGGTCTCATTATAAAGAAAAATATCTCACCTATCCAATGACATCAAAAATTCTACCCCTTACCACATTACTTTCCGAGATGTTTGCCAAAATATACCAGCCCTTTTACATGGGAAATGGTACATGTATGCACTCCAGAGAGACATTACTTACAAAATGTTGTAATTCTAACACGTAGATGTCATCAAAAAAATAAGTGTGTAGTTTGTATGTTTTTGCAACTATACTTGCAAATTAATCATATTGTCACCGCAGTAGGCTCTTGGGTATCACAAAAAACTTTCCATTTTGAAGGAGTTTCAAACGCACCGCGCGAAAAAAATGAGTCAAGCTAAAGGCTTAATTAGATATTTTTATTTAATTACTTACCATTTATGTCATATAACACATTATTGCATCATTAATAATGCAGTATTTGATTCATGCTTCCTACAGCTGGTGAAATTAAAACGTATATATCAAATATGTTCTCTATTATGACTAGGGAACTATCTCACTCGGACTACCTTAATGTCACAAAAAGCGCTCTTTCAACCATTTATCGTTTATCTGACGCCTTTCAGGAGACGAGACGATTCGCAGATGCGTCACCCAGTTCGCGCTCAGTTTCCAACGCTCACATCTTCAAGTGTTAGGAGTATGTAATTAGGGAAATGAGTTTTAATTTCGGCAGGTAGGGAGTTCACAGGTAAGAAATGTTAGCAAGCAAAAGAGGCATCAAAGGTGGTAGGATCGTTAGGTGATTGTGATTTTTTAAAACACTAATGGCAATAAGTGGGAAAAGTTCTGTTTATCCATATGAAATGGCTACATACTTTCCTTTTAGGGTACTTTTACCACGAATAACTCTTGATATTAAGTAGGTTTAGGGTGAGACCTGGTGTGGCACCGGCTTAAAAAGGTATGCTTTATTCGTGATATTTAAGGCATTGGTAAAAACGTGTAACGTGTTTCTTACGAAATATTGATAAAAGTTACGGATTTTTTTGGCCAAAAAATAGTAAAAATATAAAACAGCTCACACCCTTTTAATTCACTAGAGGTTTTCAAATAACTGCATCACGCTGAAGTTGCAAACGTCTCTTTGGTACACTCGTCAGTGCGGCATATATGGCCGTTAAATTTATAGCCTTAGACTTATCGAGATATTTATTATATTCCCCTTACTTAGGATTATCCTGTGCCCGTAACCTGTGGAAACAGCATGGTTTTTTTAAAGCCAAATAAATAAAGAGTTGGGTTACTCATATGTTTTGACGGACGTATTCGAAAAGCAACCGGATGGGCGAACTATAGGCGGAGATGGGGAAATGGACAGCGGATTCGCCTCATAAAAAAGCTCGAACGAACGAATTCGCCGCTTATCTGACGTCTTGGCCGCCTTCATTGCGTCGTAACCCACGGGCAAAGTGGAGATCCCTCCCACTTAAATGCTTAAGCCGCTTAACTCAAACCCTACAACATCTCCGCGTCTTCTGGTCGCAAAAAAGGGGATAGGTTTTCATCCAATACCTATATCGAATTTTTCCACCATTTCTTTAAGCTGACGCTGAATGTACAACACTTCTTGCCTGGGGTGCGAATGTATTTTGTGAAATCTAGGGTGTTAATTTACGGCTTAAAAGTATTGACAAAGATTCTTCGCAAAAGCTATTATTTCAACAAACTTGGCTTAAAGCGACGAGACCTTTTAATGGTAAGATCTTAAGTATATTACCTACATTGGCTTTAAATACGTCAAATATTTTCCATGTCAAATCAAACCGAGTGGAACCATGTTTTGATGTGTTATGATATTTGCTAGAAAGTATTCGTCTTGTACGTTACATAAGGCTTTTTCGAAAGAGAAATAAAAACGAAAGAGAGGAAAATAATAAGAGAATATAGAAACTACCGAATTCGGCAATCAATTCATTTTTACTGGGTACTCCTCTACAACCACAGGTATTCGTGAAATCCATATCCTTCTGCACAGCATATTAACTTCCCCGGCAAACGGATTTATTTCACGGATTGGTCGTCCCCGTTCGCATTCATGTGACCAAGATTTCACCAATAATAGCGTGGGATTGAAATTTCGTTAGCACAAGCCTTTTAGCAGGCAGTTCATTTCTGAGGAAGGGCCACAGTCCGCCGTGCATCAATTAGAATACCCATCGATTGTACTGCCGAAGTCCGTGCCTGCCAATCGAGATAATACTTGCAAGCGAATGTCAGACTACCGCTTCACAAGCCCACTTTTATGTGTTTAGCCGCATTAGCTGGTTCAAAACATGTTTGAATGGCGTTACCTAGATTAAAATCAGTCTGAAGTTAAATCCAACTTAACACTACATCAATGATAGCAAATAACAAGGTCAGCACGATCAATGGGTGGTAATGAAGTCTTCCAAATTCGAACTATGCGCACTCGAGGTTAGAGAATACCATATCCAGTGGTGCATTGCATAATTAATTGGTACATACTGAAAAATTTCCACGGATGACTGCTATAAATGCATTGAATTTTAATTTAAAATAGGTTGGATAGCGAAATACGAGTGGAAAGATGGACGGTATGGCGCACTTTCGTTATTACTCGTCACTCCACAGATGCGTGAATCGAACGGCGAATGGCGAATTTCAACCCTCGGTGAACTTATACTTAATTGACGAAAATGGACATTCTGAAGAGGATGAATGACTCGAACTGTCGAAACGTCGGCAGAAATTGTGAGTTTAACCTGGTGGAGTACCAGAACAAACTTCTTTTAAAATAACCTCAGTGCACGGTCGCCTCCCCAAAAGTATTAACCTACCTAAAAATTATTACGTTGGATTTCCCGCGAGAAAAAAAACGACCTGGACCGGGAATCGAGACACGGGCCGATTTAGCTTGCTGGGCCGATGCGCAGAAAACTGCGCTTCCCAGGCTTGCTAATTACCATGCTAATTTTGAGTTTTTTACACCTCGTCCTTTTGCATCCACGTATCCTAAATGGCATTTTCTAAAGCCTAAACGCGAATTCCTCGTTTATCAGGAATTCTGGGTAGCGTAGTGGTCTGCGTATTGTCTTGGCAAGCCATAGTTCCATGGTTCTATTCCCGGCCTTACGGATTTATCTCTGTAGTCCCGGCACGCATGAGTATCTCATACCAATTACAGTACGGTGGCTGGATTTGGCAATGCAATGTCACTGGAATATTGTAGTTGATGCACGGCAGTATCGCACAATCCTACTCTCCAGCACCGTCTATCCTTTGTTCCGGGTCTCCACATCCAACGACGCCACGCTGATAAAAAAAAAGAAGCCGATGGGTCCGCAACAATATTTATGTCCTTTCTTCGCGTGAGATGTGGGACGATGGAGTGGACGCTAAATTGAAGCCGCACGGAGAGCGAAAAAAGGGGAGAAAATTTACGAGGCACTTTCATTAGCCATTGTGCGTCCGTTTCCCTCTCCCTCTGCCCCAAGGGCCGCCGTCAAATCAACATCTCTCTTCTCGGACGTTTGCGCATTAATATTTTTTCCCGCGCAATGAAAAAGCTGCTCTTTCGCGGGGCCTCCAAAACGCCAGTCGACATCGGACGCTGACGAAAGTCGCCGACGGAAGTATGTGGTTAATGATCACGAAAATAAACTCGCTGTGTTCGAAGAAATTGCGATCACCACTGAGGAAACAGTACGTTGTATCACTCGTGTGGAGTGTTGTACTTCAAGCTCTGTACCCAGTAGCATTTCTGGAGCCAGAGATGCCGTAGGAAGTGGCTAACGGTAAACTTTTCCATGCTAATAACCAAATCGCGTGCCATCAGCTCGCTAAAGATTGGTTAGTTAATAATTAGAACACGTTCAATTTTTCTAGCAATCTGGTAGCAAAGTTTTGTACATTTCTGCCTTCATTTGTTCGTGAATAGAGAAATGAAAACTCATGAGGAAAAAAACTTTATTATGGAAGCGTTGAATATTCATCCAGCTAATGAGAATGAATTAAAATGAATTTCATTTTTCATGTGCTTACATGTTTATTCTACTAAGCAACTATAATCTGAGTATATGTGGAACAGATATATTATCAAGGAGCAGCTAATGAGAATGAATTAAAATGAATTTAATTTTTCATGTACTTACATGTTTATTCTACTAAGCAACTATAATCTGAGTATATGTGGAACAGATATATTATCAAGGAGTTCGTCCCCATTAAAAGTATTTTAATCTTTGGAGCAGTATGAACGTTCATTTATGTTCTCGCGCCTCGGCCCTCCAGAATATGATCGTAAATGTACGTCATTCAAATCTGCGCTGGAGCAGTAAAGACGTTTGTTCACGCTTGCTATTCAGAGGTATTGCAACATATTGTTCCATCTCTCCTGGTTGCTGGTCTGCCGCCAATTCCATTATTCTTCTAACCTCATTTAGCTTTGAGTACGTGCATAAAACATGTAGTTGATTCCATTGACGGAAGGTATTGCACTCAAAGATGTTTTAGCTCTATTTTAAGTTAATATTTGAGTTCTCACACCACAACATTTAGGACCTTACTCAATAAAATAGTTGTATATATTTAATGTTGCGTATGTACTGTATATATCTTCTTGTTTTCATTGATTTTTTTATAAAACAAACTTGAGTTCAAGGTAATAAAATTGTAACTGGAGGTAATTTAATTTTTTTAACTCACTCCTGGGGCCAGGGCAAACGAAAAAAACTCACCACTCAAAGGGTTAATAACAAAGATTATGATCACTTAAATTTAGTGAGATAAATAATTCATAGTTTTACTGATATAATGAATTATAGCCATCATAATCTGAAGGCCCACTTTCTCCAAAAAGTAGTCACTCGGGCTACATTATTACCTCGACTAAGTCACTTAGACTTGCCGTGTACACGGTGGAGCAGTTGAATCATGTTCGTCATTGATTTCCACCATTCCATCTGATACGGCTAGGAGCGTGATTGAAAGCCAATCCCGGCACGGTAAATGTTTCCAAGCATACAGGGCATTAGGGAACGAAGACATGGACGAATAATAAAAATCTCTAACAGATGAGAATAAATGCTCTTAAAAATGGTGCTAGAGCCGGATGTAGACTATCAAAGGGACGGAATGAAAACGAGAAACTAGGAAGAATACAGAGAAGTAATAGAAGAGGAAAAACACTTATTATCTAGTTGGATGGAGTTCTATAAGTTTAATGAGCGTTATATGAGACGCCCTACTCGACCTTACAAGTGACACGCCCTATTTTTGGCCTCATAATGCATAATGCAAGCAATTAATAACCCTTCTATTATCCTCCAGCAGTAGTTGTGGTTCAACTAAAAAGTGAAATATTAACGAATGAGTCAACAAAAAATGGTGACGTGGCGCAATCAGGGATGTCGTAATACCATGGTGACTAACGTTACAAAATGGCTCTGAATTTTGCAAAAGACTTTGTGAGGGAAGATTATCAACACATCAAGCGAAATATTCCACATATAGACGTGGTTCTACTATTCCTGGTCATGGTATAACAAAAAAGAATACTAAATTCTACAAAAATGCTGAGAAAAATATGTTCGATAGATGGTCACTTATCAATAATCCACATGAAACGATAGCCTTTCACAAAAAGTTCAAATTCCGCTCTCAGAGAAGCCTCACGAAGAAGTTAATTTATGTAAATATTGGGCGATGTCACTATTTTATTTTGCAATGAAAAAGAAAAACACGAGCGGTTACGTACTTGTTAAATAAATATTATCCATAGTCACTTATGTTAACTATGACCAATGCTTGGATCCATACTCCATGTAATTAACGGCTTGGAGGGACATTTCGGAGTCTTACAGCAAAGAAATGGCAGAGACCAACGGCATGATTAGAGTGATCTGTTACTAACATTATATGAATTTCTTTGATTGAATTAAACATGACTCTGGCCAATTAAAACACAATGACAGAATATTCGCTTAGCGTTTAAATTTACCTGCTTCATGGGTAGATTTGATCACGACAGGTCAGATTTTTCAAATATATAATTTGCTCGAGAATCTCAAATAGTTTGAAGAAATCTACGATTAGCAGAAGAGGAACACACAGTGGCCGAAGGAAACGTATTTGACGCACACCCCAAACTTTTCCTATTTCTTTGAGCTCTCCCTCTTTTTAGCTTTGTTGACTCACTCATTTTGAGTGAGGTTCACGCCAGAAGTTGTGCTTCATCAAGCTTCTGAGCGAGTGTTCTCCCGAGTGCTTGTGAAGTGCGTTCTCTCCGTGTTTGTCCCTTTGTGTTTGTGTGGCACGAAATCCCATTCCCTCAGACATTCAGAGTGATTGGTGATCATAACTTCACTGTCCTGAGTGGACCAATTTAGCCCAGTGAGGGATCCCATTGTTGGGTCGAGTGTTTTTGTCTTGTGATTCGTCACTGGCGAGGAATTAACCTTCCCGTAAAAACCACCACTGCTGGACCTTTCCTTGTTTAATTCTAGTATTTACCTCTTGCCTCTTCTGACGAGCGGTGGTAATATAATTACGTCCATAGGGGCCTTGTATCGTTACTTAGTTGCATAAGAAGCTATAGAGCTCAACTTTCTAAGATTTTTTTCATGGCCTATTTTTGCACTTCTCTCATACATTATTATACCTCAACAGCTGTACCTGATAAATAATGACGATACCAACTATGTTTAAATCCACACGGGGTTCGTTATTGGTAAGACTAGTTTCAACGCTACTCCCAACGATTTAGAGTTGGGAGTGTCACCGTCACCTTCAGGTACCTGAAGATGACGCAGTAGCATTGAAACTAGTGGTACTAACAAGGGACTCTGTGGATTTAAACAAAGTTGGTATAGTCATTATTTATTTTATAATAGACTTCCACAAGGTTACGCCTGAAAGGATTGAATTCAGCTGTATCAGCTCTTTCTTGATAATCTCTTCAATTTTTCATGAATTTTCATCAGTCACTTATGTTACGGAGCTGGAAAATATTTTTTACGATCAAATTTACTCGACCGTCTGACCTCTATCGGCACATCTGGTCATACCAAAGAAGCGTTCATTAAATATAAAATATACTTCGGGAATTACAATAATTATGAACATTAAAAAAAAACTATTTTACTTACTTGTCACTTTAAGTTACAAAATTTTATCAGTATTTCATGTTTTACTTTCAGCTCTAGTTATGAAGGTTTTAGTATGGCAACAGAGTTTTCTAGAGTAATAAATAAGTCAATTATTTTGACGTCTGAGGAAACAATTTCATGCATAATTACAAAACAGTTTAAAGCATCAACTAAATGGGGTAATTATACTTGAAACCTCAACATTCAACTATTCCATAATTTCATCTGGCTGTAATCTTAGTTTGAAAATAGTTTAAATTTTAAAAGATTTTAGTAATATTGATTATACTTACATTATATGTGCCAAGCATGAAAAACTTAGAAGTTCAATCAAAATTTTCAAAAACTGCCCTTACGTCCGCTTTTCCACGGAATTCCCAAGTGTACCTTTCTGGACGCCTGACCTCTATCGGCACATCTGGTCATACCAAAGAAGCGTTCATTAAATATAAAATATACTTCGGGAATTACAATAATTATGAACATTAAAAAAAAACTCCCAGTCACGCAGATTTCAAAAAATATTATTAAAAAATCCAGTGGTAAGCTTTTCTGACAGATTATAACCGGTGATAACTAAAAATGCTATATTTCAGTACGTAACCCAAGGGAAATATCGATTCGAATTTCAACGGCAAGTGTCCAGAACACAGTCAACTGGGCTTTCATTATCTGCACACTTCAGTCCAAATCCAACCTCGGCTATGAAAATATGAGACACAGGGTTTTTTTTTCCATTTATTGCTTCGGAAGAAGATGCGAGCCTTCTCTGCCTTAAAATACGGCACTTTCTTCTGTTCAATGAGAAGAGGCCTTAACTCCACTCCCGTAGAGTCCTCGGCTGGACGAACTCATGACACAATGCCCCAACCACCATCTCTATCTTCTTCTTCGTATCCTTATGAAGCACCTACACACACTTTCTCATGCCGGGCCCCCCTTGGTCCAGCCAATGGCGACAGCATCCGAGGGAGACCCATTCAAACAGGAAGAATAAGTGCTCTCCGTCCGCCACACGCTGAGACGCAAAAAAATATACTTCCCAACGATGGCCATCGACGGCAACGATGCCAGTAAAGTTGTACACAGGTTGAAGAAGTTCAGGCGAGTTAGGAGACGTAGGATAATACGAGAACTGATTAAAATAAAAATCTATCACCTTGAAGGTAGTTTGAGCGAGATAGTTCCCTAGTAATAATAGAGACCATGTTCGATTTTTACGTTTTAATTTCACCAGCTGTGAGACGCATCAAATAAATATTGTATTATTAATGGTGCAATAATGTAATTTTATATCACAGAAATTGTAAGTCATTAAATGAAAATATCTAAACAAGTCTATTAAGTTGACTCATTTCTTTTTCGCGCGTTACGTTTGAAACTCCTTCAAAATGAAAGGTTTTTTGAGATCCCGAAGAAATTACTACGGTTACAATATGATTAATTTTCGAAAATAGTTGGTCAAACATACAAACTACACACTGCCAATTTTTTACGAGATCTAGGTGTTATAAATTCCTCATTTTTAAAGAAGCTGCCTCTGGAGTGCATACACGTACCATTTCCCATGTAAGAGGGCTGGTATTTTTTGGCAAATATCTCGGAAAGTAATCCGATTAAGGGTTAAATTTTTGGAGTCATTAGAAGGGTGAGATATTTTTCTTTCAAATGAGACCAAATTCGTTGATTTCTAGGTGAAATGATATTTCGCTCAAACTGCCTTAAAAACAATATAAACAGACCATCTACGATGAAGGAATCCATCAGTGAAGTAATGAAAAAGCAAAAATGAACATCAAGAGTGAGTAACTAAGTAAGAGGATATGGAATGAGAAGATATGCGCGCGGCACAATTACAAGCGCACGTTTATGCGCAAAAAAACACCTAGCCATATTAAAAGGATGACAAAAAAGACATGGCAGAATTAAGATATTAAGGGAATATTATACGCGATAGTACTGTACAGTCTAATGTTTTTCGGAAAGAGGCAAGACTAAACTTTCGGGTGCCAAGACGACCTTCCCCAAGGCTACGTTCACTGGAAGGAGCTATTTAAGTTAAATGGAGTTCTATGTGTAATAGCGAGCGAAAGGATATCTATTAAATCGTTTACTGAAGTGTTCATCCGCCTTGGACGTCTAAAGTTGGATTCACATGGACGGAATCGAGACGGAAAAGCGGACGACGGAAGGCGGACGGGCGAAAAAGTGGAAAGGCATTTACATGGAGACTCGGAAAAAGGAAAGGTGACGGAAAGTAAACACGTTGGTGCGCGCATTCTTACCTAGAACAACTCACTGAAGAACAACACCCAATTATGAATTATTGGCGTAACAAATTAATAGAAAAGTTATTCGATTATATATATCTTTCTCTGAAATAAAATTTATCACAAGATATCATTCGCTCATACCAAGAATGGAGTCGTAACACACAATCCGATACGAGAGAACTTATAAGGAGGCCTAAGATTTTATTTGGGACATAATTGTAAAGAAAATGTAGCCGATACATAAAATAAGGATCCATTAAATATGCATATTATTATTACAATTAACTTATACGCGTAGATGTATGTACTTTTATTCACCACTATGCACATACTATTTCGTTTGTATTATCGTATATTTTTATACTTACTTTATCTTTAACGATAAAATTTGACATTTTGCAACAAATCATTGACAGATATGGTTAAACTTTGATGATGCCATAGTATCATATAATGGGACACAGCAGAATAATTATTTATGTCGATGTGGATTTCCTCTGCGGGGATATAAAGTTTACTGAGTAGAAGTAATGTTGTAATAAATAATGAAGGTCCTTACTAAATGAATTAAAGTTAGAACATAAATTGCATAATTAAAGCTGCGTTAAACATACTGAGAGAATGTATTTTATAGATCTAATAGATTTCTATGTTCCGCGATTTTGAATTGTTTTATCTGCTACCACGGCGGATGTAGCTGCTGTATTGTTCATGACGTCACATTCCGCCCGCGGAAAGTGGAAAATATCAAAAAATTCTATCCGGCCATTCCGCTGGTCTAAGCTCCGCCCCAAGTTCTCCGCCGGCCTGTGATTGGTTTCCGCTTTTTCCGTCGTCCGCTTTTCCGTCTCCATTTCGTCCATGTGAATCCAGCTTAATTGTGAAGGACTAGTTGATGCCTGTACGTGTATATAATTTTTTTATATAATTTTGCTGTGGCGATATCGGAAGCCTCTACTTCCGATATCCCCACAGCAGACGTTGGCCCGCATTGACACAGGGAACGTGTGATTAGGCGCATTCGCTATATTCTGTTAAATACACTAGTTTCTCAAAATACATGAGTTCTATCTTCATCATACACGAGGCTTCGAGAATTTACCCTGTCTTCCAACACGTTGCGGCCAGCGGATGTTTCCACGTCAACGAGTACATATGGCTAGCACATCTTAAGTGCACATTCCGATAGATAGATGATTATTGAGCCTTTAATTTGAATCGGGGAGAAAGAAAACCACGTGAATGAATATCAGTACGATAGCTCGAAAGTACATTCATAAAAAATTCCACTGCATCATTTTTGAAAAGATCAATTCACCCAAAAAATGTATTTTAATAGCGCAACACTAACATTCTCCTTGCTGAGCTAGAGTTGATAACGAAACACGCGAGCTCCATCAAAATAAAAGCTACGGAAACAATTATTTTAAATGCAGACAATAATCATTACCACTTATTTAGGCCTGGTTTCATCAGTTTCACTTACAGTGTAGCTGAAAGTAATTGGATCAACTCCACGAGCCCCCAGCCAATCAAATCATATGAAGTCAAAAACTGTAGAAGACGCAGGAAGCACAGATGATTTTATATTTTAAAGGAATAGCATTGGAAATGCAAAATTGGTTTCATTACAAGGAATTGCAGGCCACATATCTTGAAAAACTTGAGAGGGTACCTTTGAAAATGGCACTGTTTCTAGTTCCAACCCAAGATTAAATTGGCTGCATAGTATGGCCAAAACGCTAAGCATAGGAGACACCAGAGAAAGCATCCACCATGGACCCTCATTTTTCCGAAACATAGAAACAAACTGAGTGTAAAAGAAAGGAAATTACGGCAAGGAATGACTATTCTTTACAAATGCCTGGATTCTAGCTCTGGAGGGAAGTCTGCAACTTGTCAACTTGCTTTAATGTTTGTAGGCCGTCAATAAACTTTATTTTGCTCTCATCTGGGCTCTATCGACATTGGTGAGTCTATACACCTAATGAAATGCAAAGAAGTTGACCTCAATAAAACTGTCGACCATCGAGAGAGACGAGGTTTATAAACTAGCCAATGTTTACACAAGAGCGGAATATCATGGAGAAAACATCGTTCGCCTTGATCGGGATTCGAAACCGGATCCCTCGATATCGCACCGTGTGCTTTGGCCAGTGAAGCTACCAAGGTGTCCTCCTCTGCAGATTTTTGTGGGCTTAAAGGAAAAAAGGTGTTCACGGCCGCCGGATATACAACGCAACGAAGTGGTCCCAAGAATGATTTTAGCATCGGAGTCCGCGGGGTTGAAGCCAAACTTAGAACACAATAAGGTGTTCGCGAATTTTGACATATTATGAGAATACCGGGAATGGCCAAGGTATTACTTTCACGAAGTCAACCGCAAGAGCAGATATGTGCGGAATTCTGCACTCATGGGCACTTCCGGGGGTCTCCGCGAAGGTGATATCTGCAGTAGCTAGTCTCGTTATTCCAAAAACTTGCAGATTATGTCCATGAAGGCCCAGGGGAGACAGGGCAAGTATTCCGACGGTCGATAAAAGCTACTGACTCAACCTTTTTTATCCCCAGGAAGAGAACATAGTTTTCCACCCGCCACATCAAATCAATCTTAAAAATAATCTGAGAGGAAATTCCAAAAGAGACACCCACTACACTTGATCAGACGTGGTGTCACTTTTAAGTCGAAAAATAGGAGAGAGCGTCGCTTATAGTCCCATGGATTCAATTCAATGTGAAGCTGTACGATCATCCGAGAAAACATAACGGTGGTGATAAACGAGCGTGGACACACCTTCGTCCTTCATAAAGAGAATCTTTTGGAGACGTTTTTCGTAGAGTAAAAAAAAATCCTCTATCTTTTTTCTTCGTGCGACTGGACGAACGCGATCACAGAGCTAAGGAAAAGTCGGCGCACGTGCCCCCGGACAAAATCCCCCCTTACGCTCTTTATTACCCTGAAAAGCAGTTCCATAGGATATAATTCACGAGGCACAAGACGAGCTTCATCGGAAGGGTAACTGAGAGGATGATGACGTTATACTCAGACTTCCAACTCTCAGCGGGAAGCCTCCCCGCTCCAACTCGGAGATAAAGCTATCATTTCTTAAAAATATAATTTTTAACTTTCTCAAAGCGATTTCACTATTATCTAACGTCGTATCGTATCAAAATCCGTATCTCGACGACCCATGACGGAATCCCATTTCTCAAAAGGAAGTGCTTGCTCAGTCTGGGAGCGGCTCAGAGCAAAGAAACGATCAGGATTCATACCTGTTAAGATGGTATTGCTATCTCCTTACTCTTGCTCTTCGTTGATGTATAATGTAGTTCATGTACTTGTAATATTCTGCTGCTTTAAACTAAACAACGTAATAATACCCATGCCTACTTTGTTATTTTTAAATAACCGCTAGACCTATGCCATTTTAGTTAACCCTTGGAGTTATTCCGTAATTCAGATCATATTTGACATTTCTGGAGAAACTTATCTATCTTTACTTTGGTACACATTATATTTTGGCACCAATTCTAATACAATTCGATTGATTTTGAGTCACCCGGGATTAGCCAAGGATTAAACCTACCGGAGTCACCCGCAATGCACAATTGTGCGAAATTCCAGAGAGGAAAAATCATTCGCCTTGACCGGGATTCGATCCCGGACCCCTCGATTTTAGGCCGAGTGCCAGTTAAGCAGCAGAGACGTCCTCTTCCCCAGTAGATTTTTTCACTTGCCTTTATTTCCAATGAAGATAGGACTCGGGCACTTAGAGGAATTTATGTATTTTATTAGAGAATTACGAAATCGCTTGATCACGCGTTCTCTATGCCAATGCGGCACAGCATCTGCTGCGGTGATATAGCCATTGTAGAAGTGTATGTATTTGAACAGTCGTAAAATAGTCCTACACAATTGGACTACCAATACGGAAGAGTATAACAATTGACGATCGGATCCCTCCGCTCGACGTAACACAGAGAGCTCATTCAACTTGGAGAGCTCCACCTTACAAGGACGGAATTGTTTTTCTCTCATATTACTTCTCTATATTCTCCCTTGTTTCTCGTTTTCATTCCGTCAATTTCATCTTTTCATCCGCCTCTAAAGCCATTTTTAAAAGCGAATAAATGCCAAACTTTAAGCAAAGTTGTTACGAGGTCCACGATTTAACGAAAAATTCGTCGGTAGGAGTACTACTCTTGAAAGTGCTTCCAACTTGACACTCAAGTAGTGATCGTATTTTCAAATAAAAATCTCTACCTCTACTAACATTGACACCCGGAACATCGGGATGAGAAGCCAGTATTCCACTGCAACAAAAATATCCTCAAACTTATATCTAATTACACCAATGATAAAACCAATTCATAAATAAAATAACACGGCTCGTAGCAAGATAGTGATGTAACTATATAACAGGTTGGTTTTTATGCTCATATTTTTTACTGAGATAGGAAGTACATATGAAAGGGTTTGACAATTGAATTCCTTCGCATACACCGCGGTTAAGAAAGGAATACCTTGGAATATTAGTTTTCTATTTACAATATCTTACCATAATATTGTGGTATTTTCACACTTAACTATGCTTTCACGTGTGCGCTTTCATAAGAGGTGATTTGTATTGGCGTTGAAGACCACAACGGGTCTTTAAACAAGTGATTTCTATCCTAAGTTTCACAAACGAAAAAATCTCAAATATTGCATGACAATTCGTTCGTAAATAATTATTGAAGTACTCTCCTAGTAGTAACAGAATTACAACTTAATGTTTTGAAGAAAAACAAGGCCCATACACAGAAGAACAGCAATATCATGATACCTAAATAGACTACTCGTCATTCTCAATCCAAATTGATTAAACATTACATATCATTTACATGATACGATTCACGGCAAAAATTATTTAATCGAGAATATCAAGACTTAGTTTGTCGCAACGTTTATCGCATTATGTTGACATTACTTGAATACATAAATTATTAACCCTTTCGCTGCGGCCCGATCTCCCGATCATGAGGCTTACCGTGCGGCTGAAAAGTGAATCGTCTGCGAGTAACTCTTCCTCAAGTAATATATTCCATAGAAGAAAGTCATGACATACATATTCATATCTGTTTTTTTAATTTCTTGCAGATTAAGAAACATTTAAATGTTTTCTGTGTATTGTATAATTAAAAGCAATCATGGGCTAATGAGTAACCATGAAGCACTTCACGGAGCCCGCGCGTAAAAGTACGTTCACAGCAGTCTGCTGTGCGAACGTACAAGTACGTTTGCAGCAGTGAAAGGGCTAATACTCCGTAAGCACATCTATATCTACATCTACATGATACCCCGCGAGCCGCCGCATGGGCGTGTGGCAGGGGGTGTAAGATCACCAGCCGTGTAAAGGAGTAAGTTCTTATTTGGAGATGAGATGGTAATATGAACTATAGGAGTGTATTTAGTGAGCTTAATTTTTATTGTGATCGCTTATTGTTCGCGAAAAGAACGAGTTCTTGTACCTATCTGTTCGGCAGTGTATCTCTCTTATTTCATCGCGTGTCAGACCTAGAGATGTAGTGAGACGTCATGATAATATTCTATACGTCGCTCTGAAAAATATCAGTTCTGAATTCATCAAACAACCTAAGCATAGCGTGTAGCCTCCGATTCTCTAGGGGCTCCCACCTTAATCCCTCTAAAAGGTGTACTTTTGTACAACTATATGTACACTATAGTACTTTTATAGTATTTTGTACGACTTTTTATAGTATTTTGTACAACTATATGTACACTATAGACACTATATGTACGCTTGTAGCTGTTTTAAACGAAGCATGCTGCTTTTATTTGTATTGTATTAATTTTTTTGGTTAAAGCAATTTGACCAGGGTCCCAAATACTCGCGGAGTATTCGAGGTGTGGCCTAACCAGAGCGAAGTAGCATCTCTCTTTGACTCTTTCATCCGAGGACCTTCTTATTATACGTTTAACAAAATCTAGTTTCTTTAATGCTGCGCCACAAATGTTTTGTATGTGTAGTCCCCACGATATATCAGATGCTAACGTAATTCCAAGATATTTTACTGTATCTGAAGATTTTATGTTTACTCCACCCACAGTATAGGTATGGCAACAAGAGTTAAACGCCGTAATAGCTTTCAAAAGATACATATTAAAATTGCTCTCTGTCATCTCATTCAGCCCCGCCCACCCTTCCATCCCCCACCCGTAATGGACGATGAGGAGAACAGAAGTCAGCAACCCAGGTGGTAAGTTGTTCAACCTAGCCTACGTCTCATATATATCACAAAATCTAGCCTACGCCTATGATATCAATATGATATCAAGAAGGCTATATCAAGACAGAGAGGAAGGCCCCGGAAAAGATGGTTGGATGATGTATAGGAGGATCGGATAAATATGAGAATAAGAAGATTGAGAATGAATGCAAGAGGTAGTGATGACTGGGCTAGCATTGTCGGAGCGGCCAAGGTCCCACAAGAGCTGTGGCGCCGGGGAGTTAATAAGTGTTGCCACCCCATTAAATCGATTCATTTTAGAGATAATATACTTTCCGAGCAGCTTATCGACAACTCGCTTATTTTCCCCGGGAACTGGAATCTAATTACAAAAGAATGTTCACTAAAGGTCAATATAGTTAACCGTAAGCAACGAAAGGACGGAGCTTGAAGCCATTTTCTTTGCAAGCTTCTCCATAGGCTGGCAAAGAATTTATCGAGTCTAAATAAATAAAGAAATCAAGATATTCCCTCTGACAAGAATCATAGTAGTCACCCTCCATCGGCTGTCGCTCCACTTTCACCACAAGTATTCATAATTGAGTCTCTTGGAGCTTTGCCATCAAAGACTCGGACGCATCAGACACACCCATGTTGGTATTGATTTTTCCATGGGAAAGGAATAAGTTTTCCTCCCGATAGTGATGTATGCCTCAAAATATTATGGAGATTATTTATCCAACTTGTGACATAAAACATTTCGATTCTTCAAGTAAACGATTTTCGAAAATTTTGAAAAAAACACGTTTTCAAAATTTTCTTGTAGTCATGCCAACGTATCAAATTATATGAATCATTGATACTGAGGTAGTAATTGAATATATAAAAATTAGGTAGTAGTAACGTTATGAAAATATTAAATTTAATTCTAATAAACCCCTTCAATAATTTATGCGGCTTATTTTGACGCTCATTCAATGAAAGTTTTCGGTAATTTAAAATTTCACCTCTGCATCCATTCATTTATCATTGCCGTTAACGATTTTAGTCATTCACTCTATGCCAAAAACCCTGACCACACTCATTTGACGAAGTAGGATTCTCTCGAATCTCAATGCGGCAATTTTCCCAGCCATGCGTCTTAATTGAAGATGACAAAGATTCCTCAAGTCTGTGTCCACGTTTTATCGGCATTAAAGGCGCCGCTCCTCTAACAAGTCCTTTCCAAATAAAGTATTCAGAACTTGCTTCGGTGCTTTCGGGTTTAAGCCAGTCGAAGTCAACCGAAAGTCGCGGGTTGAAATATCACCAGTGTGAGTTCTTGATAATAAGATTTTGCAGTGTTTGCTGTGCCCCATCGGGTCGACTGGTGTTTCATATCACTCGTTTTCGATCAGGATATTTTTTTTGCCTTTAAGTGAATGATGATTACGCTATTTATTGGTTTGGTGAATGAGGTATCGGAATATACCTTTGAATGTTGGAATTTTTTGAAACCTATCAGACCGAATCACGTCCATGGATATCATATTGAGTTTGTAGATTAGAATAAAACTTCTCCCTGGAGGATGTTACATCTAAGAATTTGTGCAATTAGTTCATCCACTATAATTTTCGGGGATCTCATTTATCATATTTCTACCCTTCCCTTCGCATGACTTAAGCAATCGTGATTCTCAACTTCCACACGATCTCCATGGCACAAATTTTCCATCATCTTCTATATTATCTGTTCTTCTATTTTTATAGCTCATGTTTCGCTAACATAAGGGGGAAATCTCCCGTGTGATGTAGGCGCTTTCAAAAAATGGCTGAGATGGGTACAAAAATGTAAGTACACCAAATTTTTACTTTGTTTATAAAGTCTACTTTCATACCATTCACGTCGATAGGTCAGAGCATAAGACTGTTGGCATGGATCAAAAAATACAAATTACTATGTATTTTAATTAATATTTTTATAGACAGAGAAATAGAAACTGGGACACCGTATTATTACTTTAGCTATCATTAGGCATTTTTTTGAATCATCATCTCCCTATCAACGATAATAGCTGCAAAACAAAGATGGTTGGAAACAGAGGAATTTTGAACAGGGTGGAACCGAGAAATTTCGAACAGGGAGAATACTTTATGGAGAAGACCTACGAAGAGTTTGGAAGGAAAAATGTTAAATGAAAACAATGAAAAGCAAATGGGATGATCTAATTAGACAATTTTTATACATAACTCGAAACCTCTTAACGAGCTAGGTGTCCCACCATACACCTTGCATAAGTTGTCATCAAGTTTACGTACTCGTGCGCTAAACTATATGTCCGCGAGGAATAGTTCAACTCACCATGAACAGAAACGAATTCACTTCAGATAAATTTGTAGCACAAATAATTGTAGAATAGGCGACTAGTTTTGCACTTGCGGGTTAGCTACTGCGTGGCCAATCACGCAGTTTTTTGATTTACCGAAGAAGACAAAGTTTGACCTGCACAAAAAAAAGAGAGCTGTAAAAATTGGAGACTTCAAGAGGAATACAGCGGTTAGAATAATTTTAATAGAGTTAAGATCTATAGTTATCCTATCTCTCGGTTTATCACACATAATGATGATTTCACCATACAAAGGAATTGAATAGCATTCTCACGATTTTCGGAAGAAGACTTAGGATTAACATCCTCGCGGTTTAGAGAGAAAGAAAGTTTAAAAATTCCAGATCGCCGGCAGCTAGGAATAACGTCGAGAGTCCGAAACAGTTTCCAATCTCCACGCTTTGCTTTTCCTCTCACCCTTAAGCATGTGAGTCCCTCCCCTCTCATCTTTCCTCCTCCCACCGGCTATTTATCCCAAATCCCCCTTCCCCAACAAAAACGCCCATTCCCACCCGATTCCGCAAGGGGCGGAGGAAAAACAAATCCGCCACTCGCGTCGAATAAACGCGGTCAACTCACTCGATGGTTCCGCATTCGCCAACATGGCAAAGCCCCGGCTGTTGCCAAAGAGGAGAGACGCTCTTTCTCAACCGATCCTAACCAAATGTATTTGGAACAGGAACGGGAAAACGTTTGATTGGGTAGCGAAATACCTCTCGACGTAGGTGATAAACTATTTATCACTAATCCTCACAATAGAACTCGAGGCCAATTGAAAATAAATATCATGGGCAAGACAAAAGTATCTGTGGTTTTTCCATCGATCGAGCCACCCAGATTCGCACGACGAAGACTTCAGGATGCTCTGAGTCGGAGGCTCAGATCGAAATCCGTGTATGAGTTTTCTCTTGAACTAAGGATTAATTTGGTGAATTCAGGCGTGACTTCGAGGAAATTAATCATGATGTAAAGAACACTTTGTATTTTTCCACAATTTACTTTCAATCGTACAACTTGTTTCGACGCATAGGCGTCAATCTCAGGTACTTGGGGATGACTTATTTGAGTCGAAACTAGTTGTACGATTGAAAGAAGACTGTGGATAAATGCAAAAAGTGTTCTCACATCAAGGATTAATTTCTTCACTTAGACGGCACTATATAACCTGATCAGTTGGAGCACTCAAAGCCCTATTCATAAAACATCTCCAATACAGTTTTATTAGAAACATTAAACTCGAGTAGAGAATATATTTATTAATTATTAATAAATACATTATAAAGTACCGATATCATGCAGAGAAAGAAAGGTATTTGATATAAAGTGCAAGAAAATATTCAAACACAGAGAAAAAATATTTTGAACTATACATTAGAGAATTTTTTTCTCGTGGCAATTTCAACCTATTTCACCTACTATATTTGAATATTTTCACATGGCCAGGCACGGCATAAGTTCTGGTGAAGGACATTGTCGCTTGGGTGTGGCTTCTTTGAGGCCCTCTTCTCCCTTACGTTGCCACCTTGGATGAACCATAAGGGCCTAAGATCCAGTGCCCTTGTACCCGCCAAAATCGCCATCAGAATTAGTAAGTCTGGATAGTGTTGTGATCCGCACATTGTTCCAGCTAACTAAAGGTCCGTGGTTCGTTTCCCGGTCCAGGCCGCATTTTTTCGCGGCAATTATAAAAGAAAATGCAAGTTTTAAGTGCCTGGATTCGAGTATTCTTTGACTTAAAAGCCTTATGTTGACAATTGGAAGAACGAAATTTCCAGTCATGTCATCTAGTTCAGTTGATGAAGGAAAATCTTCGATACCGTTACTTCTCACAAAAGAGAGAGACGAGCTATTGGAAAATGACGTCATTGCCATTCTTCCAAGACACCTTATAAACAGTTTTCGTTAATATCTGCAGATTCCCACACCCATGATGAACTACATCAGGTATTTTTTTTACAGTATCCTTCTGAATAGCTCTCCGATCGCGAGAATTTGACGCCTCAGAAGCTCTTGGCCTATACGCTATACGCCGTTCTCTAACAATTTGTATCTTCATCTACATCTACTCATTACCCCGCAAGCCACCACAACGGTGTTTGGTTGGGGGTGACTTTTCACCAACATGAACTAGAGTGAAGAAATTTACTTTCACCAACAAGCACCAAACTATCGGTATGCTACAAAGGCTACAGAAACTACTAAAATTATCTGTATTGTAACGATGTAAACATGACACAATAGTCATGTAGGGATCATGAGAAACATGGTGTTAGTAAACTCGGCAGATTTAGAAGCATGCATTAGGGGGGTATGAATTAATCAGATACACTACCTGCCAACTAACCTACTTCAAAGTCTTAACGAAACTATTGTGGTCTCTTATTGATCTCGGGAAAAACGACATTTTGAACCTTTCTGTTCTACAATTTATTTTTCTTATTTTATCCTCATGATCTGAGCTACCCTAGCATGTTGGAGTTCGTAAGATAGCGTAGTAGTGATAGAGATAGCGCAGTGCAGCGGCCTTTGCTTGCGATAAGTGCTCACACAATGGAATCGAAATGCGGAAAATTCGCTCACGATGAAGAGCACAAAATGGTATGACTTAGGAGCTGAAATGTACAGCAGCTACTAAGGCTTGTAAGTCTACTCGGTCGACAGGTTCCATCGCTACGACGACATTATTCGGTGCATTTTTGGCACATAACATCGCATTATATTCACCCAAAAATTCTCACAAATAAAAGCCTGATATATTAGCTTTATGCAGATAAGTCATCTTATTTTTAGAGAGGAATTTTCCACCGCGGTCACCCTTCAATAAAGGCAGGCGAACAACTAGTTCCCGCTGCATCGACAGCAAATCTGATAAATGTTGGCCACTATTTAGTGCTCCCATTTTCCGCTCTCGCCAAGCCGGCTAAAGCGTAACCTCCAATACGCAACCTAACAGTTCTCTCCACAATTTTGGACCGATTGTATGCGCTACAAACCATTCGAGGAGAGAGGAGAATGAAGTGGAAGGGATTCATCAATGGTTTTTTTCCTACAACGGGAAGCCCAGCTATCCGTGGAGGAGCGTGAAAAAGACTTATGCCCGTATTCATAGTCGTATTTCTAGGGGTTACCTGGGTATACCCTGGTCAGAAAACACCAAGGGCCCCCTACGATGAGCGATTCATAAACCTTACCTGGGAATCCCGCAGCCAGGGGACGACTGAGTAAGAGATTTGGCAACAATTCCGCGGAAGAATACGTGTGAACGGTACCGCTGAACGGTTCTCGATATTTTCGATGCTCATTTTTCACCGTAACCAAGCACGCTATAAACAATAATATAATATACTGTTTCACAATGTTGATGAAAAGTGATTGAAGGAATAGGAGAGAATGTTTATGATAGTATTTAAATATTTATGTTATATGAATGGTGAGGAATAAGAGGGTGGTTCAATTAGTACCTATGTGTGTTAACAGAAGACGTTACTATGGAAATTTGTTGATATTATTGTGTACTGCCATTAGTACAGTAATATCAATTCGTCCAACGTGTGGGCAGCAGTCCTGCGTTAGGGGAACATTGGGAAAGCTTCATGCCTTACCCAGGAAATAGGCGGCATGGGGGAGAGTTGGGGGACCACAGTCTCCTGGGTAACAACTATGAATACCATTTCTGAGCCAATGGGTTCCCCTACACCTAAGGGACACCCAGGTAACGACTATGAATATGGCCCTCAATAACTCAAGCGTAGATCAACCATAAACTGTGGATAGTGCATTGGGGATATTTTTTCATGTATATATTTCTTATAGTCTTTCAATACTGGAGGCTCCGAGGCCAATTCCCTAAGTTGAGCGCTTCTAATTTTTAGAAAGAATTGTCGCGTGTATGTCGTGAACACGAGCATTGTGATAAATCAACATGATATTTAGTAGTACTATTACCGATGGAACCAATTAAACTTGACACGGACGGCTAGAGTACAGCTAATGTGTACTCTAAGCCCTAAAATAATGAACTTGAAAAGCGTAGCGCGTAGAGAGAAACGAACTACCCAGAACACCTTGCCACAAGACGTTCAGATGAGAAAAGGGGATCGGGGACATTTATTCAAGAGATGGGACGGAAGGGAAATTCTACTGCGGAGAGGTGATCTATACTCGAATCCGAAAGTTCATATGATTAATGGTAAGCGAATGAAAGCAGATGAAGTGATGAACATTTCATGACATCACCATCGATTTTGTAAAAAAAACCAACCACAGGAAACCAACGATATCAACGATCTCACAAAAATCTCTTCGAAAGATCAAATTTCACTCACTGCGTACAGAATAATCACTATTTTTATCCAAAAACTCTGCATGAAGGCAATTGGCATATCGGTACACCACTGCGTTGCCGAATATTTTGTCCAGTGCAACCGCTGCTATGGAAGATGAGAAGTAATGATGAAACGCTTCTATGTACCTGAAAAGAGAGCGGAAGAAACAGATTAGACCACAAATATTGTATATCACAGAACAAATTGAGCATTAAATTAAGAGGAAAACTCCAAAAAATCCTACGATCTTCAATAATTAAACAATTCACTCGATGAATATTGCCTAGAGTAGAAAAGTGAAGGGATACTCACGAGTATTATTGTATTAGTTACCCAATATAGTCCATGAGTGTATCAAAAATAAGATGCTTCGTGTTTTAAGCTACAAAGTAGGTGGTTACTATCTGGTAGGTCAAAAACAACCCACATGGTGGCGTACCTTTTATCAACGCAGCATCAAAAAATGCCTTCATCTTAAAGCGCTTCATAACTAATATATTATTCTCAATGTTATCAAATACCAAAGTCAGTATTTCTTCATCAAGATATCGAATTCCAAATAATAAAATAAGTTAGCACCCTACCACCAAAGAATAACAAAAATGAGAATTTCCTACAGTTAAAATAAGACTGTTTTTCTCGATAGGGTTCCTTAGGTATTGAAGTATTCGACATAAGGTATTTTAAGATCACTACGGCAAAAGTCCCTGAATTTTCGACCATTTCTGCTGGTGTTGGGATAGGTATCAGAGCACCTGTATCGCTAAATACCTAGTCCATGATTGCCTCAAGCGTCATTTTCCAGTAGAGTTCGTCACATACCACCTGAAGCAAGCGTAGACAAGTACAGCGGCGCAAAAGAGATTCTTCAAGCGGTCGTTATCTTCAGTCACCAAAGCTCAACTTCAAGCATCGGTATCGGAAGACTGCTGTTCACAGTTTGGACTGCCCCGACAACGATGCGTCGAGGGTATAAAATTGGCGGACGGTGATATCAGCTGAATCACTTGTTGAATCGATCCAAAAAATATTAAGAGGCCATGTTTACCGCTAAGGTAGTACGAGCGAGATAGTCCCCTAATCATAATAGAGGCCATATTGGAATTATACATTTTAATTTCACCAGCTGCGAGACACACGAATTAAATATTTCATTACTAATGGCGCAATAATATAGTTTTACATGACAGAAATTGTAAGTAATCAAATGAAAATATCTAAAGAAGTCTTAAACTTGACTCATTTTTTCACGCGGTACGTTTGAAACTCCATCAAAACGTAAGGTTTATTGTGATCCCGAAGAATTTACTGCAGTGAAAATATGATTAATTTTCAAAAATAGTTGAGAAAACACCCAAACTAAACACTGTTAATTTTTTGAGATAAGTGTATCTTCTAAGTGTGAGATCTAAGTGTAGGGAATGCCTCCTTTTTAATATAAGGTCTCTGGAGTGCATATCCGTACCATTTCCCAAGAGAAATGGCTGGTATTTCCTGGCAAATATCTCGGAAAGTAATGTGCTGAGTGGTTAAATTTTTGGTGTCATTAGAAGGGTGATATATTATTCTTAAAATGAGACAAAATTAATTGATTTCTAGGTAAAATGATATTTCTGTCAAACTACCTTAAATCGAGTCAGAAATCACTATTAAATTTGGCATATTTAATTTCGGAGATTTTGGCAGAAAATATTTCAGTATCGAGTACATCGGCATTATCAACAAATCACATGAAACCGCCCGAAAAGCCGGCATCGTCAACCTAATCGAGGACCCCATTGAACGTTAGCTCGAAGATCAATCTGTCTGACGCCTGAAGTGGACGACCAATCGCGGACTACGCAGAGCCCTCCTCTCTAATCCCGTAAAAGGAAATCCATCCAGCACCCTTTAGATGCGTCAGACAAATCTCTTAAAGATGGATTTATACGCTCGGAAGCCGACGCAGAGCCCGCGGCGAGACCCTTGAAACGACGCGTTTTCTTTCCACTCCCGCTTGGCTGTCTGGAGGGGCACCTTCCAAAATAGGTTCATCGATCAGGAGAGACAAACTTATGCCTCGCCCATTTGTATACGTAATTTATTTCCTCATCAAATTCCAGCACAGAGTATTTTTTTCCACGACGCTGTACAAAAGAGTCTCTGGATGTAAAGTAAAGTCATTATGGGAGAAAACAAATAGCATTAGGGTTTATGTTGATCGGTAACGGGAAGGCTATAAACTCAGTAGCAGAGGAATTAGGATTGATCAAAGTTGAAGGATTAACACCACTGGAGACATAAATGAAGCGCGCATATTGGCTTGAGAGAGCGTTAATATTGAGAATGAGGGTGGACAAAGAATTTTGCGAGAATTATGAGAGAAGTATGGAAAACGTGCTAGCAACCAAGTCAGAGCCAATCAATAAAACTTCTTTCCAAAAGTAAAGGGAAAAAGTAAAAAGAGGTACGCAAAAATGGCAGAAAAGAGGTCTAATATCCAAAATGACCCAATATAAAGCGTGACCCTCGGGAAAAGAGAACTACTGAGGGGGATTGAGAGCTCCGAGCTTACTCTGAGGTTATGTACTCACGAATAGAGTTAGCGCAAGCCGATCATGCTTTGAGCACCACAAAACTTAACGAAAAGATGGCTCGTTGAAATAGGAGAACATACTTCAAAGCACATATTTTCAATTTTAAAAATGCACTTTTGGTAATCATTACAACGCGTAATTTGCCAAATTATCACCTTTTTATAGGGTCTCAATATTAGGGTAGACAACAAGAATATATTCTTGGTTCCATGTTAAAGTCGGAAGACGATTTTTTTTGTATGGGAGCACAGCATTTTCATTCGATAATGTACGCAACCTATCTTAGGCTTCAGTGACACATAAAGAGACGCCTTTTCTCAGAGAGATTTTCTCATGTCCAACATTTTGTTGAAACTTTATCGCACTGAAATAAATTTTGGTCGCTATGTGCATAGCGTATTTTACTTCATTCACAATGGTTTTCTAAAAATATAATCCAAAGAGTATTGACAAAGTTGGTGATCATTTAAACGACACTAAGGATATCTTAGTTTTATTACATTATTATCAGAGGAATAATTAAAATTATTTAAAAATAATACTAAAATAATAAATTACATCATAAGATACAAAGCAGAGAGAGATTTTGCCGAAGCAGAGAGTGTGGAATGGAAGTGAGGAAAGAAAGACGCATGAAACGCCAGTAGAAATTTTCACGTGTTCGGGTTTCCTTTACATGAGATGGTTAAGTAGTGTGGGCTTCAAAGACATGAATTAAGTTGGAAAGGGACTGTAGCCAAATGAAGGAGTTAATGCGGGGAGAAAATAAAATAAATAGTTCAAACTCAAGTAGGAAACAGAGCCTTGTGCAGCTCAAAAATTTAAACATTACAGACGAAGGAAGGCAATAGACAAGACACAAGGTAGCTTACGCGAGATTTTCTCTAGTTATAATAGGGGTCACATTCGAATTTAATTTTGTATTTCAGCTATTGTTATGAGCATGTGGTGCATGTTTTTATATTATATGCGCAAAAACATTGTTTTATATGACCGAAATTCCGAGTAATTACCCGCCAAAAATTCATTTGATAAGAGAAAAGGAGTAAGATACTGAATTCTATCAGCTCGCGTGCACTTTCGCCATTCCACTCAAAAAGGCAAAAAAACAATTTACGCTCCACAACGTTACCGCTATGTATATCTGATAAACACCAACCGTAATTGTATTAGCAAGATCACGAAAAGATGGAAATGCCATCATAAAAATGTACGAAAAATAATACCAATGGGAACGAAGACTCGTCCAGAAAAAATATCGATCACAAAAATTAAATTAAAGCCATAATCATTAAAATACATGCATACCACACAGAAAAATAACATCTCTATTGCATCAATCGTGGGCCCCGCCGGAGAATTTTCATGTTCTTTGGAAACAAAAGCGGAGCAAAGCACATTGTTGAAACTTGGGTTGGTGTGAGAAAATGAAGTGTCAAAACAGACCAAGTTAACTTTTCATTGTGAACAACATAACGGATTTCCACCGAGTTACGCCGGAATCAGTATCTTATATTCATGGAAGAAATACATCAAGAATAGAAAAACGTGCGCTAATACGATTTTTACTGTCTGGGTTTATTGTCCCCAATTATATATTTTCTCTGCATGAAATTGAAGGTAATACTTTCTTCCATCGACGATGGACACTTCAGTTAACCGACAGTATGTTGCAACATTCAAAAGCAATACGATATAATACGACTTTTACTGTCTGGATTAATTGTCCCCAATCATATTTTTTCTCTGCATGAAATTGAAGGTAATACTTTCTTCCATTGACGATGGACACTTCAACTAACCGACAGTATGTTGCAACATTGAAAACCCAAACTCTAATCTAATATATAAAAATGAATATTCGTTTGTTCGTCTTCTATGCGTTTCAATCTCATTCATCAGATTACGATGAAGCTTTGGTGAGTTGTTGCTCACCGCGAGTGCGCGCGCCCGCGAAGGATTCAGCATTATTAAATCCATTGTACAATAGGTGGAGTGCGAGTCGTTTCAACAAATGAGTGTTGGCAAGCGAGCTTCTCAAACAAGCAAGGAACCGCAAGCAAGCAACGAAGCAGATTTGGTGCGATGGTCTCTTTGATTGCTTTTTTTGGATTCTTGCATTCAATTTTTGTATACGCTTCGATTTTTCCTAAAACTGGATTTTTAAGCTCGAAAATCTTAAATGTTTGCACTACTTCAACAATAGAATGTTTTATTTACTTGGAAACCGCAGCATAGGCAAGGAATGGAGACTAATGCCATAATTTGTGCGTTACGAATTCCTATGAATGTACGAGGTATTCATTGGACTAGGTCTCAAATTCGTTGAAGGACCGATTTTGAACCCAGAAAACATTTGTGGGTTAAACCATGAAAAGTGTGGAAATCAATGGGGACTTCAGGATAGAGTATTTTATTTTGCGAATTTAGAATATGACAAAACGAACTAAAAAATCAGTCTCATTTTTTTCTACATTTAAATGTGTCTGCCTTGTATATTTGTGCCTACTTAGTAAGAAAAAGAGGCATTGCAACAAATGCTGGGCACAGCTAGTTTAAGATAAAATTAACGAAAAGCCTACGCCACCTACCATTCAAGGTTTACCATAAATTATAAAACCGGGCCAAGGAGTTTGAAAGGAATGTATCGTGGGTTAGGTGGAAATATATTTTCGCAATGAAAACGTCAAAAAAGAACTCCTGGGGGTCAATTCTGTAAATCCTCGGAATTGCCGAGTCTCGATAGTGACGAAATTTTGACGTCAGAGCCAAGTGAAATTCAAAGGGGAGCATTCGAAAGTTGGGATTTGTCGGGGAATCCGACGTCACATCCACAGATTTACCGAGGTTCGGCCGCGTCGATTCCTTACTGAATAAGGCCCCTGATCAGGTAAAGTACATTCATTATACTCTCTAAAAAAAGGTTTGGAGCGGCATTCAATTCCCTTCGACAAACGAAAATCTGGATCGGAAGTCAGCTCCGTGTTATGCATATATAGTGACAGGTAGTGCCATCCATTCAAATAGGTATTAGTCAATTGATTCCCTTCATCATTATAATATCCATTCAATACTCATGAACAGGTACAGGGAATACAATTTGATGAGACGGCGAACTCGTTTGGTATTTCGGGGAACTTTTCAGAAATGGTGGTCAACAGTAGACCCAACTGAGAAGTTTACAGCTTCTAATCGTGCGTTTTATTAGATTTAAAAAAATTGAATTTTAACAAATTTTGGTTCAACAAATCCGAGGAATGGGAAAAAAAAACATTTAGCGAAAATGAAGCGTTTTCGTCGGAGTCATAAGCAATTGACGTTACCATCTTCTACAAATTTGACATGAGCTAATAATTTCACTTCCAATTTTTATGATAAGATTTCACACAGTCAACAATGAGGATTTAGCGCAGAAGAAACTAGCAAAAAACGGAATCAGGAATCCCAAGACCGCGGCTCATGACGGTTAAATACCTCTCTGATATTACCTCCTCAATTTACTTAAATTTCTACTGGATATTATCCATTGAAGAAGTATGTGATATGCAGCCAAAATGACTGACTCACACAATCGACTCCCAGGTATCTATTTTAATTGGATTGTCCATCCAACTCGTGGGCTTCATCTCTGAGCCGTTGCTTTCAGTGTAAAGGGATACTATGGATAGTACACTTACAATGACGCTGCGCATTTCCAGTGTGAAATCGTTCTATACCTTGGTCACAATACCTAGTTTAATCCTAGAATATATTCGTGATAATAAATTCATACGTGAAACATTTGGCCAAACTCGCCAATTACATCTACGTACTACCCAGCGAGTCCGCCGCATGGGCGTGTGGCAGGGAGAATGAGGACACCAGCCGTGTAAAGATGTAAGGGATAAGGTTTTGGGAGGTGAAATGGGGACGTGTATTAAGGGAGTGCGTTGAGTGGAGCTCAGTTTTAATTATGATCGCTTATCGTGCGCGGAAAGGACGAGTTTTGGTACCTATCTGTTTGGCAATGCATCTCTCTTATTTTCTCGCTTCTGTCAGACCTAAGAATGTAGTGTGGCGTCATGATATTATTCTCTATGTCTCTCTGAAACACATCAGTTCCGAATTTCTCAAGCAACTTAAGCCTAGCGCTTAGCCTCCGAGTCTCTTGTGGGTCCAACCTCAATCCATCTAAAAGCAGTGAAATACTATATGTTCGCTCGTTGCAGTTTGTAACGAAACGCGCAGCTTTCCTTTGTATTTTATCAATTTTTTGGTTAAATCTTTATGACCAGGGTCCCAAATACTCGCGGCGTATTTGAGGTGTGGCCTTAGATTAATTAATGGACAACGGCCTAGAACGAATGAAACACCGGTCCCCGTGCAAGTAAAGCAACGTTGGATTCAGCTCGGATTAGGAGAGGTAATTAATTCACCAATTCATCCTGAATGCCGTTGTCTCCGTCTCCAAGAAACAAACAGTATGTACAAAATGGTCTAAGACGTTGTCTTCTCGTAATCTACTGAGCACACGGCGAGTGAGACATTAAGATATTTTTGTCTAAATTATCGGACCCTAATTTTTATAAGGTTTAAATCCCCCAATTTTCTGAGTTTAAGAATCATGCACTACTCTTCAAAACATCCTGAAGACGTAGTTTTACTTATTAGCCATGGATTTTATTGGCCATCACGCAAATACTACTGCAAACAGGTACCTAAAAATTCCCGACCAGGAGAGCGGCGCCAATACAGATACACAAAAATATCCTTGTAAAACATGCTGAAGGGTAAATAACTCTGTAATGGGGGACGAGGATGAACAGAAATAATGGCCTATCCTCAATATATTGACCTGAATCCCAAAGGTCAGGAAAGAATAAGCTTTTTAGCCTTTACACGCAAAAAATAAGGAAAACGTTATTTCTACGCAGCGATCAAATGCTGAACGACCACTGAGCTTCTGGACGCTCACCACAAACATAAACCGAATGGCTTAGTTGAAGATCAGCCACGATCCGTCTCGAATATCCGAAACCACGACGGAGGGAATGTGAAAATAAAAGGAAACCAGACAAACGTTCGCCGTTGGGTGGGCCTACAAATCTCTCTTCGGGCACTCGCGTAAAGTGGTATTTTTACCGCTCACTGAGGACCATGAAGATTGCCGTCTCGACCAGTGATACGGCATCAACGAGCCATTCACTCGCAGCTGGATCTTTGCCGAATGTTCCGTTCAAGGATTTGGAAAGGTCGTGATGGCGACCGCGGGCCGAAAATCAAAGGGCAATGAGCCGGGCTGACACAATGACATACGGTTCGGCGGGCTTTTATTCTCACGGGGTCGATTCCATTAATGACCGTCAAGGAAAGCAATCAAGGAGGAGTACAGGCAAGTAGCGCTAATGGTCAGTTCAGCCCATCAGCGCTTTGACGACACAGTAAATGGAATACGTTATGAGATTCTTGAGAGAGCTCGAAGGTTAAAAACAAAAGGGCACGACTTGTACAGCTTCGACATAATTCCTGGGGCAGACCTGCGTGTTGGAAGACGGGGTAAATTCTCGAAGCGTCGCGTATATTGAAGATAAAACACAGGCATTTCGGAAAACTAGTATATTTAACAGAATATCGCGAAACCTCAATGCGGGCCAATGTCTACTGTGGCGAAATCGCTAGTACATGAACAGTCATCAAATAATATCGAAGACTTATCGGGTTCTCTTCCTAAGTTTCCATTGTCGAAGTGTTTCGTCGAATTGTAAGTGTTTCCATTGTCGAAGACGACAGTTTCGACAGCGTTGCAGCTGTCTTCTTCAGGTCAGAAGTGACGATGCGTGTTGGTTGGTTAAATGTTTATTCCCAATAACATAAAATTACATTAAAAGGGGCCCTGTCATAGGATTTCTCTTCTTCAGGGTGGATACATATATAAAGTTTTCAAATTTAGGTAGGTGCTGTTGCATATTTACAAAAAAAAACAAACATGTACAAAAAATGGTTTGATATTGACTTCTGACATTGGAACCGGAATGACGTGTGGCCTGGCATTCGCCCCAAGGCATGAGGAAAACCGGCAAAACCTCACGCAGGCCGCCGTATTATGTCATGTATGAATCTTGTAGGTAGGCGACGATGCGTGTCAAGTCAAGTCAAAATATGTTTATTCCACACCAAAACAAATACAAAGTAATAACAAAAAACAAAAACAATGGTGTGGACCCCGTTTTAGGCTGTCGCCTCTTCAGGGAAATCACTTGAACACATACACTGGTGCGGGAAGATATTGGCCCGGCATTCGCCCTAGGACGGTGGGAAACCCGCTAAAACCACCGCCAGGCCACAAACTTAACAATATAAAACAAAACAACACAAAGAAATAACAAATCGTAGATATTTTAAAAAGTTAACACTGAATAAGTCTCTGTATAAATAATATATATATATATGTCTCTGGTAATAAATAAATAAATAAATAAATCACTGGTGATCACTGATCCGGTAACATCGTGATTAAACTATGAAATCTTTCAACATGGAATATATGTCTCTGGTAATAATAACTAGTGAATGTGACCGTCATATATAGCCGGTCCTTTTCCCGCCAATTCAGTCTGGAGCGCTGTCATTGGTCGCTTTCTTTTCCTTTAGGAAAATTCTCTTCCAGGCGTAGGAGAGAGTGTAGCCATCTTCTCTGTTGATGTTTTCGGGTGGTTTTACGATTTCGATGGCCTCCCTGATGAGTCTTGGGAAGTAGCGGTTCTCTTTTGCTGTTAATTTTGCTTCTTCGAAATTCATATTGTGACAAGGTCCACTCCATATGTGTTCGGCCGGAGCTGATTTGCGTGGCTGCCTATTCTTTATATCTCTTTGGTGCTCTCTCAGGCGGCATTTGAGAGCTCTCTATGTCTGCCCGATGTAGGATTTCCCGCATTCGCACTTCACCTGGTAGACACCTTCTTTTGTATTATCTGGTAGGCGGCCCTTGGCCTTGCAGAGGATGTCTGAGGTTTTCTGGACTCAGTTGAAACGGGTGACGACGTTGTGTTTTGCCAGTACTCTGGCTATCTTCTCACTAGTGCCGGCAACATATGGAATGACAGCGACGGCTGTAGGTTTTGGCTTATCTTCGGAGGCCCTTTTCAGGTCCACCGCGTCTTCCATTTTTCTCGTTATCTTCCGGATAACTTCAGGCTGGTATCCATTCTTACGGAATGCATGGCATAGGTGGGATTTTTCTTGGTCGAAGGAAGATATGTCAGATATTACGCGTGCTCGATGAAATAAAGGAAACACGTGGAAGAGAACCCGAAAAGTCTTCGATATCATCTGAACGACTTCGCGGAAGCCTCAGAGTTCAGTCATCAAATAGTTCTTCACAATTAGACGTCCAAGGCGGACGAACACTTAAGTAAACAATCAGGATATATCAATCAGGATAGGTATCCTTCCACTCGCTATTACACATGGAAATCCATTTAACTTAAAGAGCTCCTTCCAATATGCGCGGCTATCAGGGGAGTAGAAGTGGAGGGGGTGAAAGAGTGACGAAGGGGGAAGAGAGGGAAGCAACGAGAGAGAGAGAGTTCGGTCCGGGAGCCAAACTGATTCGCGAAAAAAGCACGACCCACGGTCATTTGAAAAAGGATTTTCAACATTGCGCTGGAAACCGCGGATTGGTGATGCCAACCCCTTCCACCGTCATTCGTCTGTTTGTGTTTCGAAGAGGCGATGCTGGGGAGAAATGCGGTTCCATCTAGAAGGGTACTGGTTACAGCTTCTTTACTCGAGTATAACAGCGTTTCCTCTAAGGTTACTGCGATGGGATATAATTGTTAATTTTCGGGAAGGTAACCGGATAGGTTAAATCTTTTACTGGAGTTTGATGTAGACTATTTTTGCCGGATGTTCAAATATTTTGCTAGAGCCAAACTATTATAGTAGGAACAATCACAGGAATAAGATTAAGGAAATAGACTGCAGAACCGATAGATTTAAAATGTCCTTTTTTCCACGTACAATAAGGGACCATAATAGTTGTGATAGATCAGTTCTGGGATACAGACAAGGTTAAATAGGTTTTACCAGTAAAGCTAAATATATAACATGATTATTAGATACTAACCTCGTATGCAATCTCCGACATGATATACCTTTCATGTTTTAGAACCGTGTGTTGATATTTATTTGTCGCATTTATAATACTAACCAGTACTTGTATCTGGAGTAGTGTACCGCATGGTAGCATGTTCTGCAACGTATTACTCTCATAGTTTCTGGTCTGACTGCGTACTGTTGTCTTGACTACTTTTGGCCTGCGCCTGACATTCGGGGGGAACGTGTACGGTTCTGATTTGAACTGGGATGATTGCTGCATGCCTGGTGTGGGATCACCCCGTGCCAAACTCCCTGGTGGTGGCTTGCACGGTATTGCGCAGAGGTAGATATTATCAAGATGGTTTGAACGTAGTTTGGTGCCCAACTGTTCTACGTGTTACAACAGGACGAAGAAATTGAACGTGTAGTTGGGAATTCGTAATAAAAGTTTAAATAATTACAAGTGGTAAGAATGAAAACCATACAGGTTGACTTTAAGGTTTAAATTGAGGTGTTTTTGGGTCATAGTTTCAAGTTTTTTGCCCTCAATGCTCGTTAATAATTATGGCTGCGAATTTTGTTATTCCAAATGAAAATTTCTTCCATTCCTCGAGGATTTCTGATACTATCGTCCATGCTAAATTGAATATGGCGTACTCATGCGTTTCTCTTCCAATTTTTGTTTCATAATTTGCCTTTTTGCACACTTCCTACAGTCCGTGGCATGACCTGCTTACAAGCTAGGCAAGTGATTAAAATCACCCACCGCTACTACTTTACCTGGGACCCTTTCTTGAAGTCTCATAGTGAAACAAGTCGAAATGGGACTGCAGGTAGCAGTGCGTCATCCTAATAGTCGGAGTGATAGTGTGGACAGCTATTAGTAAGGTTTTCTGATAGATCCGCCATACTGAACAACCTTTCTCCCGTCACGCAACATTTTGACGGTGCCAAGGCCTAGGCCTGAAGGTGACGGTGACGGTTGAAGTCCATATGTTAAACTCGTCCACCGCGCAGCGCCAGAAACTTTTGTTAGAAATATACCCTGCATCGTTAAATTAGTATCATCTGCACAGTTCCGAAATGGGAGTCTATTTCGTCCTGTTGCCAAAGAGTTGTATGTCTCCGAGTTAACCTGAGGCGCAGAAAGGGTGGAGGTTTTTAGGGATAAACCAAAGTCCAAGTGATGAATTTTGAAGTATGGCTTATTTTTGGAAGTTCTGGTGATTTAAACATTTATGCCTATTCCCTTTTAAGATATCCTAAACATGCAACGGTCGAGAAAATTATTGCCAGAACTGTCCCTTAATTTAGTAGGATAATGATAACCTGTTTGCGCTGATGGCTCGCGAAAACTTTCATGAAGGGACACTGGAGGTATATGTGATATGAATACTATTAAGTACATGAAAGTCCCCATAGGGCAATAGAAACACTACGCTCCTGCGTCATGCTGATGGGTATATCGGGAAGGAATGAATTGCGATTGCATCCATTGGTCTTATTTCTCACGGTTTCGTCCTAAAGCAGTTTAATCGGACATGATGATTTTGACGACTTGAAATGTAAGGAAGTAAATAATTTGGAAATGGCAGAGTTACCGTTTCCTTTAAAACCTCGGCAAAAAGTTTTGCCAGCGATTACAATTTAATAGAACGTAATTATTTTAAAATAATCCTCGATTTAAAATAGTGAACGGGATCCAGATCAATACATATTCAAGGAGAAGACCGCTAGATCAAAGATCGTATGAAGGACCTGCATATCAAAGAATACAATGTTTGCAGTGTCGAGTGACTACAGTAGGGCATGAGGCTGTACGCACTCTCCACGAGACGGGGAACATAATTAATCAAGGCTTCCAGGACCGTCGCTGTTCGACGGAACGACTCCTTAGATCACAGGTCTCAAGAGGGACCCCCTTATTTGTAAATATTGAAATTTTTGCAGTGCTGAGTGGATACAGCGAGGCGTGAGATTATAAGCACCCCCAGACAAAAGAAATACAATGAATCAACCGACAGCCTATAAAGGAAGTCGACAGTTTCGGGCGAGATGTTGTGGAACTGCATTATCAAGGATGAAAAATACTCGATGCTTTTCTGTCCACTTTTTTAATTCTCACTTTTACTACATATGTTTCGGCACTTTATTTGGCCACCTTCAGGTACTCTGACACTGTGCCTGAAGATGGCCAAATAAAGTGCCGAAACACGTGTAATCAAGTTGAGAATTAGGAGAGTGGACAGTGAAAAATTGAGTATTTTTCATTCTAGCCTATAAAGTGTTGATTCGGCGTCGCCCTCCATCGTTCTCAGGGTTTCATGAACCAACGCGAGAACCATTTTTTCCCGGTCCGGAATTACGAAAGCTCAAGTGAGGCGCGGTCGGCGCTCTTCCCCGCCATTCGCCAAACCGGCGCCGTCGCAGACATGAACCTTTCCACACCGAGAATGCACTCGCGACTCTTGGGGGGGAAGGAGAGGCGAAATTGCGATAATTTTCTTAAGGCAGTGCGTGACAGAACGAGAGACGATTTCCAACGGCGAAATTAGCGAGATACACTCCGGTAATGGGAGGGGAATAGGGGTTAAGGGGTATGGAAGAGAAGAAATGTGGCAACGCTGCTCGCGAGAGAAAGAGCAAATAAGCGCAAAGGGAGGATTATATTTTTGCGCGGAAGGCCCTCTTTCGCCACGGTCACGGCGGGCAGTAGCCTCTCCTCCACGCGAACAACGCGGTCTATTTTCGCGAGTGTCGTTTAACCTCTTCTCTTTGTGGTGTTCTCTCTTCCCTCCTTCCCACCCCCTTCGCCGGCGATTTGAGCCGGGAGAAGATGAAAAAAAACACCACTTCCCTTTGCACTCGCTATTGTTCCGCGCCTCAAAAAAGAGTCTTCTTTAAATAAGCGACTCATATGAAGGTGGGGCATTGAGTGTTTCCCGACCTCGGCCGGAGTTGAAAGAAATGCAAAAATGTTTTCCAAGAGGACTGGGAGGTGGAAAAGGACGTCTCGCGCCTCATACTGTTTCTTATCGCGTTCCCGCTAGTTTTGAAAACCTCTCTTGCCATCCCTCGTTTATTTTTTCCACGTCTCCCCACACCTGCTTCTACTCTGCACTTCCCTTCACTCTTCAGACAAGGTATAATCATTACCAATGGTATGTGCTGAATCGCTCCTTGAAGTTGGCTTATACATAGCAAATTACGTACAACCTGAAAACGAAATTAAGTAATGAAACTTCAGCCACTATTACTATATACTGTTCCTTGATTCCTTTCTCATTAGATCATTTCTGACGTCTTTCATAATTTAATTATATTTTTATTAGTTTTTATTTTTCCTTGATAAATTATCTTGTACTTTTTTGATTCTATGTTAACATGTCGCCCCATTTTTTCTTTCGTATTCCAACGAATCGTTACCCCGATGACAGATGGCATATTGCCATTTTAAATAATTTCTTAACATTCATACGATTAACCTTTTTAGTGCGAATTTCATTGGTGCCAGAGAGAGGTGCCAAGGGGATTCTCAGTAATGTGTGGCATATTTAAAAAATAAACTTTGTGAATTTATGTAGATATCAACCTGTTATTCATTTACTTTAATCGAATTAGGAGTATTTGCGCATTATATTGTTTAAAAGTTTCACAGGATGTTTAAACGTAATTTCTGCAAATATGTAATTTCGTAAAATGTAGTCTACGATTGAGCCAATAAATCGGCTCGCGGCACTTTTCGCCGGAGAAGCAAAATCCGATATATCGGCTACCGGCACTGAAAGGGTTAATTTGGTGATTAAGGTGTCTTCTTATGTTGCTTGTGAATATTTAAATGTTTTCAAATAAACATACATAACTCTTTCAAGACCTTTAAACATGCAATATTTCATCGTTCCATTACAATTTCATCCCCGCTATTTGTCGTAGTATTTTCATTCCTAATGGGTTTAGAGGGCTGATGGGTCTTGTTATGTCCGGTCTCGTCTCTGCTTCTTCAATCGTTATGGATTTCATGAATACTAACTTCCTCATTTTAGCAGCCATTCTTATATGCTTGTTACACCAAATCTTTTTCATAAATCAAGTAAATTCAAATGTACCCTCCATGAACATGAAATTCAAGGGTATAACGACGGCGTCATACTTTAGTGCGAACTACGAACCACTACACAGTTCTCCCAAAAGCTTGACTATTTACATTAAAGTTAACTATACACACTAAAATCAATTAACAGGGTAGTGAAAAACCCTCCAAAGTGGTACTTGAAATCTTGGATCCAGGGGAGAACTTGCAGGCAAGACGACCGTTTCAGATACACTACATTCCAAGAATACTGACGACGATCACAGTTAACTATTTTACAATCATTATCAATTCTATACATATATATGTAAGTTCCGAAACCCATTTTATGAAAACGATATCAGTATTTCCCTCCCCCTCCCCCGGTTCTGTTAAGTTCACCCGCCAAATTGAGCCGTATATTTTAAATAAATCACAAAAAATGTTTGAACGTAACAGCAATTAATTATCGTTACTCCACAACCATTAAAATTTTCATTGTGATCAACACAAACAAAATTAAGAGTTGATATGTATAAAATTTCACATAAAAAACAGCATGAAATAATAAAGACGACCTGAAAATTGACACGAATTACCGTGCAAGAAAGGCTATTACATTTGGACTTACTCGCTAGCAGAAAAACGGTACAATGACAAACGTGAGAAGATAAAACGTAGCGGAAAATGTAAAAAAGGAGAGCGAAATACACACGCGAAGGATAACCTGTCCCATCTTTAGCTTCGCTCCCCACGCCTCTCTCTCTCTGCTCAACCCTTGCGAGTCTGGCCCAGCCTGTCCTCGCCTTAATCCCGAGTTTCCGCTCCCCTTTTCAAACCTCACAACCCTCCGCCATAACTAATCCCGGCATGTTATCCGGGAACCGTTGTAAGAAAGGTGACACGAATACATATTCTTTCAGCCCTTCCCTCACGGGGAAGGCAATAGCCTATTTATGAGATGGATGGCCTAAAAATCGTAAGTCTTTCCTAATTTTTAATCTGAATATCTATTCAAATTAGATGTTTAAATACCATGGAGACAAGTTCAGATGGGACTGCCAACTGACCTGATCTTCCCGGAACTGCCCCCATATTTTTTTTGGTATATTACTCTGTCCAGGAAGAACCCATATAGAGTTATGAAATTTAGCATTTAAAATCAATTACATATTAATTTTATAATTAAATTTTAAAAGTATTTAATAATGTTATCAAAAATTGAAATAGAAAGTCACGGTATCTTTGCTGTGGTATCTAAGTTGGTAACGCATTATCCTTACAACTCAAAGGTTGCAGGTTTGAATCCGTCCACGGAAATAACCTTTCCTTTCGGATTGGGTGAGACGGTGTAACATAACCTTAGCAATGGGTGGGCCAGAGAGCCAAAATCCACTACTAACTGGAAACCCTTACACCATGAAAGTGAATAACTTGCGATATCAAACGCGGTTAAGAGGAAGGCGTACTCAAACGTTTCAGAGGAAGAGAAACCCTCGGCGGCTTGGCTTGCAAACGCACTCGGCCGGGAATCGAGGGATCCGGGTTCGATTCCCATTAACGGTGATTGATTTCTCCTCTATGAAATTTCGTACTTGCGTGAACTTGCAGGTTACTTTGTAAAGTTTATACCGTGGCTAGTAACGATATCCTCATAATTTGTCAAGAGAGTTACACTTCCGAACTGAGAGGAACGAAAATTCCTTCTTTCCAGCGCACCATCGCTGATCATCAAAAAACCTCATGATACAAACAAATGACTCGTTGCTAACAGATATTTCACCTCCGTCCTCCTCCTCCTTTTCCCTGCTCTCTCCCAGTTCACGGCTTGTGTCAAAGCACCCCCGGTTACACGCCTCTGCGGCGGCCTAGAGGGTAGTTGATGAATGTAGGTAGACGTGTAAACGTTCTTACGCAGGTCCGTCGACGCTGCTTAACTTCTGGGCCTCATTCAGTTAGGACTCGACACAGTCGAATCTCAGAAAAATCCACAGTTTTGACGTCAAATTCCCCGACAACTGTCACCTTTGGAGTGGCCCTAATTGAAATTGCTGAGGCTTCCAAATTTCGACACTGCCGAGGCTCGGATATTCCGGAACCAAACAGAATAATCCCAGGCCCGAGTTTGGTCATACTTGGAATACGAAACGAGCATTTGAGACTCTGATCATTAAGACTCGACCAAATAAATTAATAAAATACAAAGAAAAGCAGCACGCTTAGTAAAAAACTGCCACGAGCGTACATGTAGTGTCTCACAACTTTTATAAAGATTAAGGTGGGAGCCTCGAGACACTCGGAGGCTACACGCTAGGCTTAGCCTGCGTATGAAATTCAGAACTGGTGTGTTTCAGAGCGACACACAGAATATTATCATGACGCCTCACTACATCTCCAGGTCTGACAGAAGCGATGAAATGAGATAGATACATAGCCGAACAGATAGGTACAATAATTCGTTCTTTCCACGTACAATAAGTAATCTCAATAAAAACTGAGCTCCACTAAATACACTCCTATAATACACGTCACCATTTCACCTCCCAAAACCTTTTCCCTTAAATCTTTACACGGGTGGTGTCCTAACACCTCCTGGCACATGCCAATGCGGCGGCTCGCACGGTAGAATGTAGATATAGATGTAGAATAACCTCCCTTCCCCTCTTCGGTTTTAAGTTCATTCAACCAAGGCTTTTCGGTCGTCTCCTTTAACAAAATACTTTCATTCTTCTTTAATAAGCAACCTGGTGACTCGTTTCTCATCCCCTCTCTCAACATAACCCAACAAACGATGCTCAGTCGTTATATTAAGGTCAATTACCGAAACACTCAACCATCCTCATTCTTTCACGACCCACTCAATCTTGTCCCAATGCTTTTTCCTTTTGACGGAGCAAAAAAAGAAAGAAACAGAACCGACCCAAGAATTTGGCACGTCTGCGTGGGCAGATCCAAGGTCGGAGATATATCTGTATCCGTGTATCTTCGAAACGTCTGGCTGACAAGTAAAAACAACAGAACGACACTACCCGCAGCGGCGTGGGGAGCCACCGCGTCTCGTTTCGAAGGGGAGTGTTGAGTGGCGGGTGGTGATTCCAATGGGGGTTGGCTGGGAGCGCAAATAAGCAAATGAATGGGTCGGTGTAAGAACGGGAAGATGGTAGCGCTGAGCAACTCTCCATCGTTCCGCAAACCTCTTTCGTCTTCATTGGTCATTCAATACTAAGATTGATTCTCTGCAGTCCTATCTAATCTTAGTTCCCTTACCCCCTGATATATCTACCTATGTACTTTCCTCTTTATTAGGCCCATGAACTTATCCCTGGGTCTTCCATTGGGGACGTTTCCCTATATTTTACCCTCAAATATATTCTTCAGTAGTAACCCATCGATCCAATCAGGGTGTGTCCAATCCTTCCGGTTCTTCTTTTCTGTATGTTACCCCTCAGTATCCAGCACCAAGACACTTCTATATGAGCGTTTCTCTAAAAAAAATTACCTATAGAAAACAGTCCGCGAACTTCCCGAGGCTTAGAAAACTTTACTACCTTGAAAATAATTACGATTATTATTTCAGATAATCTCCGCCGATGGGAATATTATTTCTTACCCTCGACACATCTTAATCCGTCACAAGACAAAAAAAAAGATTACTTCACGGGAGAAAAAACACCTAAAATAAGAAACTTTCGCTTTCACTACTCCATGTCTCGTTTTTATTATCTTAAATTAAATACTTCCTCGGTATGAAAAGTGAAGTAAGAGAATTCTCAATTGTATGAAATTCACAGTGAAAAAATCATCGGCTTGGACTGGGATTCGAACCAGACTCCTAGATTTCGCGCCTAGTACCCTTAACTATTGAAGCTACCCCCTACCACGACTGACTTCATGGATACTTTAGGAACAAATTTTCCTCACAGGTAACGTGAATAAAATACCATGCTATACCTGTATACGTTCGAATCCTAGTACAGGTGAATGATTATTCTACAGTGAATTCCCCACAATTAAGTGATCACCAGCGGTAGTCATTGTTAAAGTTACAGCGCAGCCTGTCCCACAGTTCTTTAAATAAGATTCTCACGTAGATAACAATCACTTAAATAAACCTATACGGCGTGCCAGAGGTTTATGTTCTCGGAAAACTTAAACCTCTGGCACCCGGCTGGAAACCCGAGAACTCTTCATTCTAAGCATTCGCCGGGAAAGACTAAGATCCTCCGTTTTATTTTTTCATTCGCATTATATGCAACACAAAACAGGCATACCGAGACATATAAGATCCAATTATTCCTTACTATCCGGTACCCTTAGCTCTGATGTTTAATCCTAAATTAAAGTGATTTGCACTACATTTTGCATTGATTATTTCGCCATAAATTTATCCGTGATCATGCTTTTTAATCACATTCCCTGGGCATGTAGCAGTTTTCAAGGCTTCAGTCACCATTTTGGAGTTTTGGACGGAATTTAAAGAAAATTTGCACTGTGCAACGGTTAGCTGGATGTTTCGACGGTCAGGGTCGTTTGGCTATCCGATATATATTAACCAGACGTTATAGAATTGGACCTACATAACCAGGAATAAGAATCCAGGGCACTATTAGTGACACAAACCTGATTCCAGAATGTTACTCATCGATCGCAAATATTTTTTTAAATTAGTATTTTTAAGTAACACAAAATTTTAATTAACACATGAGAACATTTTTTTATATAGCCAATACCGTCCTCAGCGTTATTTTCCGACGTTTTGTCACCAGTAACAAAATACAATTTTTTTTTAATTCGGCAATATTGGAATACCAATTTTATTTTTAAAATCCCTGAAAACTATTCGTCTGTAGCAATAATCTATAGATATCACAATATTTTTTGTAGCAAATAATGGTCACAAGAACAAAAGCGTCCCATAACCTCAATAACTTGTGGAATGTATTTTGCTCTTTAAAATGAACTGTAATAGGAAAAAGCTTTATTTGGATTAAATATGTTCACTCAGGAAAATTAAAATAAAAATTAAACATGGATCGACAAGCATTTTGGAAAAGAATATCTAAAAATATGTCTTTAAAATATTAAGCCAATACTCCTATTAATAAATTGCCCTGACGAATTTTCTTCATTCGATTTCATATACAGCTGCAATCAGGAATCGAGTAATATAGACGACGAACTGAAATTGTCATGGTCAGATAATAGACCGTTTTTCCCCGACGCAGGTTAATTCACCATATCTGCAAGATTCGGCTTCATAGTTAAATTTTTTGAAATTTTTATCCCTTACAAAAACAAAGTAATTAACATGGATAACTCAGAATCTAAAACTGAAAGTAAAGCTTCGTTGAAATAGAACTTAAGTCTGACACAAAAACTAAGGGAAAAGGAGATCTAAGGACTCCGTCAATAATAACATATTTTTAGACGAAAAATAAAATCATTTGAAATGCTAGTAGAGAAATTTCCTTATTCAATGAGTGGCTCCAAGATAAAACCAACGATTTACCCATGGTGAATGATTCAGCTCCATGGTCACCGGTTATGACCGAAGAAATTATGAAACGGCACTCCAAAAGAACCTTTCCTTGTGGATGAAAACGCTACACGCAGAAAATGTAGTCCTTGTAAGTTAAAAGCGACAACAATGCAAAAAATTACGTAACATTTCATTTTCGAACTCCAAAAAAGAAGAAAAAAGAAAAAATACGCGAAAATTCGCCTGGGGGATATATTTGGACTGAAAAAAGATTAAAACAAGGGTCTATCAGTTTAGTCTCCCAGGCTACGCTCGTGAACGGCATATTGCAGGTCCCGATTTGAGTCGCGTAAGGATCAAATAACCTTTTCATGGTGAGTTTTCATACTTTTATGTTGAAGAAAAAATATTAGGTATCTTTTAGACGAAACGCTCGCTCTCAGAATCGCAAAAAAGAAACCTCGGGACTCGTCGCGAAACTCGGCTTGTTTGAGAAGGTATCCAAAAAAGAGGGATGAGAGACGTCGTCATACGCTGATAAGATAAATAGACTAAGGGGCACGTCATCCAGGCCGTCGTAAAAAATATATATCGCGCCGCCAAACGGCCCATTCATTACCTATTTCCGTCTTAAAGACGGAGAGCGCCGTATCTCCCTCCATACCGCACCGTTCTCCGTCAACCCAGACCTCCTTGTTTTGCACGTCCCGGAGAAATAATGGCCACTCATCTATTTACGCGGTGAAGGGGGTCGGCAAGGAGACGGGGGAAAGTGACGGCACGAGAGGTACGAGAAAAAGTATAGTAAAAACGTCGAGGTGTTTGTTTAGCAGACCAGTGTACTGAGGGGCGGACAAAAATATATCAAAGAATTGATTTTTTTCGAGGAAACATTCGTGTGGAGCATTGCACTCTATGCATCGCAAGCATGGACCACTGGGAAAGTAGACCAGAAAAGAGAGGAAGCTCTCGAAGCCTGGTGCTGGAGGAGGATGCTGAAGATCAAACAGACGGATCGACTATGAAATGAAGAAGTAAACAGTGGAGTAGAGGAGGAAGGAACCACATTGAAGACAATTCAGAGAAGAAGAGCCAAATGGATAGGAAACACCCTGAGGAACAATCGGAAAGTGAAGACCGTTATTGAAGGAAAAAAAGAGAAAAAATATCTAAGAGGAAGACCCAGGAGTAAACATATACATCAAATAAAGAAGAAGGAACAGAGGAAGAGCTAACAGGGAACTAGCATTAGATAGGGAAGGACGGAGGGCTGCAGTCACCAATCTTAGGATTGAACGACCAATGAATAGTTTTTTTTTATTTCTCAAATGGCTCCGGGATTAGTGACCTAATTTCGGCAGTCGAGGAAGCACAAATAACCAGCGATTAAGGAGGTAGCCTCATGACTACGCGAGTCAAAAAAGAGAACCGGAGAACTTTCACCTTTAAACATATGCCGTTAGGAGACTAATGGAGGGGGTGATGCTCGTAACGAGAAACAATCGAGAAAGGGTGGAGACGCTGGATAACACTTCAATATTTTATTTGAATAGACATGTCTTATCGTCGGTGAGGATAAGGGAATGGGATATTTTGGCGACGGCCGTTTCGCCGACGGTCGTTTCGGCGCGGGGACGTTTTGGCGGCGGTCGTTTAAGGGATGGCCGTTTTGACGATGGCCGTTTCTGCGCGAGAACAGAATACAGTTGATTAATTCGGACGATCCATGTATACAATGATTTCTAATGAGATTTCTATGTTTTGACTTACTATCTATTGCTCTTGAAGTTTAAAAAAACAATGGGGTGAACAAAATATGAAGATGTTAAGCCAATCAAATTTTAAAGGTTGAGAACAAATTGTTGCACTAAGGGTGAAAGTTGGAACGTCACATCACTGGTACTTCATGGAAATGTCGTTGTTCCCCTTCTTTCGGTTGTACATTGGTAATGTCACGTAAATATATATCCGAGGTAAATTTTACCCTTAGAATCCTAACTGATGACACGGTTGATTGCTGAAAATTTTTGGTCCAGGAAAATACGGATTCATCAGCAAAGAACAGACGGTGGTTAAAATTTCGTAAAAAAATCTTTTAATTTAGTATTGATTAAGTCTGAGAATTGTATGAGATTAAACTAGCTATACTAATTTCCACTAGTCGCGTTTAAGGCTCTAGCATCCAAAAATATTATAAAAGCAGAAGCCAAGCGAGTAGTTTCGTGCGAAAGCATAGCATCGCAACGGCAACCGATCTTGCGCCGAAACGTCCCCGCGCAGAAACGGTGGCGCCAAAGTGGCCGCGCCGAAATGTCCTAGACCCGAGGATGAGGGTACTCGGGTACCACTGGCTAATAGTGATGTAACAGAAATGTAAGCGACAGTATTTTTTTTTATTACTTGAAAAGTTAAAAATAGTAATGATCCACGGAATTTTTCTTCTTCCCTCGGAACCCAGCAACTTTAATGAAGTGGATAATACAAGTGGATAATACAAGTGCAAGAATTCTTCTCGGGTTTCAATCTGGGTTGGATTTTTCATATTTGCCGACGTCTCGATGTCCAACGCGGTCTTACCTTCTCTGAGTGGTAAAAGGAAATGGAAATCTAAGTGGTACATATATAAAAATTAAATTGAAAAACAGACAAATGTTTACACATACATACATTAAAATAAAATACCACCTAATCCCCGCTTAGTCCAATGGACTTGTAATTAGTGGTAAAAGATATAATCGAACAGGCCGGGTACCATTTGGAAGTGGAGGAATATAGGATTAAAAATATTGAATTTTGGAAATGAAGATGCTGTACACAGGAAGTTTGCCACAGATTATGGGAGAATTATTACGCAACGCCGCCAGCGTGAATTTATTCTAGCTTGACGTAAATTCGCACAAATGAGTTCACTTTGAAAGCGATTTACATCATTCGTAGGGAAAAACTACGAAACAAACTAAGCCCGTCATTATTTAAATTAAATGAGAGATTTTAGTGATGGTCCTAAGGTTCCCACGGCGCTGATACGAAGACCTCTTCATGGTTTCCAGGTCTTCAGTGTGAGTGTAGTCTGGTTACGTCAGTTTGCCGGAGTTCCAACCGGAGTGTTCAGGTTGAAGGTCGATGAGTGATCAAAGTAGTTTGAGATTTTCCGCTTGTCATAATTTTCCACTTGTCATAAATACCTAATTACAATTGTGTACTTGTATTTCAGCAGCTGTAATAAGCAAGAAGTGATTATTTTTATATTAATGGCGCAAAAATAGATTTTTTAATGACTGAAATTCCCAAGAGTAAATTATATTCTCACAAATAGTTCTCTAGTTTAATTCATTTTTCACTACTTTTGGAGGAAAAGCTTTCGCATTGGAAGGATTATGCTGCGTTTCAGAAACAAATTTCTGCGAAGAGTAATGATTCTTCTTTCAAAATAGTTGAGAGAGGACACAATACCTCCACTGCTAAATTTCTGACAATATCTAAGAGTTAAAGATCTATTAGTCCCTCATTTTTCAATAGTTTCCCAGCAGTGCATGCCCGCAACATTTCCCAGTTAAAATGGCTGGAGTTTGTCGACAAATAACTCAAGAAGAAGGACGGTAAGTGGTACATCTTTTCGTATCAGTGTAAAGATGAGAAAAGACCTTTAAAATGAGACCAAATTTTAGATGAAATGACATCTCGCTCAAACTACATTAGCGTTGAAAAGTTGAAACATTTGTGCATTTCCGGGAAACTGTCAAAGCGTATCTCAAAAAAAGAAAAGGAATGCCAATAGAAAGAGGCAACAGTATGAACGAGCGTCAAATTCTTCATGTAAAGAGCTCATAATACCGTTGATAGATAACTGTTGAAAGTTTCGGGGGCGACGTAAACTCTAAAGCCAAGTGAGCGCCTGCTACAAGTGTGCAGTCAATGGACCAAGACCGTTGCGACGGGTGACGGATGGCAACCCCGCCACCTCTGGATGAGATTAGGAGGAAGCAGAGTAGAGTTTTGGAAAATATCATGAAGAAAGAAGGAATGTAGAAGGGCGTATAAGAGGTGAGGATGTTGGGACAACGGGGCAGGAGAAGGTAAGCTAATCGTTTTCATGGACGGAATGAGTAGACGTTAGGAATAGGAAAAAAATTTCCTGGCTAGTACTTATGCTGAAACGACGAAAGACATAGCGTGAGGTCATAGGAGCCTACGGCTATAAAAATATTCAGAACGTATACCTCCTTTGCATTTAAGGTGGCTTGAGCAGTAATGGTGAGTCACTGAATGCACATTTTAATAACTTTTTTCAAGTAAGTTGAAAACAAACTTTTGGACCACATTCACTCCTGTACATCAGCTCATGCGGTGAGAATAACCGTGTCTATAAAAATATTAACGATGAATTTAAAAAATGTTGCCTAAATTCAAGCTTTACAATGACTTGAATTTACGGCAAAAAAACTGCAATTTAACTGTACGTAAATACGTGTTTTTTAACCGGCAACGTAACAAGATGTTTGTTAAAAAAGTTGTTTGTAATGATATAAAAACGCATAATTACGCGTTTAGCAGAGAATCTGCACATATGCAAACGAATTGTAGCGTAATACACGTCAAGTGCCGAAGGGCTACAAATTAAATGGATCTGTAAAGAATGTAATCTAATTATTTTGAAATACACGTCAGTGGCGTAGGACTACGAGTTAAATGAGCATAAAACTGCATAAACACCAAACCGATGACATGGAATTTTCTTCACCCATAAATATCATTAAACAAGAAAATAAATAAGACGAAGACTAAAGCCCTATTTTGCGGAATCCTAGGAAGAGAGAAGCTGAATTAAGAAGTCATTCTGAAGGGAGAGAAATTAGAGAAAATGGATTTATTCACCTATGTTGGAAGTGCTATCGCGTGGGAAGGAAGAAGTACGATGGACATCAATCGAAGAATAGCCCTAGCTAAGACGGCGTTCATGGTTACTACTGTGGTCAAAGAAGATAGGACAACAAACTAGGAAATGGTGCAGGAAAACATTCCCGTTGAGCGCGAGATCGGAAGTATGGACCATTGGAAAAGCTGACCAGAAAAGAGTAGAAACCTTCGAAACCTGGTGCTGGAGGAGGATGCTGAAGATAAAATGGACGGACAAAATAAGGCGTGTCGGAGAATAGGCAATCAGAGTTAAAAGAGATACGAAGACCAAAATCCTACTATGTGGAAGAGAGAGGCTGAATGTAGAAGTCACCATGAGAGGAGAGAAATTAGAGCAAGTGGATTTATTCACCTATGCATAAAGTACTATCGAATGGGACAGAAGAAGTACAATAAACATCAATCGAAGAAGATCCCAAGCTAAGAAAGCGTTCATGGTAAAAAGACAACTGCTGTGCTCCAATAAGCTAGGACTACAAACTAGGAATTAGTGCGTGAAAACATTCGCGTGCAGCGTGACACTCTATGGATCGAATCAGGAGCTACTGGAAAAGCAGACCCGAACAAACTAGAAACCTTCGAAACCTGGTGCTGAAGGAGGATGCTGAAGATAAAACGGATGGAAAAAATAGGAAATGATTAAGTTTACAGAATAGTAGAAGAGGAGAGGACCATATGGAACACGATAGAGGAAAGAAGAACCAGATGAATTGGACACACCCTGAGACAAAATGGGTTTGTGAAGAACATAACTAAAGGTGAAATAGAGAAAAATGTCCCCAGAGGAAGACCGAGGAATAAGTTCTTGGGCCAAATAAAGAGGAAAGTACATAGGAAGAGCTACCAGAAAATAAGGGAACTAGCATTGGATAGGGAAGGGTTGAGGGCTGCAGTCAACCAATCTTAGGATCGAGCGACCAAATATTACGAATCAGTACTCGTATGCAAAGTTACACGCAAATCTACACACATACAAAAATAGCTCCAACCACCTAAAATCTACTCAAATTAGCAGATTCTTCTTCTTTCAGTGAATCTGTCTTTTAATAGATTAATAGATTTCAATGGAGCTGTAGTCTCCTGGCAATTCTATTATAAGCGAGGTTCTTCATTGCTCGGTACGTCCCTCCTGCCATCGCATTCGTCATCATACCATGCCTCTTCCTTCCCCTCTTTCCAATCATCTTTCCTTCTATAACATCTTTCTTCAAACACTTTCTCCGTAACATGTGGCCCATCCAATTCGCTCTTATCTTCTTTATACTTTACAATTTAGTTAGCTCCTCTCCAATCTTTCTCAGCACCTCCTCATTTTTAACCTTATTTGTCCATCGTATCTTCACCATCTTTCGCCATACCCACAGGTCAACGCTTTCTAGATATTTTTTCCCTTTTCCTCATTGTTGATGCCTCCGTTTCACACCAAACCATACTCCATATAAAACACTTTTCCAAAAATCATTTTTGATACTTCTAGTTGTCAGGAGCTCCTTTACTTTTACCAATGTCATTTTTTCCTGAGCAGTCCTACTCTTAACTTCTTATGTACAGCACCCATTCCAGGTGATTATACTTCTTAAGGACTTAAATGACCTCACATACTCCATTTCCTTGCCTTTGAAATTGATTTTTACTTCTATGTCATATTTATAGATCTTCATTACCTTCAATTTGTCAAAAATAACTTTCTACATCTACATACTACCCTGCGAGCCACCGTATGGGCGTGTGGGAGGGGGGTTGTCTGTCACCAGCCGTGAAAAGATGTAAGGTTTTGGGAGATGAAATGGTGACGCGTATTATGGGAGTGTATTTAGTGGAGCTCACTTTTTATTGTGTTTCCTTATTGTGCGCGAAAAGAACGAGTTGTTGTACCTATCTGTTCGGCAGTATATCTCTCATATTTCATCGCTTCTGTCAGACCTGGAGATACAGTGAGGCGTCCTGATAATATTCTCCGTGTCGCTCTGAAACACACCAGTGCTGAATTTCTCAATTAAACTAAGCCTAGCATGTGACCACCGAGTCTCTAGGGGCTCCCACCTTAACTCCTCTAACAAAGTTGTGAAACAGTATATGTTTGCTCGTAGCAGTTTTTAGCGATGCATGCAGCTTTTCTTTGTATTTGATTATTTTTTTGGTTGAATCTTTATGACCAGGTTCCCAAATGCTCGTGGCGCATTCGAAGTGTGATCTAACGAGAGCGAAATAGCATCTCTCTTTTACTGTTTCATCCGAGTACCTTCCAATTATACGCTTAACAAAACCTAGCTTCTTTAATGCCGTGTTGCATATGTTTTGCATTGTGTATTTTGATTCCATACTCCTCTCCTTCCCTCTTGATGTCCTGTATCTGGCATATACATATAAAAAATTGAAAGAGTACAAAAAAGGGCGCTAGGTACGTGTTAGGTCGACACGAGAGCTGACAGCGTGACGCAGATGATAAAAGTTTTGGGGTGGGACTCTCTTGAAACAGGAAGAGAAATCAACAGGCTCTGTGCAGTATACAGGATTGTTTCATGAGACAAGGACTGGGAATTAAATGAAACCATGTAGAGACCTAATTATATAGGTTGAAATGACCACCCATATAAAATAAAACTAAGGAACTAAAAAAAAAATAACGCAGCCAAGTACTCGTTTTTAAATTGGGGTATACATGATCAGAACTGGCTTCCTGATGAACTTTTGGAGCCCACACCAAAAAGCCTTAAAATCATTTAAAAGTAAATGTTAAGCATATTTAAGACAAAATTAATTTCTATGGTGTAACTTATGTTAATAATCCATCCATGTTATATTTTATTAATTTTTTCCTATTCATATAACTATGAGATCATATCATTTTATGTGCATGTATACTTTTATTACCACCAGGCATCTGTCTATTTGCAATGTAATTTTGAAGAATAATAATATAATACGCGACGAAAAATATTTTTGGCGCGTCGCACAACCAGCCTTGCCCCGCGAACATTTTCTCCGCGGCGAGGCGGAGGGAAGGACCGGGGAACGGAGCGAGGCGTGGGCGGGAGTATGTTTGTTGGTGGACCTCCATCGCTTTGGGACGCTCGTAGCCATAAAACGTCTTCCACGGCGGATAGGCTCCCGCCCCCTTATCGCCGCTCTTGTACGTACCTACCATGTACATGCATAGGTACTTATTCCGTCTCCGGCGATGGAGGGGTCTGTATTTATATTGCACCGACAAGCACACGTGGGGGGGGAGGACAGGTGGGGGAAATGAGAGGGAGAGATAGAGAGAGAGGGGGCATAAATATACGAGGAGAGTGAGAGAGAAACGCCACGTCTGCTCTCCCAGACAGACATTTCCCACGATCCGTTGCCGCGGCCGTTGGGAGATGATGCGTTAGTAATACAACGCGGGTGACGGGAAAAGCACACTCCAAGGACGTCGGGAGGAGTTTACCGGGGCCATAGCTCGGATAAGATTTTACGGATCCACATCAACGCTCACTTGTATATCGCACGTATTTGAAATGCATATGCAAAATGGCTTGCGAAATTGGATTTTGATTGAATTTCCGTAGCTATGTTTCAAATGCAAGTAATATTGGATGGGGATGGTCAAATTGAGGTAGTCCGAGCGAGATAGTTTCCTAGTCATAATAGAGACCATATTCAAATTATACGTTTTAATTTCACCAGCTGTAGGACACATAAATTAAATATTGAATTATTAATGGTGCAATAATATAGTTTTATATGACAGAAATAGGAAGTAATAAAATGAAAAAAATCTAAATTAGTCTTTAACTTGACTCATTTTTTCCGCGCGGTGCGTTTGAAACTCCTTCGAAACGGAAGGTTTTTTGCGATACCCAAGAACCTACCTAGGTGACAATATGAGTAATTTTCAAATATAGCTAAGAAATCGCACAAAATACACATTTGATTTTTCACGACATCTAAGTGTTAGAATTACATTAATTTCAATCAATGATGGCTGTTTGCGTATCGTTTATTCATCCCAATTTTCTCATAATCATCCCTGTATCTCGCACCTCCATCACCGTCATCTTCATTCCTATCCTGTTGATGGTATTGTTTTAGATAAATATTTATTCAGACTTCAGTGTTTTATCACTGGTGTGTGATATCAGTGTTTTATCACTGGTGACACCCAAGAACCTACTGCGGTGACAATATGATTAATTTTCAAATATAGCTAAGAAAACATACGAACTACACGCTGTTATTTTTTTACGACACCTAAGTGTTAGAAATTCCTCATTTTTAGTATAAGGTCTCTCTGGAGTGCATACACGTACTATTTCCCATGAAAAAGGGCTGGTATATTTTGGAAAATATCACCGAAAGTAATGAGGTAAGGGGTTGAATTTTTGGTATCATTAGAAGGGTGAGATATTTTTATTTAAAGTGAAACCAAATTCATTGATTTATGAGTGAAATGATTTTTCGCTCAAACTACCTTGAGTAAATAGCCGTAAAAATCTGCTCTCATGCAAGATGAATTTAATGAAATAAGACTCTCCAGGATACATGTACGTGTATCGCACCCTAAAAACTGCTAAACGACAGCGTGAACTTTATTTAACGCCCCAATGAACGGAAAAATAAACGACAAAATCTCACGAATTGATCGAGATCTGAACTCGGATTTTATACTAGCCGGTCGGGTTTAAAAGACCAATGCCATTTAAGACAAATAGTCACGCGGCATAAGTACTCAAATGTACTATTAAAAGTAAAACTTAAAACTCTTCGTTCTAAGGGAAGATCCAATAGCTTCTGTGTGGCAAAAGCACAATTATCTGTCAAAAATTATCTCACCGAGTAGTTGAAAAACGTGTATTCGGACCCCACTATACATTTCATTCTGTCAAGAATTGATCAGTAGCACATTATTCACTGTTACTATATTTGAATCAATGATTGCTAAATCACCCTCACCGGATATTTTTACCACCTGAAAAAATAAATCAATACGGCAAAATCAAGTGTTAAGCTGATGTTGAGATTATCTTCTACATACTTCTACATTCTATCCTGTGAGCCACCGCAAGGGCGTGTGGTAGGAGGAGTTATACAGGCAAAGAGCAAGGAAGGTACGGGGAAGATGAGCAAGAGAATTGGTCACCTGAGGGAAATCATTACTGCTAATTCCAAGATTATTCAGCTTCAGGAGAGGGACGGAAACATACGCACGTAGGACTCGAACTTCCAAGGTTTGGAAGAGAATGAATAGTTAAGAGAGTAGGCAATCAGAACTAAAAGGGATACGAAGACCAAATTCCTAGTATGCGGAAGAGAGAGGCTGAATATAGAAGCCACCCTGAGAGTAGAGAAATTAAAGCAAGTGGATTCCTTCGCCTATCTCGGAAGGCTTCAAAATGTGGGACGAAAGAAGTACAACGGACGTCAAGCGGAGAATAGCTCAAGCTAAGAAGGCGTTCACGGGAAAAAGACAACTATGTATTGTGCTCAGAGAAGATAGGACTACGAACCAAGAAATAGTATGTGAAAACATTCGTGTGGAGAGTAGCACTCTATGGATTGGAAGCATGGACGATTGGAAAAGCTGACCAGAATTGATCAGAAGCCTTCGAAACCTGGTGATGAAGGAGGATGCTGATGATAAAATGGATGGACACAGTAAGAAATGATGAAGTGTACAGATGAGCAGAAGAGGAGAGGACCGTATGGAGCACCACACAGAATAAATTAACCAGATGGATTGGACACACCCTGAGACACAATGGGTTTGTGAGGAACAGAACTGAAGGCAAAATAGAGGGAAAAGTCCTCAGAGGAAGACCAAGGAATAAGTTCATGGACCAAATAAAGAGGAAAGCAAATAGGAAGAGATACCAGGAGGTAAAGTAACTAGCATTAGATAGGGAAGGGTGGAGGGCTGCAGGCTACCAATCTAAAATTCGAAAGGCCAATAGTGACGCAAAGATCTTCATAATTTCCGGCAATTTTCGTTGATTTCCTCATGCCGTGATCCCTCCCATCCACCTCATCAATGGAGCCGCAACTGAGCAGTGTCGCTCGCACGCATCGTTCATTCTCCTTAATGGAAGCTGATACGAGTTTATGCGACGCATGCAGGTAACCTTCCTGGCAGAGACTCGGCGGTCGGGAAAACGTCGGAAGGGACTTCAGCCGTCTTATCTTCAGAGAGTGTGTGCGCGTGAGTGAGAGAGAGAGAGAGAAGGGGAGGGAAGAGGTGAAAAAAGATGAAGGATGCGTGAGCGAACGCGTAAGTCAGGAGGCACTGAAAAAGTGCCATCGAGTTTGGTTATCAAGACCACAGCGAACAAAAAAGAGGTAACTAATCTAACAATGAAGTGCTGCTTAGCAATAAAGGATTCTCTTCCTCATGCCTACCGATTGTCTGACCGGGTTTATGTCAGACACTTTCTATCGGAAACGTTCCTTCAGGTAAAGTGTATAATCTATTGGTGAATTTATCTAATTTCAACTAATTTGCCGTTTTCAAGCGTTTGGGTAAATTTTTCAACATGCCCAAAATAAATGCTTTCCATAAATGGTTCATCTCACGGCTTTCATGGAAAAATTATCACTTCCCATTGCATCATGTCTCTGTTGGGAGCTAGTTAGTGCTGTGCGAATCAGGGATTTTCATTTCGAATCGAACCGAATCGAATCCCCCACATCAATTTGGAATCGAATCGAAACGAATATTTTTTAAATATTCATTAGCGAATCAAATCACCCTAAAAATTCGCTTGCGAATCGAATTCGAATCCTAAATAAAATGCAAAAGTTTATGCAGAGTAAAAGTAATATAGATTTTTCACTACATTTCAGGGCCTTACATTAGCTTATACAGATACATTGTGGCACAAAGAATAGCACAGAATAACGTGTGGCCGTTTAAATTTTCGTTTCGCACGAGGAAAACATCTTCTAAACGGACGGCGTGCAATTCGGGGATGAGTTCCATGTTTGAATCCATGTAACGATTTGAAGACGAATCTATCTGATTCGAATATTACGAATCATTCGCTTTCGAAGCATCCCGATTCGCAGGCGAACCGAATCGAATTACGCCTGATTCGAGTCGATTCGATTCGACTTCGAAGCATTCACACAGCTCTAGATCGAGTGCATTTTTTCTCTTCTATTACTTAAATAACCATCCCTGCTTTAATTAGGGATGTGCATAGAAATTGAATTTACAAAGTCACTTCGCTACACTATATGGCTCAAGAACAAGAGAAGGCCATAGGAGAACTGGAACATTAGAGAATACAGGCTTTCGAAACTGGGAGCAGGAGACTAAGGCCAGCCTTCTAACAAACTATAATGTATTGAAACCTGTATTAAATGACCACCGACGTTTCCGCTGAAAAATGGCCTTTGAGAAGGGTGGTCTTTCGACTCGTTTCTAGGAGTGCATATTATGCAAATGTACGGGCGACTGATTTGAAAAAAAAATGAAAAATCTTGAAGCAACGGTTTTATTAAAACCTATACAGATGGCGCTGATTTCCTCATAATTTAGTTGCTCTTGGAAAATTTCAGTGCATATTAATTAAATTATTGACATAACCTATGCGGTGAAACCTGAATTAAGTGACTACGGACGCGAAGGCTCCGCTGAACAATGGTCATTGAGAGGGGAGGTCGCTTGGCAGGAGTGGTCGTTAAGAGGGGTTTCACTGTACCAGAAACGAAGCGGTTTATGAAAGAAAAAGAGAGGATAAAACCATATGGAGCTGTTTAAGGAAGAAAAAGCCCAGATGAATAGGCCACAGATTGGGGAACAATAAATTAGTAAGGTAGGAAGATAATAGAAGGAAAGCTCCGAGAGGAATACCGAGGGGAAAATACACACGTTAACTAAAACTGGAAATAAAGAACAAAACGAACAACGTCAGGGGTAACTTTGTGACATTTCTCCATGATGGAAAAAGAACAAACTTTGCAAATTTCACTAGTCACTTTAATTCTCCACCCACGAAGGTTCACCTGAAGATGACATGAACTGTCGAAACCCGGGTCGTGAATAAAACTTACTAGTGAAATTTGCAAAGTCTGATCTTTTTCCATCATGGAAATGAATAAGAAGAGCGACAAGGTCATTAAGACGTTTGGAGCAATTTTTGTTTATGAACTGATTGGCGAGAAGCGCGCGATTGGCGCGATTTATTTGTCTTTCCGTGATTTATTTGGCAAGTCCGTGGCAACCAGAAAAACAGTAATTGGAACGACGATAACATGTAATAAATATAAAACTATGACAGATCATATTCACCCCTCGATCTCTCTTGTGGAAATTTTATAGAAAAAAGTTATAAAACATATATTAGAGTTTTCTCAAAGGATTATCATCCTCAAATACTTCCTTGAACAAGTATAATACTTACTCCGAGATATTATAAGCCAGAGCGACTCAGCAACTGAGGTTTGGGGATTTGTTAGTCATAATGTCATCACACAAAAGACAAAGATAGTGTAAACAATCGGAGGTGAAGTTAGGAATCGTAGTTTAAGCTCTGTCTGGACATGCCAAAAAGTGTCCAGTACAAGGACCAACCGCCGTCTTCAACCACTCTCGTCTATTATTCCGCCAATTCCTTACAGATACGAGATTAACGTGTTTATGCCATCTTCACCCCGATTCGCGGCATTGTAGTATTTCTATTACTGCATGAACGGTGGATTCCAAATCACTAAAAGATACCCTCAAATAAAATGTGAACAAAAATAATTTTTCGACTTAATTTAACTAAAAAAAACTACCAATTATAATGTGCGCTTAATGACCCATATTCACCGCTCCAGCCATCTTAATAAGTTAGCAAGAGAAAGCATACCGTGGAAGGTGGCAGTTAAACGTACATAAGATTGAAGAACAAATAATTAAGTGGTTGACTTGGCTCCCAACGTGTTTTAGCCTGAGGAGCCTCAACCAAAATAAGGACCCTTTTTTCCCAGTAGATACTTCAATGGATCCTTTAAGAGCTTCAGAGAGTAGTTTATCCCGAATTCTGACCAGTGTTTATCGCACCTAGGAGCTTAAACTGAAGGGAAGTAGCATTTTAATGAGAGAAATATAAAAATAGTGAAACTCATTAAACTGATTCTAAAAACGGCATATTAATTAAGCGTTTTCCTTCACTCCTCAAATATCCGCATAGTTTAAACTTTCGCCATGTATGAGGAACACACCGTATCTTATTCTTGAATTACTAGCATTACTGGCCTTTTCCCGACTACAGTTCACTTTCTAATTTACCCATAAGTCTTGTGAAATTATTTGCGTTATGCACGTGTTTGCGTGTCAGGGAAGATCCCATGTCAATAATGTAAACGAATGCACGGACGCGATATTGGGTGGTGGAGTGGGATACAACATAACGGGCATTTTTTGCATGAAACTTTTGAAAAATTGTGTAATTTTTTTTCTGGCGTACGAAATATTTCACCAACTTGACCTTTACGCGTAACTGAATAATCAGACGCAATATCTCCATTTATGCCCTCAAGATGGTTCCACGAAAAATATATTGGATGCCACTTAATTTATTGTCGAGTCGAATGCACAAAAAATGTTTTTGTTCGTTTTGAACAACAAAATCCTACCTTTTTCCCCGTTGGGTTTTTCGAAAATTGGACATGAAATACAATGACGTTACAATGCGAGGATAGGAGAAACACGTGGGAAATTGCATATTTCTACCAAATATAATTGTCGTAGCCTCAAAAAACTACTGATAATTTTAATAGTAACATCAGTTTAACTTCATTTTCAGCTACTTGATAAGTGTTTTTGTTCGAAGAGTCTCGCAGCTTTTCTTATCTGTGATGATTTATCCGGGCAATATTTCGTTTTGTTCATTTTTTCAAAACTCAACGTTCCGCTGCTCGTACTGGAAGCTCTCTCTTCTCTTGATGACGCTTCCAGTAAGAGGAGCGAAACTTTGAGTTTTGAAAAAATGAACAAAACGCAGAATTGCCCGAAAAAAATCAGCCTTCATATACTTGATAAGGGTTCGCAACCCATTTCAGGCAAATAATTTTTAAGCGAGAACAGCGGGGGTGAGGGAGGTTCACTGGCGTACGTAAAACGGATGAGCGAGGAGCAAGACGTCGCAAAGAAAAAGGAGAAAGGGAAGCTGTTTTCCCCCTTACATACATTATTTTTTCCATTTTATTTACCGGGTGAAGGCCACGAGCGGCGAGCGCTAAAAAGATTTCGGCCAGCCGGTCGCCAGGGACACGCGTCTCCCTCGTTTATTTTTACGGCTATTCTTCACTCAAATATACACGGGCGTGAGGTCACTCGACGAAAAGATCGCCGTGACCGTCCACAAGTGCCCTAATTAAACCGATTTCGGGCCGCGCGCTCTAACCAAGGAGGGATTTCTCTGAGCTCTAGAAAGCAACTCGAAAACTCCGCATACAACTCCTAATGTAATTATATCGGGCTCATGGAAGTTTCCGGGGACAAAGTCTAGCAAAAAGACATCAGAGAGTTCCAACCTGTTTTATGCAGCTTCCCCGACAGAATTGACCAGGAACAGTATCTTTGAAACTTAAAAAGTCTACGGAAGGGTTCCAAACCACGTTAAGTGTACCAGCCGTATTAATTTTACCTCAGAAAGTAATTCAGGAAGTGAAGAAATAATGTTAGCCTTTGGTTGAATTTCACAGCAGTTAAAGTACTGGAACGGGCCAGTATGGCAATTAAATAGGTAAGTTTGCGGGTAAGTTTTGGTGAATGCGTAGCAGATACGCCGGCAAAATCTATGGTTTTCCATTCCCTCAGTTATTTTACACTTTTTATGCTTGCAAATTAATATGATTTTCTTACGCGGCCTAGCTAACCTTATTTTGCCTGAAAAAATTTCAGTTCCTCATTTTTTCAACAAAGATTGCAAGGTACATAAAAGCCATAATTGTCCGTACCCCTACAAAGCATAGTCAAGACCCATACTGAACTTAATACACGGTATATAATGCGATGATAGTCCCGAATTGGAATACGGCCAAGGACATAAAACGAAATATTTAAGCGTCCATCGCCACGAACGCTGTGAACGAGTCCTCTGGTAGAGAATACCAACGAATGAATATTCATGATTCGTAATTTTTACGAAACGAAAGGAATACTCAGTGCCGTAACGGAGAAAAACTCAGGTGAATACCAATTACAGCCGGCGTGGTGCACTGGCGCTCTACTCGTATTTTTAACGGCCGGGTAATACTAGACGTTCATTCGCACTGGTTCACTTTTCCATTAGGTAGGATTATATTACTCTCGCGATACGGTCGAAATTGGAGTTTTACTCTCTGTCTGTGTACGTCAATGGCGGGGATAAAAATTGTCGGCAATACGAAATCTTCCTGTAGGCAACCGAGGAGAAGGAAGAAAGGTTCTGCGCGTGAGCAGAATCCCAGTGTGCCTTAATGGATTTTAAACATTGACAATATGTTTTTCGAAGCCTAATACCACTAGTGGAAAAGATGGTAAAAGCATTTTGTCGTAAGTTTTATGGAATATTAAAGTACTAACTTCCTTCCTTTCCACTTAGGTCCATTTATTGAGATATTCATGAAATATCCGCAAAGATGCCATTTAAAATTTTGCTTAAGGGAGTCTAAGCAGAGGAAGGGATAGATTTTTCGAAATTAATTAAAATAATAATTTTCCTTATTTTTTAAACGTTGACACCCAAAATTTCATCACCATCGGAAAAAACTGAAGATCTGTATACGACACAAGCAAGCAAATATTCTCCTTTACATACTTACAGATAAGTGAATCCTACCTGGGCAATTGTGCACGCATTGGTAAACTTCAACTCCGCCGTGGATAAAATCCACTATTGTCACTTAGGCACAGTAACTGTTAACGTTTTGTTACAACTGGCTTTTGTTGTTACTTCCGTTAGTTATATATTCATAAAAACAGCAATGTAAAAGGCCCAACTGCTGTTGTTGGGATCATAGTAAATAAATAAATTGCAAGTCAAAAGGAAATGGAGTTATAATTAGGAACTCTAGATAAAAATGTAATGCAGTAAAAACACATGAAAAAAATAAAAACTAATATCGTGAATTTCATTTTTATCAGATAAACCATCAGTTTCGCCAGTTGCATCATAATCGTGTACAGTAGTATAAACCGCTGTATAAAAATTTTGAATAGTTTCTTTTGGAATTTTTAAAAGCCGGTTTTTATTTCTCTTATGGAAATAAAGAAATTCCACCACGCAACACTTGCCAACGTCGATATGTCACATTGAGCGCGTGCAAGATATTTTTGTCATTTCTCGGTTCCTGAAATTTTCAAAGCAGCCATTTAACTACCGTCACTCAAGTGAGACATCCACCAGCCGCTCGTGCCAAGTGCGTCACCCATTAGTGATTCCCGCACTCAGATTGTAAATTAAGGTTGTAGTAAATATGAGCACTTTTCATAGGGCCAAAATAAACATTTATCTAAAGAATATTACACCAAATTAATTAAGTAAAATGGGTAACATAGCTCAGTGACATTTAAAAAAAATCGGACCTTCTCCGCAGCACCGCTAGCAAACTTTGGAAAATATTGAGGTCGCTTACTCTTAATCACACCGCGTCTTTAAAATCATCGAAAAGAAAATGCCGCACTTTACAATATTATAGAGGATTATATTCTACATTTAACGCTGGTTAATTGCGAAATCGTATTCTGCATGTACATACAATCACTACAATTTTGGGATTCCATCGAATGAGGAATGTATCACATTTTTCTACAATAGAAAAGTACTTGATAGGCCCCACAGAAAAATTACCGATATTTTCTAGTCTGAGTGCAAAGTAACGATAGATCACTCCTTAGAACTCATTTGGAGTGATTCCCTCTCTAAAGCCTCATCCCTGAAAATGAACTAATTTTCCAAACGTTTTGATTCAAAGTAATGTGGGCGAGCTTTTATTACATACTAACTTAAAATTTTGAATTCCATTCAATGTGAAATCGAAATAATTTTTAATGGGTTCAATAGAGGGCTTGAAAGGGCCCGGCGGAGAAACTATTTTCAATTATGTGAGAGAAAAGAACGAAAAATCACGTAATATATTATCTTCGGAGTGATCATGCATCCATCTCATTAGTACTCCTCGCTGAACTCAAACGGGCTTTCGCATCGTTTTTTGATGGGAAATAATGAGTACGGATTGAGTTCACGCTGTCTTTATACGAATATTGGTATATCTTGCAACGTCGGATCCTTTTTTACTCAATTAATTATTTTTTTCCAATGACACAATATTTTTAACAAAACTTCTTTTGGAGCGATCGTCTCAACACCTCCGACCTTCTCTCACTAATTCTCAACAATTCCTATCAACAACCCCTTAAATCCCTCGCTAAAATAAACATTCAACAATTAATTTAAGTAGAAAAAAATACAAAGTAACCAATAATAAAGAAAAAATAAACACCATATAATACTTTTAAAGAAAACATCATAATAAACGAAACAAGAAAGTATTAAACGACATTCACTTGATGAAGGGAAAAAATACCAAACGTGAAAATCTCAAATATCAAAGAATGCCTTTCAACTTCCTACGCGACATTAAGGCCTCTCTGCAATCTCATGACGGAAGTTGGGAGTCTTCCTCAGACCTCTTCAAAAAAAAAAGGAAGGAAATGCCCATCCCCCACCAAAAGGTTCATCTGAAAATATTCCTTACTCCCCTGGTAATTTTGCTGTCATGCAGGGGTGATCGGGAAGAGAAACTTTCACGTATTATGTATTTTTACTGTCACATTTGCTCACACTATTGAGGAAATCGACTTTGAATTTACAGGAAACCGTGGATCAAGGCGTTCTCCCAATCAATAATGGTAGGATCAGTTCCTGCTCAGTTTCAAAGCCTAAAAATGACTGTTCCATGTAAAACCATTTCTGATGTCATTCACTACACATTTCCAAATCAGAGGCGTAATATTTGCGATTTATAAAGGGAGGTCAAGCGATAGAACGCATTAGGCTGTATGGCGGCCCCCTTCAAACAAATGTATGTAAGCTTTACACAACAGTGCTTCTTAAATAATAAAAAGTGTTATTTTAAAACTCATAATTGAGCAATTTCGATTCAGTTTTCGTCTTTTAATTGGGCCATAGCCCGTCTCTATGGTGTATCGTGTCAAATGTGAGCGTCTCCTGCACCCCGTTCTAGATACATTTTGGCGCCCGATTAAGGAAGTTCTGTCCGTAAGGGTCGCTTATTCCAGAGTTTCTAAAAACTTGAATACAGCATCCTAGAAGTGCGTTTCATAAACTACGATGAAAATTGATTTGTGTTTCCAGGCTGGTTTTACTGTAATTAAGCCATGAAAGTGGAGATATTAGCATGAAATGTATGGGAGATTGCTGAAATCACTGCAAAAATGCTATTTTTGACGAGCAAGCATATCCAAACTTTTAATTAAAAATTTTTGTAAGAAGCAAAAGTCCTGAAAAATTGAATAAAATGAAAATAAAGGCATCTTACCGCCTATTTTTTTAAATTATCGGTGAATTACTGCCGTAATTAAAGTCAAAATGCGGTAGTTCCGTGCCACCGCGGTGCAGTCAGCCCCCATGGCTGGACGTATGTGGTCATTAAAAATATATTTGTGTAATAATCTGCATATTTTGTACCTTCATTTTGGTTTTCAACAGGTTACCCGTTTTATCAATTAAAGCAGGATTTTTTAAATCGAACAAATAAAAATGAGTAACTTTGTATTTCTCTTGACTCACTTAGTCAAGCCAGAGCCGACTTAAGGCAACTTGGGCGCCCTCCGGAACATTTTAGGAGTGGAGGGGGAAAAGTGCTCTTCCTCCTTCCACCATCACCCTCTGTTGTAAATCCTCAGTTCCCTCCATCCTATACTCTTTACGTCTCCTTCCCTCTTTCACGGAGTGCAAAATCCTCGCTCTTCACCCACCTCTTCCTCTTCCACTCAAAATTCCTCCCTCCGTATCCCTCTTGAACATCCCGTCATCCCTCGAAAGACTATTCAGCCACTTCTTCAGCCTCTCTCACAAATATCCCCCAACCTCCTTCCCTCTAAAGCCATATCCAACACGTCTTCGTTCGCTATCCTCCTCACCCAGTCTGTCTCAACTCCATCCTCCTCCCAGAACACTTCTCGAAACCCTTCAATCTACGTCTTTCCTTCAAATTCATCGTAAGTACAATGTTTATAGTTTTTCCAATGTTCCCTCGTAAAGACACCACCAGATTCAAAAGTTATAAATCATTATTGTACTTCAGAAAAAAGAAAGCGCATCCGGTCAGAAAATTAGGAGAGAACCGGAGCAAAAAATGTTGATTATTTGGGTAGAGCGTTATAGGAAAATGGCTATTCTTTCGTACTAAAGATATTTGTAATAGCTAATTATATATTTTCCAGCACTGAAAACATTCACTCAGCTACCACAAGAGCTATACAGAAATGGAGAGAAGAGGAAGCTGACAATGGCGATTAAGTGGAGGCGGAGCAGGTGGTTGGTATTGTAGATTACCAGCAAACAGAATTTTCACTTGGTAATTTCTGATTCCAATCATTTCGCCCCCGTATGATTCACCGTTTTCACGTCATTTACAAGAGGCTTTTAAATCCGGTAAAGGTAATTTGGAAACTAGCAGAGGACAAATAATTGGTAATAATTGGAAATTACTCATTACTTCAGCTTACTATGGATAATTTCCACGAAGTTTGCTCATCGATCATTTATCTTATACATACGAGCATTAATAATGAATGAAGAATACTAAACAGGCGAAGGCATATTGACGATCGAGAAAGTTTGGAGGGGGAATGTTGGGTGAGCGAGATAGGTGAGGAAAGAATATTTAAAAAACGGGATGAAGAAAGGAATGACGTGATGAAGAATGAAGTCTTTTAAGGAGACATGGGACCGCGTCAGTTTAAGATAAACATAGGTTATCCTACTGCCATCAGCACCTATCCATACAGTAGATCAACTATTAACAAAACTCAGTGTAGTCCTTAAGGATGATTGGAGAGGAAGTAGCAAACTAATTCCAAGGGTGAAACTAAGTTTTCAGAGAGACGAAACAAAAATGGTGACAAATAATAATACTGGGACAATATAAAAATACCACAGGGAAAAAAAGCTGAGAGAGGATGAAATGGTAAGTCGGCGAAAAATATTTTTTCAATTGATATCCCAGGTCGGGGAAAATGCTTGAAGGAGGGAGGTTATCAATTGGACTTCACTGAAGATGAGCATGGTGAATCGGTATCCACCAGTTATTTTCGGGTGAAAATGTTTTCCTTGGACTGACGCGATTCCGGGTATTTTAGTAATTACTTTTTTTAAAGTTGTTGACGATGGCTTCGGAGATAATTCATCTACAGTCGCTTAAGGCATCATGGCCATCCAATTATTTACAATCATCCACCAGAGCACTCAGGCTTGAAGCTCATTTCTGAAGCAATTCACCAAGTGCTTAATATCTAACAATAATATCACCCCCACGCACTGAGACTTACCTTTCCTCATGATCCTCTTTACCCACACGTCGCTTCATTTTCCCTGAGGGATTTTTATAACTACCTCCCCATTTTAGAGAACAAGCCTCATTTTGTCCTTGAATTAAAATGGGCGCAAAAGGTACTAATTTAGGATATTGGAAAGAAATGACCATTAGCCAAATACATACCATTCATTGCTACAGAATATCTGAGCAAAGATGGAAAGAAATGATTAGTTATGAGTTTGATATGAAACGTGGCATGATATTGAATTGTTTCAAGTGTTTTATGAGCCGTACATTAGCTGTAATTAGTGGCTTGAGTTACATCCCAGGTTCGCCCAGACATTCGTTTGCCTCTCTACGTCTTCCTGAGAATTTGAATAATTTGCAAGGGTCCTCCCCCATATTACCAGTGTCCGCCCTAGGCTTCTAACCCGCCCAGTCAAATCCATTGCTTTTCCTCCGACTAATATGTAAAAACGATATCCTAAACATTCCCAGCCCATTCTCGTTACTTGCTTGAAAATGCTTTCCTAGTATTCTCGACTAGATCAACTTCCTTCCGAATTCGGAATTCTGCGTATCTTCACCTACCAGATACCGATAAGCCATTCCCCTACCTTTAAATTAGGTACCCGGAATCGCAGGCTACCAATTAAAAGGCAATCTGATAGTCCATGGTGGAATTCCAATGGCATTTCCTTCGTCTCTCTTCAGACTAGATAAGCAAGTGATTTTTGTTATGTGTTCAATTATTTTAGATATATGGCTAGCTTTTAAGATTTCTGCGAATCGGCTACTATTTCCGGGAACATTATGGCTATATGTAATGTATCGCATATGTAATTTTTTTCCTTACAATAATATGATTATTTTGTACTCTGGTCGGTTGTGTTTGTTTCTTTCCGTGCCTTTGGGGGCTGCCAAATTTTTGAGAATCTCATATGGGCTTAGTTTAAGCTTTTCGAGGTGTGTCCTGTAAGTTTTTTTTTAGAATTACTCTTAAGTGTTATTCCAATTGGTCTAGTGGTAAATATCTTTTTACCTCAGATAAATGTTATTTATATGGAAAACGGTTTATAAGAACGGGAAACTCTCAGTGAATAGATTTCAAATAAAAGATAGTGAGAGATCGATGATCCGGAATATTGGTGGACCTGGTGCTTCCCGGAATGACAATACTTCGGTGCTCACATCACTTTCCTTTTAGCGGGGGACTGAAAAAGCTGCAGTAATTCATCCTAAAGATTCCATGGTCGATAAGATATGAAATGAAAGAGTAATGTGAAAGACAAACATTTACATAAGGATACCATTTTTTAATATAAAAACATTTCGATCATCACCATCAAAGATATAACCAACAAATATCTTCACAGCAAGCAATGAGATACTCTAATTTGGAAAGAAAGGGCGATCTCCTCGGCTGAAATCCGCGGGTTAACACAAAAAGCCAAACACTGCTTTAAGGCGGCTTTTTTTTACGGCTGAATGGACGTCTTTGCCACGGTGTGACATAAAAAAACGAGGTTCGCAAAATTCTTGACAATCTTCCGTTATTTAGATTCTTCTGTTACTTTTACTTCCGGATTATCGATCTTCAACTGTAGATGAGTCTTACCGCCGTATTTTTTTGAGTTATGAGCTAAATAACGCGATAATTGATGTCAAAATGAGGCGATTCCATAAAAATGGCGCTATGATAGGCGTCTATGCCCTTAAAATAGTATACATTGAAAAATATATTCGTGGAATATTTGGCATTTTTATGCATCAATTTCGGATTTTTAAGGCTAATGCATTTTATCATCGGAGGCATTATTTTGAAAACTACTTGAAGAAGTCGGACTTAATAATATGTTTTGATTTCACAGAGTCGCGGAGGAACGTCCATAAGGGAACAGTATAGGGTAATTTTCCAAAATTTTAAATTTAAGAAAACGGTACTTTATTTGTTACCTACTCTCTTACAAGCTTATGGAACGAAAATATTTCTTAATCGATTCAGCATTTACTGAGATATTTAAGATTAAAATAGTCAGAATTTAAAATTTTTTCCCGTGACTGAGAAACGAAATCCGATTGGTTTGACGTCATTTTCGCTGTGCGAGAGACAAACACCAAGTATTTTTAAAGTGACCATATTTTAAGAAGATGTCTTATTATTAACGATGAACCTGGCGTAAAGTGGTTTCACTAAAGCCACTCCAGACAATTTTCCTCGAGCGGATATATTAGTGGTTGTCGTTTTCGTGAAGAAAGACGACAGGTTTAATGCTGCCGAAATTCGTGAAGCAAAAGTACGAAAAATTTAAGCCTACAATTTCCTTGATCAGACCTTATTTAATGTTGTTTATTATATTTTTGGTGCTTATCATTTTGGAAACTTATATCTATAATTTAGGTAAGTTTGCTTCATAATTATGCACACGTGAAACTTTCATCTAACTGCGCAACGAACTGAGAACGTGTCACGTAAATAAACCAAATTTTGGTTTAATTCTTGCCCACATTTAAAAGTTTTCCATGATGATGGGCAAGCGGGAAAGGGGAATAGGTTTCATGGACTGGGTGAAGAAGGGTATATCGTATGCGGAGGCGAAGAAAGCTATACTAGAGGGAGATGGACCCCTTAAAGTGTGGAGAACCGGGAGGATATTCTCCGACATTCAACAAAATCTACCTTTACCGGTAGAATACATTTAAAAAATTGTAATGACGTCTCATATTTATATTACGATACTGCTGTATTTTATGTTATACTTCCGGTAAATTTGACCCTCGTCAATGAAGCGCATATCTGAAGTTCATCATATTTAGTAAACAACGGCACTGAACCTAAATAAACGTTCACTACAACTTAAGAGGAAACTTCTCTCGTTACGGAGCTCGCATATCCGCTCGACCTGGATAGGAAGCTCGTCTCCGCTGACTCGAGGATCGCAGGTATGACGAAGCGTCGGTCGAGGCGGTCAAGAACGCGGCAATGAGTCCAGCACGCTGCATGTGTGTCTATAAAGCCCTCTTGCCTTCTGGGGGGGGGAGGGAGGAATGGCTGTGTGCAACCGGTTAGATGGGGTGGGAGGGGGGTCGGGAGGGATGGGGGGGCCTCGCGGGAGAGGGGAGGGAGGCACTGACATCCGCGGGTCGTTGCCACGGTGCCCGCGACGGTATCCGGCGAAGGGGTTGATGTCTGGGCGACACACGGCGAGGCAGCGGGAGACGATGCCTTCGCTGCACCGCTCCTTGCACCCCTGCGAGGGGAGAGCAACAGGCAGGCTCTCGGGACGACGGAAGTGGCCGTTGCTGCGCATGCCAGAACCCCGGCGCTCTCCTCGCTCGAGTGTCTACATCTACATACTACCCCGCGAGCCACCGCATGGGCGTGTAGCAGGGGGTGGTAGGTCACCAGCCGTGTAAAGATGTAAAAGGTTTGGAGGTGAAATGGTGAATGTCCTATGAGAGTGTATTTGGAGGAGCTTTGATTTTATTTTGGTCGCTTATTGTGCGCGGAAAGAACGAATATTTGTACCTATCAGTTCGGCAGAGTATCTCTTATTTTATCGCATCTGTCAGACCTACAAATGTAGTGAGGCGTCAATAAAATATTCACTGTGTCGCTCTGAAACACGACAGTTCTGAATATCTCAAGCAGCCTAAGCCTAGCGTGCAGCCTCCGAGTCTCTAGGGGCTCCCACTTTAATCCATCTAACACTTGTGAGACTATATGTTCGTTAGTAGCAGTTTTTAACGAAGCGTGCTGTTTTTCTTTGTATTTTGTTAATTTGTAGGGTTAAATCTTTATGATCAGGGTCCCAAATGCTCGCAGCTTATTCGAGGGGTGACCTAACCAGAGCGAAAGTAGTATCTCTTTTTTACTTTTTCATCCGAGGACCTTCCTATTATACGCTTAACAAAACCTAGTCCCTTTAGTCGAGGAAGATTTTTCTCTTCTTTTTTCAAAAACCGTTATTCTACCAGCAAAGGTTGGGTGGGATGAGGGGTAGGATATAGCCAGGGCCATTTTTTGCGGAGCTTTTCACGATCTGGCAATTTAATTTGTAAAGCGTACTTCTATCGCTTGTACTCAAAAGTTTAGCGGTTAAATTACTAAGTTAACATACGACATTCGAATCGTGCGATATTATGCCTTGACAATGCATTTTTATATTCAATTTACCTTTAAAAAGAACCAATGGTGGAAACAGATATATTTCTGCAACTATCGTAAGATTAAAACGTTGAAATCCCACTGAAAGGTTTTCTTAAACAAGGAGATTCCTCAAATCCTCACGGTGAATGACAGACTCTGGTGAAGTTTTATAAAAACCTAATGGTAGGCGAAATAACTTCGTGGAAGTTAGGCATTTTTTAAAGAAATGTCACTTAGTAATGTCACTTTCAATGGTTTGAAGCACTGACCGATTTTCCTTTAATATTTTAAACAAGATATCTCTCTTTAACATATATTCTACATTTTGCAGGAAAAGCAAATAAATGACAAAGGGGCATGTAATATTTATCTGCATAAAAATACCGGCAGTTATCGCACAATTACCGATATTTATAATATTCACGATATTCATATTTCGCTTTAAAACTTAAGTAGCTTTAATGAGCACGAAGTAAAAATACAGGTATTATTGTAGTAAAATCTTTGTTTCTTTGACTGAACTTTCAGTCATTGATTAAATATACGTGTACGAAGCTAAACTTGATTCATCTATTCCAATTCGTACGCTGAAAAAACATTAACTAGCGATTGACATTACTTGAATTTAATAAAAAATATTAGAGAGAGTAATGAATATTTTTTCACAAGAATTGAGAAAAGATACGATCTACTAACGGTTAAATTTCTGGCGCGAGCTGTACCTCAGAACAAACTCATTTTTTAGCATTGTATCTGTTGAGCGCACAGCCATTCCATATCCCTTACAAAACGGACTCCATATTTTGGAAAATATCTCGGGAAGTAGTGGAACATGTAGCTGACATTTTGTCTTCAATTTCATTCGAAAGCTCTTTAGCTAAAGATATCTTTTTCTGAATCATCATCGGTCACTCAATTCTAAGATTGGTTGACTGCAGCCCTCCATGCTTCCTTATCTAATGCTAGTTCCCATATTAATTCGACATTCTGCCTTCGATCACTCGCTTCTACACGTCGTTACCCATCGATAGGTGGAGAGACCAATTCGAGCACCTCCCTCAATTTCCATCATCGGCCTTCTTTCCTTACATTTCATTTACATTACTTTCTTCTCGAAATACGACTGCTTCATGCTGGAATTGGTGGATGCCTCAATTTTAAGATATGTTTAAGATATGGAACGCGTCGCGCGAGTCGATAGATGAGTTTTGCAGACGATAACTTAAGGCATGATTTCCTTATCTCTGGTCAACTATAATCCATGTATGAAAACCAGCGTCAATGCATTTTCCTATTACCAACACTCACCTCATCCAACCAATGGTTAAATCTAATATAAAAAATCCGTATCCCTCAGTTAACATAAGGGCAGCGAAAAGACTCCACCCTCATGCATTTAACATCAACCAGACATTATAAAACCGGGCCTAGGTGATTTATCCATCGAGAATACATGTTTATTTTTTACACCCACGGAACTCTTTATGCCTTTTTCACTCGCCTGCTCTTGAAGGGTACGGACGTGTTCTCGGAGCGCTCCCTAATCCGGTTCCCGGCTGCCTACCTGCTCGCTGTGCACCTGCTGCTCAGTACCTTGAAGCTGCAACCTTAGTGTAGTGATATATATATTAGCCGTAGTGAATTCTATTTCTCCTAGTTATATATTCCAAGTTATTCACGTATCGTATCGTTTTTCACTTATTCGGTCGTTATATAGTAGGTCTTCTGTTAGTGTTAGTTAAGAGTGAGTTGTGTGTGTGAGTGAATCTCTTCACTGCCGTGTTATCCCGGTTCGTGCGCTGAGTGTGTCTGTCGAGAGTGCTTGCTGGTAGTGATAAGTAGAAGCCAAATTATTATCATATCTTCATTTTGTAGTTTGTTATCTCTGTTGTTTATCCTCACGTATATTTTCATACTATTGTACGTAAATTGTTATTGCATATCGTTAGCTTATGATTCTGGTGTTCGGGTAGTAAAAGAATCTTATTAGAATAGAACTTATTATAACCTAACTCTTACTTAAGTACATATATTTTATTACTGAGTCTATAATATTCTTTTTATCATCGTTATTGAAAACTCTTTGTTTATTTTAGTTGTGAAGTTGTTTTAACTTTAGTAGTTTAGAACTTTTGTTTTGAACTTTTAGTTTTACGTCTAGTCTACTGATACTGAATAGTTAACTACATTTCTTTTCTTGTTGATTGATAGTTTTTTTTTCTAGTCGTTAAATAGTTTACTCTCCATCTCCCTTTTTTATATAGTATATATAACGTTATTAAAAAACCTTTACCTAAGACCGTTTGTAAAACCATCGACTGATATTCTAATTTATACATATAGCCAGTAAAAGCCTCTTTAATTACTACTTTTGCACTTATTTAATATAATATCATTTAGTTAGGTTGAATCCAAAAACACAGATCTTTCTCGCGTGCTTCGTCAGTGCTTCAACCCCTCATAGCTCACTTGCGTGACATCACCTGTCCTTCCTCCCCTATCTTTAGCGTCCTAAAAGTGAAAGTCAGTTACCTTTTGTGCTAGAGAGTTTGTGTTCTTATTTATCTCGTATTTTAGTTAGCTCTTTGCCAGGTGTGAGGTCTGTGTTAAAGTTATTTCGTAGAAGTATTGTTGTTACTTTGCCCATTGTGACCGAGCTTAGGATCGCTCAGTTCTTTTGAGTATAGCCATCTTTTTGTAGTTAAGCTTTTTTCCTTGGGAGTTCATTGCGAGTAGTGCTAGGATGTCTTCGAATAGGTCACCTGTTGGGATGATCAAAAACGCCGGCGAGTGTGCGGTTCTCCGAGCCCGCATCGCCGAGTTGGAGAGAATCCTGCGGGAACTCCAGTCTAAGGTTGAAAGAGTGGTATGCGTCCCGAAGGTGGATGGAAATTTGGGTCGCTCTTCGAAAGTTCGCCGCGCCCTACGGGCTGCACGAGTTCGCTCGATTGCTAACAGTGGCTGGACGATCGAGAGTTTGCCTGAAGGTCCGTCTTCCGATGAAGGGGCAGTACAACTCCGTAAACAGGAGGTCTGGAGGGTCGTGTCTCGGAGGAGTGGAGGTAAGGTCACTCTGAAGCGTGGTTCAGGAGATGCTTTGGCACCTCCCATTCCCGTTTCGAACAGGTACCAGTTGCTTTCGGATGGAAATTCCGAGGTGCCTGACGTGCCTACTCCTACTCCGAGACCGGCACCTAGGAAGAGTCGTCAGAGTGGGAAGGGGGGGATTGTAGTGATAGGTAGTAGTAACGTCCGCCGTGTTATGGTCCCTTTGCGGGAAAGGGCAGGCCATGAGGGTATAAGCCACCGTGTAACGTCATGGTGCATTCCAAGTGGCGGTGTTCCGCAGGTGACGCAGGCGGTTGGTGCGGCGGTCCGGGGCACGAAGTGCTCAAGTCTGCAGATTGTGGCCCATGTCGGCGTTAACGACGCCATGGACCGTGGATCCGAGGAGATCCTGCGTTCCTTCAGGGAACTGGACTCCGAAGTGAAGCGGGTAAGTCGCGACGAAGGGGTTGACATGACGCTTGCAATTTGTACTCTTGTCCCGAGGATCGATCGTGGACCCCTGGTTTGGAGCCGAGTGGAGGGCATAAACCAGAGGTTGCGTCGCTTCTGCACGGACATTGGAGCCTCCTTCGTCGACCTTCGGCCGGCAATCCGATCGTGTCGGACCCCTCTGAACCGTTCTGGTGTCCATTACACGGCCGAGGCAGCTAGCTGTGTAGCGAGTAGCATACTCGATCACTGTAGACCTTTTTTAGGATAGAGGGTAGGGCAGAGAGTAGGTCAGCTAATGGGTCGAATCAGGTACCATCGCGAACAATATTTAATAGAAAAAATATCCAAGAAATGGTTAAGTCTAAAGAGAACAGTAAGAGGCCAGTTTCAAAAAATAGCAGTAATGTAACTTTGAATATACCTAAGAAAGCGAGTTCTAATGAGAATACACATTCCGGGAATACGCTCACTGATAAATCCTTTTCTGTCGTGGTAGTAAATTGCCGTAGCTTAAGGAATAAAGTAGCTGACTTCTACCATCTAATTGAAACTACTGACGCAGACTTAATTATAGGGACGGAAAGTTGGTTGTGTAACGAAATCGCAGATAATGAAGTATTCCCAAAAAATTTCACAGTTTATAGAAAAGATAGAGTGGAAAGGACCGGGGGAGGAGTTTTTATTGCAGTGAAGGATTGTTATATTAGTAGGAGGGAGTCATTTTCCGACGACCAGGTAGAAAGCGTATGGTGCTCCATTCAAAATCCTAAAGCAAAAACAATCTATGTGTGCGCATATTACAGACCACCAGATACCCATATAACCTCAATATTAGAACTAGAAAGTCAACTCAGTAAATTAACCACTCAAAAAAACGACTGTCATATTATAATCGGTGGGGATTTCAATCTTCCGTCCATAGACTGGGACACGTACAGTTTTATCACTGGGGGGAAAGACAAAGACCTTTGTGAGTCACTCCTGTATACATTCACATCTCACTCACTACATCAATTAGTCACTGCTCCAAGTAGAGGGAAAAATACACTTGATCTTTTAGCGACAAATATTCCACACATGGTTGTAAACATAGGTACGGATAAGGGAATAAGCGACCACAAGATAGTTAAAGCTAATTTTTCCGTGAGCATGATCAAGAAACATAATCCACAAAGAAAAATCTACTTATATAATAAGGCTGACTACGAAGGTATGAAACGAGAGTTACAAAAGTCATTTACTAATTTTCAAAAAATAAGTATCAACAGTAATACTGAGGTTTTGTGGAATACTTTCCTCAACGTTACACGATCAGTAGTTAGCAAATACATACCAAGTAAATGGAAAAGAGCCAATGCAGAGCCTAGGTGGTATAACGCGGAGGTTAGAAAAACATTAAAGCACCAAAGAACATGTCATGCTAGGTTAAAAAGGGCAAAAATTAACAAATCCTCCGAAGAACTATACACAGTCACCGAAAATTACAAAATATCTAAACTCTTAGCAAAAAAAGCGTGCCGAAGGGCGTTAGCTGATTTCAAAAGTAAATTACTGGGAGAACAATTGAACGATAATCCCAAGGCATTTTGGTCGTATGTTAGGGACACTCAAGGAAATAAATCAACAGTACACACGCTTAAGAATATCAAAGGGGAAAAGATAACCAACAGTCTACAAAAAGCCAATTCGTTAAACTCATTCTTCAAAAGCATTTTCAGTACTTATACACCACATCTTTTCGATCCGCAGCCAGTTCGTTCCCAAACATGTATGCCTGAAATTATTATAAATTGTCGCGGCATAGAACAGCAGCTAAAAAATATTAACCCCAACAAATCCCCCGGTCCAGATCAAATACCTGCTCGCGTATATAAAACAATGGCATCAGACATAGCGCCTTACTTAGAATTAATATTTACCAAATCTTTAGTAGATCATGTAGTGCCTAAGGACTGGAGAGTAGCAAATGTCACACCTATATTCAAAAGCGGCGACAGGGAAGACCCTAGTAACTATAGGCCTATTTCTCTCACATCCATTTCCTGTAAGGTATTTGAACACATAATCGTAAGCTCCATTATGAGTCATTTAGATAGGGAGGAATTGTTAATAAATAACCAACACGGATTTCGAAAGGGTAGATCTTGCGAAACCCAATTGGCCCTCTTCGTTCATGACATCTTGCTCTCGGGTGAAAATAATGTCCAAGTTGACGCGATATTCCTCGATTTTAGGAAAGCTTTTGATAAGGTACCTCACGTTAAGTTGCTCTCAAAACTAGAAGCATATGGAATAGATAAAAACATTATTAGTTGGATTAATCAATTCTTACATGGGCGGGAACAAAGGGTTGTCATAGACGGTATCATGTCAAACACAGTTAGCGTTACATCGGGTGTTCCTCAGGGAAGTGTAATTGGTCCACTTTTATTTCTCTTGTACATTAATGATATTAGTAACGTCGTTAAAAGTAAGCTTAGACTCTTCGCAGACGACGCGGTTGTGTATAGGGATATTAACAATTCCGAAGATAGCGACTCGTTAACAATCGACCTACTTGCTATTCATGCTTGGTGCGAAAAGTGGCAGATGGAACTAAACATAAAAAAGTGCGTAGCAGTCAGCTTTTGGAAAAAGAAAAATTGGCCATTTAGGGCATACAGAATTGAAAATACAGAAATTATTCACGCCGAGTCTGTTAAGTACTTAGGAGTCACAATTAGTCACGACCTATCTTGGGGAAAACATATTAGGGAAATATGCGGTCAAGCATATAGGAAGCTAGGCTTTATCAAGAGAGTACTCGGAAAATGTGATGAGAAAGTGAAAGAACGTTGTTATTTTTCAATCGTTAGGCCTCATCTGGAATATGCTGTTAGTGTATGGGATCCATACGAAACGGGCTTGATATCAGAGTTAGATCGCGTACAGCGAAGAGGAGCTAGGTTTGTGAAACGATGCTACGATAAGTTGGCTAGTGTGTCTGGACTGTTAGAAGAATTAGGATGGGAATCGCTATCACAGCGTAGATTAAATTATAGGCTTAACCTCCTAAATAAATTTCAGGAAAATCATTTTACTGACGACGTAAAAAACATACTATTAACCCCTTCGTACTACGGCAGATTAGATCGCGCCAATAAAATTAGAGAGCTAGATTGTAGAACCGATAGGTATAAAATGTCATTTTTTCCGCGTACCATTCGGGACCATAACAGCTGTGATCGTCGTCATGAATAGTTCGAGTATTGACAATAGGCAGGCAGTTAATCTTTCTCATTATATTCTCCTCTTTCTTATTTATGCATGATGTAAATAATGATGTTCTTATTTATGCATGATATTTTGAATCTGTAGTAGTAGTCTTTGTAGCCCTTGCATGTTAGAACGATTGGAGATACAATGTTTCTTGGGTATTAGATTTGTAATTGGCGCTTTGCATGTGTGGTACGCGGGTTTTTAATGTAATGTCGGTGTTCTACCATATCATTCATGCATGCCTGGTGCGAAAGCACCCCCTGCCACACACCCTTTGGGTGGCTTGCAGGGTATGACGTAGATGTAGATGTAGATGTAGATGCCTCCTTCAAAACTCATTCCCAAAAGGCTTTTGTGGACCCTCTATCATAATGTGTATTTCGGCAAATAAACGCTCCACAGTGATTTTATTAAACTAGCAAAATAATCTCCCCGGAATAACAGGATCACGCGTCGATGAGAATGAAGAGGACATGAAATCCACATCACTGGCCCGAGACGGGTATTCAGTCTCAGGCCATTCACGTCTTCAAGGCAGAAAACAAGAACGGGCGGATTGAAATATTTGGACAAGAGCGTTTTTTTTTCGGGAGACGCCCCCTTGACAATCGAGACGACATCTTACTGAAAAGGAAGGGAGCCTTGCTGGCGTCTAGATGAATTTCTTAAACAATACAGAAGGGATTGGCAACAGCGATCCCAAATAAGGAAGACGCGGCCTTCGCACTCGAAAAAGAAAATAAACAAGGAAGGTCCGAGTCGAAAAAATATATTGATATTCCGATAGCGCCGCGTAAAGGAGAGACAAGGGTGGGAGAGATTTGGGGAGGCTTTGAGAAACTGAAGAGGGAGGAGGGAGTGTATAGATGGGAATGGGAGTTCAAGCATTCTTTCCACTCCCATCGGAAGGATCGAGTCAAATGGGAATGTGCAAGTAAAATGGGCGGGTCCAAGGGCCAAAATATGCGTACAAGTTTATAACGTACGGCGTCACATATCGTAAAGTCTACGTGCGTAAGTTTAATGACAACGAGACTTTGAGAAGACCTCGAGATAAGAATAGCGAGAGTGAGTGGAAAGGAGAGATTTTTAAATCTGGGGTCTTTCGAGAAGAGAACGAGCGTATATTGAAAGACATCTTGATTCCGGTTTGAAGAAGGGTCGATAAGATACGTTGGGTAGGTGGAGGAAGGCGAAGGAGGAGTTAAATATGAGGAAAGGAGATACCGGGGGATATTGGATGGATATTTGGGGAAGGTGACCGACAGCCAAGGTCATTTGCGTCATAGGGGATAGGTAAGGAGGAAGGGTGGATAGAAACCCGGCGTCGGCATTAGCCTGCTCTCTTAACGAAAGGCGCCAAGGGGACCACGGCTTAACGCCTCATCCGACAGACAGAGTACTGCACTTGAAGTTCCCTCCACAATACACTCAAGTAGGGATAGGGTTTCCTCTGAAAAACATCCTCCTCTGCAGGGATTTGAACCCTGGCCGTCCGTATGGTTAGCCAGTACTCTAGCCACCACACCAACCCGATCCCCCCGAGGGATATTCTAATGAGGTGGAAGCAAAGGCTTGAGGGCTTAATGAGGATTGACGAGTAGTCGAGGACGGTAATGGAGGAGAGGATTCTGGGTAAGAGGAAGGCGGTGAAGAGTGATGATTTTGGATGCCAAGAACGAGGGTATGGGATATGAAGAGTTTAGGACGGGGATAATTAGGACACATGTAGTGATTTATGATAGCGCTTTAGAGAAATGGATCAATGATTCTGAGGTTAGGGAGAAGGACCTGCCAGAGAGCATAAGAATAGTAATTGGTAGGCTCAACACCTTGAAGGTCAAATTTACATTCTAAATTATCTACATAGTTTTCCTCCACTACAGCATAAAACGAATCCTCCACAATTTTCCTTAATATCATTTCCGAACGTGCAATGCGTCAGAAATCACTAAGTGCACGGAAGTGCTTTCAAGCTTTGCGCTCAAGGATTTGGCTAATAACATGGAGGATGTGAGCAACAATTAATGTATAAATTATGATACGGAGCGACCAATATGCCCTGTTTGTATGAACACTGAGCCAATACTGGTGGAATACATTTGTG